>JAOZGT010000010.1:5561985-6161985 GCA_035578325.1 Coelinius sp. EB29
ATCAACGCAGAGTACTAAACTCTACTTGACTCAAGTCGAACTCTACCTGATTCAAGTCGAACGCTACCTGGATCCATTCGAACTATACCTGATTCAAGTCGAACTCCACCTAATTGAGTCGAACTATACCTGGATCAAGTCAAACTGTTCCTGATTCAAGTCAAACTCTATCTAATTGAGCCGAAATCTACCTGACTCAAGTAAAACCCTATCTGAATCAAATTGAACTCTACCTGATTCAAGTCAAACTCTACCTGATTGAGTCGAAATCTACCCGATTCAAGTCAAACTCTACTTGACTCAAGTCGAACTCTACCTGATTCAAGTCAAAACTCTACCCGAATCAAATTAGACTCTACCTGATTGAGTCGAAAATTACCTGATTCAAGTCTACTCAATTTGACAATACGACTTGAGTCAAATTTTCGTTTTCAGATTCGCAATTCAAACAAATATCTCATTCAGTCTTACGACCTTATTTCGCCCCACTATTACCTACATTCTCTGTATTATAGTCATCTATTCATCCCTGTGTCCCATCAAAGTGAATCGCTTATACTGTACTACAAAATAATGAAAATACATTATCGTTTATCAGCGCATTTGTTGTATTTCCAATAGTCAAGAGTTAGCCATGTTAAAGCTTCAGAATTTGGCACATGTCGCGGAAACATTGGATCTGTTTTGTTGGTTCATGTATATATGTTATGTTACCCTCGTTTCGTACATTGGATAAACAAGTAAAAGAAAATGAGAACGGAAAGACATCGGGTATGGAATGACACTGGAAAAAGTATATATTCGATGGAGGAAACAATTGTCAGGTGTATGTGAATGGTTTTATGTGATTGGTAGATGATTGTTGAAATGCAGTTGATGTTATTTTAGTATAAAAAAATAAGAAATAATTTGGTATAATAATTAATCGAAACTGTCAGATTACATCTAATTAGTTGATTATTACATCACAATTACAAGTATGACCGGGTGATTTTGAAGAATTTCAAAATCTCTCTGATGATATTTCACATCCCTAGTTCCTTCATCACATCTGTTCAATGTTGTTTTTCCAAGATGTACATTTTATCTAAAGAAATGAAACGGTAGAAATTCGATTGAATTTTATGTACACAATAGGCTTAAGTAACAAAAGCTGGAAACCATTTCATTGGGATAGAGCGGATGTATCCGGGGATGGGATGTTATTTCGACGGTTTTATATGCAACGGTAAAGGGACGATACTTGTGTGACATTTTCGAGGTATATTGGGTACATTTAAAGTTTTGCATATCACGTTTTGTACATATATGGGATCTTTACATTCGGTTAGGAACGAAAACGGCAGATGGAATGGAAAATATCAGCATAGTATCAGTGAGTATACAGTGGATGTTTTAGTCTGTGTTAGGACCCAAGGGTGGTTATTGAGGAACAGGAAGGGAGGGTGAGATCTTATGGCCCTGGTGGATATAAGTAGATAGAGTCTGGGGGATGCACCAGCGCATTGAGACCAATGAATTCTTCAATTTTTTTATTTTTCTACGTAGATGGTCTACATCGTTTTCCTTAAACTCCAAAATGGTTATCTGTAGAAGGAATTACGAGAAACTTATTCTTATCCTGTTGCGCTCTACTATCAAATACAGGGGAAAAAGAGACAGAATGGGATGCAAGGATAAAATTAAAGAGGGTGGAGTCTTGGTGGTGAGACTGAGGGTCTAGCACAAGGGTCGACTCAAGGGTCAAGTCCTATATATAGGATCCAAAAAAAAAAACTGATTCAAGTCGATAATCTACTTTATTTAAGTTGGATAACTCTATCTCAATCAATCCGATTTTTCGACCTGAATCAAGTCGAACTGTACCTGATTCAAGTCGAAATTTGACCGATTCAAGTCTAACTGTACCTGATTCGAGTCAAACTCTACCTGATTCAGGTAGAAAGTGGCTAGGTCGAAAAATTCTACCTAAACCAGAACTTCGTTTTCTGTGGAGTGCAATGATGAAAGTGGAATTGTATGAGCTCATTCCGAATTGACTCATACGATCTGATTCTCGAATTCGACTCTCAGTTCCACCAATCCAACCGTCGGACCCTCATCAATGAAAAGCTATCATATCCATTTGAAAAAGTCCATTCCATCACTACAATCAATATCCTTCTACATTTCAGATGTGATAAATAAAAAATATCCACAGCAAGCGATCCAAGAATAGACCATTACACAACAAATCTCATCAATAATTTTGACAATAATACCAGTTCTCAATTGTTTGAACCGTAAAAACTACAAATGGAATAATCAGTATAACCGAATATATATATATAGATTTTCCCACAATGTCCTTGGCAAATGAATTATTCAATTTCAATTGGGGCCAAGTCATTGCTCGACTTATTGTGTACGCCGAATTTTCCCTCGAGTACAGGTTTCATAAGGGGAAAAATGTCTGCAACTGAGGTTTCACAAAAGTCCACACACGACCGATCGATACCAGTAATGAATAAGACATTGAGACATTGACGATGGCAATGTAGTAGAGATGCATCAGATGTTCGTCACGAAATATCATTCCCCCATTCGTAGAAAAAGATATCGAAATAATAATAATAATAATAATAATAATAATAATAATAATAATAATAATAATAATAATAATAATAATAATAATAATAATCCGGAAGTGAAAAAAAAAGTCGAAAATACTGATATGAAAATAGATTGAATATATGAAGTCCGATGGCATTGATCTGTCTGTCACAATTGTACCGAGTTTATATGCACTTTGAAAATTCAACTGGAAGGCAACTGTCGCGATTGCATCACTTGCGTTTATAAATCTCGCGATAAAATTCGATCAGTTGTGCAGGCATCCTATATATATTCATATTAGGCACACACGTGCACACAGATACACAAAGATTCCGTGAAAGTGAGTTTGAAACGCGTCTTCTACCACTTGCATGCTACACACCAATCAACTCAACGTACATGAAGATATATAGATGTTATATACATGAAAATCCAATGCAACACCCCGTCGTACCACCTAAAAGCGCAACAAGATAGACACGATTGTATATATAACCGACAGGCGGGCCCGCGTTATCATAACCCAGTGACGTTAAATATTGATTTTGGCACGTACACGTGACAAAGTGCTGATGCACGGATATATACAGTTGTGTTTGGAAAATTTACTCAAAAATATTCAACTAAATTCTAATTCTAAAGTGGTATAAAAGGGAGAACTAGAGTGGGAGGAAAGTTTTTTTTTTTCTATGAAACAAGTGGAAGATCAACAGGAGGTTAGAAGCAATATATATATATATGTATGTATATAAAGGAAGTCTCTAGTTCTCACTGCAAGTTGAACTGATGGCGTTGTGCCAACGTGGCCTTGAATCGTGGGAGATGCCAGTGAAAGAGAGTAAAAGCCCAGGAAGAAATAAAAGAATTGAATTTTTCTTCTTCTTTTTTTTCTTCTTGTCTATTTTCACTTGAAAAATTTGATGAACGAGTGATAGAATTTATCCTACTTGATTTGGAAGAATAATTAGGTTTCATCGATTGATTATCTTCTTGCTATTTTTAAAAGTATTTTTGAATATACGTCCTTGGTCGTAACGAGCGAGAACGAAAGGAGCGCCCTCGGTGCATTCGGACGAGATTATGGGGGTAGAGGGACAGAGATAATGAAAAAGAAGAGATTGAATTGGGCAGAGTGCGCGGGCGCATTTAGTATTGCATGTGCACTTGGTGACGTTGGTTCATTGTGCCGAGTAAGAGGTGGCTGCGGGGGGGGGGGGGGGGGGTATCAAGATAATGTTCAAGGAATGCGCATTTCCTGCGCCACTGAATCAATTGTATATGTTCAAGCATTCAATACTGGGCATTTTATAAGTCCAATATTTTTGCTGACATTTAGTACAGTATTCATGCGAACAGTCACTACGGTAAAGGAAGTCATGGTACAATCAAATAGTTATAATAATCTGGAGACTTGGAAATGTATTTTTAAGGCGGCTAAAAATCATATTGAATGAAAGAGAGTGAATGTACTTTTATGTATATTGTCTTCATTGATCTTCATTGATAAATAAATACCGATAATTAAAAAATTTATTTTGTGTGTTCTACTTTATCACAATATGATCATATATCGACAGATGGTAAATTATTTACAGTCAGTATAACAGGATTTTATATTACTTGCAGTCGGTAATTATAGGAATTGAAAAAGTTCCAGAATATTAATTTTTCTATCATCACTTGATCTTTTTTCTTAGTTGCATAATGCAAATGATTGAGGGGAAAGATATTTGCTCACTGCTAAATTTTTTTTCATGGAAATTTAATGAGTATATAGGCAGCTATCTTTAAGCTTTTGTGTATAACCTCCTGACTACCTTATATATGAATATCTCTATAAATGATCTCTAATCTTAAGTTTGATATCTCACATTTGTAACATTTATTCCCCCTCTGCAAAGGGGCAATGTATCGCATATGCAGTAAAAATGAATAAGAGTAAAAAATTTAAAAAAATATATATATAATAGAATATAAGCATAATTACCACTACCAGCACCAGTTACTTTAGCAGTTGATCCATAATTCTTAGCTTCAGCACAAATACGATCCAGTGATGGATGAGATACTTGATGTGTTGCTAGTGGACCCTGATTAACTTCCATTGATGTCTGAAAATAATTCATTTTGATACAATTATTTTAAAATTATTATTGAGGTAGTTAAAACAATGCATCTTCCAATTTTGTTAATTGTCTGAACGATTAAGACGAGTGAATCACTAGTGAATTTGTTAAATGGTAATTATCTCGAAAACAAGTGATTCTACTCAAAAATGTCAAAAGATCATTTTTGTAGATAACAAAATTCTCCACAAAAAAAGTCTCTTGCAATTTTCCTCTAAAGCCACTCATTCTCGAAATAACTCAACATCTACTCACCATCAACTGTTGATAATTGCTATGAAGCCCTTTAGGATCCCCATCAGCGACTCCTCGGAGACTTTTAATCACCTCCAGTGCCTCCTTCGAAACATTATCAATGGTCTCCAGCACAGGTTCAAAAATCCTCGAGTACTTTCTTTCCAACTCCCCCAATTTATCCACCAGTGCTCCAGTACTCCTGTGCACTTTACTATCCACCAACAAAATCCTCATCTGCTTCACTTCAAGAACACTTTCGTCCAACAAATAAACTAATATTAACATTAAAAAATACCCCACCCCCACATAACCCCCCCCCCCCCCCCTCTAAGTCTTGCTCTTCTTTCCCTCCTTAATCGATATAACATATCTCTGTGCAACATTGAGAGGTGGTGAATATCCATCAGCATAAGTAGCATCTTCAAAAAGTACCTCATACTCCTCAGTAGCCGAAGTGGGCAATTGATTAACAACAGCCTTATAAAAACAAGTAGTCTGCGGATAAAGTGCCATAACAATGGACCCCTTTGGAAAGAGTGCATGAGCATCAGTCTCCGGATTGGCTCTCATCAATGGCAAAGGAACAACCCTCCTCTTGGACAACGTATGCCTGTCCTTCTGCTCTTCATCAATATCATCAACCTCGTATTTATTAGTTGTTGCATTAAAATTAACAACTTCAGCCAAAATCCAATTCTCCTCCTCTTCAGCTCCCTTCACCAAAGCTGCCACCATATCACCCATTTTTGCTATATAAGTAGAATCAGCTGGTACAGCACCACAAAGTGATGGAGGTTTAGCACTAGGTGTTTTACCAATATAAAGTGGCAATGTTGCTGCTGTACTCTGCAACATCTTCATTAATGCACCACGACGAATAGTCTCCTTATTTCCAGCATTTCTCGCTTGAATTCTCCTCTCATTTCTTATCGATCTTATCTCATTTATCTTTGTCAATGCATTGCGAAGTAATTCCTCCTCTTGTTGAGTATCTTGCACTGCTGTATTGTAAAGTGCCTTTAATTTTTGTTGATAGTAAGGGGTTACCTTGTCGTCAGGGGCCACCTTCTCCTGGGCTTTTGTTATATTGTTTAAATTATTTTCAGACCTTAATCGCTCTTTATCGATGTCTTGGAGAAGTTGATAAATATTTTTAAGACGTTCTTGGATCTGTGCTGCTGCTGCATCAGCCGTGAATGGCATTTTTTTAAGGAATTATACTGGGTTTAGTTATTGTTGTTTATCTTTTTTGTTGTAAAGATTTTGAGGTTATGGGGTTTATGGTCCAGGTGCGCAGATAGATGAGTGCGCATGTAGTGGGGGTTTTATATCAGCTGTTGGTGTAATTTGCAACCGGTGAAATTTTTTTATTCGCGATTTCTCGTTATTTTTATTGTAAAAACGTTTTTTTGTGTTATTAATTATCAGTAATGATGATTTAGTGATGATCATGGGGATTGAGGGCTATAGGACAATTTATAATAATTGAAATGGAGGGAATTATGAATTTTTAAAGTGTTAACTCATTGTTTTGGACGATAATGGAGTTGAGATTAATTGTACATGTACATAAATCAATTTATGATGATCTTGTTATTAATCAGGATCATGTGTTTGATTATAAAGAGGGGATTGAGGGCTTTGAGGAGCCAGTGAAGGTGTTGATGAATAGAAGAGGATTCAGTGGATACGTCGCTTCGGCTTATGTTTATTTGGTAATAACTTCGGATGTTTATAGAAGATCTGCTATTAGGCCTTTGTATCGATTGATATGGAGAGAATTGAAGAGAGGACAAGAGGCTGCCGTCTTCATGAGGCTGAAAATGCCCAAGAAACAATTTCTTGATTACAAGTGGTAATTAAGATTTTTCATGATTAAATTGAATGATAAAACGTATCAGAAATTGGAAAAATATTGGAATATCTTGAGAATGAGAGGTTTTAGAGGAAAATGTTTAGAGACCTTTTTTGTAGAGGAGAAAATTTAAAAAAAAAGTCTCTTGACATTTTCTTCTAAAATGATTAATTATTGAAATAATTCGATATTTAATGAGATGTAAAAATTCATTTTTCAAATTTTCTCGGGAAATTGTAATTAATTATTGTTTTATTGTGATTTCTAGGGGTGAGAGAATGACACAAATGGCAATGGAGAAGAGGGAAATTGACTACGCTTTATCCTGGCTGTCCACTCTTGGTGGTGCTTTTTCAGCAATGGGAGACAATTTCTCTGACTGTGTAAACAATTTTTATAATCAGTTTTTCCGAAATATCTCGAAATTTAAACGCAATATCGAAATTATCATGGAGACCTTTTTTGTAGCTCTGATTCTGCTTTGCAAAAAAGGTCTCTATGATAATTTCGCTATCTTCCTTAGATCCAAAGATATTCAACAAAAACTGAAACAACATCAACATTTACATTTCTTAAAACAAGAAATAACTAATACAAATCACTTTTTAGGCAAAAGTAGCTGGAAAAATATCACTCCAGCAATTCAAATTAGCTCTACGTCTGGCAGATCCACTTCTAGTTGCTCGTTGTAAGCTGTACGGTGCATTGAGCCTAATTCAACAGAATAAATTAAAAATACCAAGACAAATAATACCACAGATTTATAAATATGCTATTACAAATAAGGATACTCATTTGAAAAGGATGTGTCAGGGTATTTGGGCTAAACTACAGTATCATTATTCCCTGGAGAAATTAAAGAAAAAATCTCTGAGGTGATGAAATTAATTTTAAAAATTCTTAATTAATATCAATGTTGTAAATTTGTAAATAATTAAAAAAAAAAAAAAATGAATAAATATTAATTATCAAACTATTTCTACGATGGAAAGATATTTTTCTTTATTCATAATTTATAATTATAAGTTCTGGGAAATGCACATATCTCATTTACATGGGATAATAGATATACTGAAATTATCATGAAATGTTTCTAAAACAATAATCTTAATGTATAATTAATTTTTTTTATAAAGTTATAAAAAATGTTTACAAGCAAGCTAAACATCCCATGGGATCCCAGGCTGGCAGTAGCACTGGTTTTTGTTCAAAAACAGCTAAAACATCAGCTGGAACAAATTTTTTATCCACAACAACTTCAAAAACAAATTCATTGAACCAATCGGAACTCAGTACGTGATATCCTTTGTCACCGCGTTCCTCACCCCAGGAATTTTCAACTCTAATTTTCTTCACTTTTCCTTCACTCTGTAATTATAAAATATGCGTTAATTATTTAATTTTAAGAAAATTGAATTTTCAATTTCATGTTAAAAATTGAATTATCTTGAGAACAAATGGTTTCAGGAAGAAATGTCAAGAGACACTTTTTTCGAAAAATATTGAGACCTACAAAAAAGATCTCTTGACATTTTCTCCTAAAACCACTTATTTTCAAGATAATTCAATTATTAATAAGACATGAAAACTCATTCACTTCCACCCCTGAATTTTTTTTTTTCTTATATCGTGTATATCTTGAAAACGAGTGATTCTACACAAAAATGTCAAGAGACCTTTTTTATAGAGAATCAAATTTCCAATAAAAAATATCTCTTAAAATTACCCCTTAAAACCCCTCCTTTTCACAATAAACCCCTCCTAAAAACTTACATCATTAGAAACTCCAGTGAAAACCATAGCATGAGTCATGGCAGACTCTCCGTAAATAAGTCTATCGGCTTTAGACAGTCCAAGTTGGATATCAGTACCAAAAACATTTGAAATATCATGTGCCTTGATATCATGAATTCCATATTTTGATGCAAATCTCTTAACAACTTCACAACCAAACCAAACGGCCTCACCACTTTTGATGCTGTCACTAACCAAATTAATGAGTAATTCTGGTGGTTGATTATTATAAAGTGTACTTCTACCACCAACAAAATTTCCCAAATACTCGACTTGATACAAATGTCCAAATGGATTTGATGGTCTTGGATCAGTAACGAGACAAACTTTATCATCAACATTGAAATAGGGTTTTACATATTTTTTGTAAAATTCAGCACCAGTTATTGGTCCAATTGAATTATAAACCTTTAATTTATCGTAATATTCCCATGTTATTGTCTCTGACGGTACACCAAGGCATATTCCAACGATACGAAATATTATGGACATTTGATTATGAATTTTATTTTCAATTTCTTCGTCAGATGCACCACTGTCCACCAGATTTTTGAGAACTTTTGAAAATTCACGAAGTTTTGAATTTACCAGAGAATTCATTCTTGATGATGATTCACTTGTCCATGATTCTGGAAAACAATTCTTTGGAACAACTCCGTAACGATTTATCAGATTTATTAGCATATCCCATTGACCACCGTCTGGGACTGGCTCTGAGAGGAGGAATGAGGCGAGACGGTCTTCAATTTTTTCACCTCTTTTTGATATTGATACGATATTGTGGAGGAAGAAATTGCTTCTTTCAATCTGTGGATTTTAATATTTTATTTTAGTTTTTTGGAGATATCTCGGGATCTTATGGAGATAGCGGGATTTTCGTAGAGACCTTTTTCTCTATAAAAAAGGTCATTAATGAAAATTATCTATCTCCGGTGGATTCTGAGATATTCAATAAAAGCTGATTATGAAACAAAATTTGCATTTATTATTTTACTGATTGGGTTTTTTGATTATATCTCGGAAGCTAGTAGAGATAGCGAGACTTTTATAAGGACCTTTTTTTGTAGATCTTGAGTTGTTCTACAAAAAAGGTCTCTACGAAAATTTCGATATTTCTTTTAGATTCTGAGATAATCGAGCAAAATTGAAGAATTGAATTATCTTTTTAGTGAATTTTCCTCTTAATCGTGACTACGATGATTGTGGGGAAGTAGAAGGGAGGAAAAATGATTTGTTTCTTCTCACCTTATCCCAGAAAAAGAGATACGACTGGCTAAATTCGAATTCCTCCAGATTGTATTGCTTCATGAACGTGATTCTCATGACATTGAGGGCCGCAAATAACCAACATCGCCCAGAATTTTTTTGATTAGTCATGGGCTTGACTTCAGCGACTTTGTGTTGAAACACATGATTTGTCTCTTCCACATGTTTTCTCGATACACAAGTCTCCAGGGGATCATTTTTAACGCAAGCATTTTGCGACTGAATATTTCTTTCATCAGCAAAAAATGTTTTTCTGAAGTCATTTATGACCTCGGGGGTCAATACACCGGCTGTTGACAAGAATTTTGTTTACAAAGACAAAAAAAAATATTGTTTACATTTTTAAGATGAATTTATTGTATTTATCTCAAGTAAAGTCGTAAAACGAGATAAAAATGTAATTTCAAGATCTTTTTTTGTGAAAATCTCGGAATCTAGAGGACATAGCAAAATTTTTATGAGAACCTTTTTTGTAGAGGAGATCCAGATTTACAAAAAAGGTATTCTCAATAATTTCTCTATCTCCATTAGATTCAGAGATATTATTAAAAAATCATCTGTTTTGAAGAGAAGTAAATTTAAAAAACAGTTTTTTAGAAATATCTCAGGATCTGAGCGAGATAGTGGAATTTCCATGAGGGCCTTTTTTGTAGAAAAAAATGTTATCTACAAAAAAAGGTCTCACCAAAAATATCGCTACCTCCTCCAGATTCAGAGCTATTCTCGAAAAACTCTGATAAAAAATAAAATCTCGTGATTTTTTTTTGTCCGCCATTTTGTTTGAGAAAGTGGATGGGATATTCAAGGGGGTAGAGAATACTGACTGGGAGTGGCTGATAACAATTCTAAAATCTCCAGACACAAGAATTCCCCGAATAATTCAGATAATTCATTAGAAATATCTCAATATTTTCGTTAATGACTCAATTTTTTTTTTTTGAAAATAAAAAATCAATAAAAACCTGAATAAACAATGATTATTTTTTTGCTCTTTAAAATGAATTTTTGTACTCACTAGTTGCCATTTAATTCAGCACTGAATGATGTTTTCCTTATTACGAGAATAAAATAAAAATTGATGAATACAAAATTTAATACAAGTGATTAAGTCAATGAGAAGTGGAGGACTGACCAGGACTGTGGACTGACGGTGGGGAGGACTGGAATGTTTCGTTGAACCACTGGGTGATTTTTTTCATACTCTTCTGGGGCAGCACTGTGCATTGCCTTGAAAATTTGAGGGAAGGGATGAATTTTTAAAAATATGAAAATGAAAAAAAAAAATTATTTTCTTTAAATTCATCAAAATACTTATAAAAAAATATTTTTAAATGATTTTATTTTCTTATTTGAGGAATAATCATAGATGAGGTAAAATGGGTCAATAATTTTTTTTTATATCACTGATTTATTACTAGAATTCTACAAATTAGTAATAATATTTAAATGATAAATATATTTTATTTACAGTTATTTTTCCTTATCAATTTATTAATTAGGATTCAGCATTGGGCGTTGTGGGCTCTTCGACTTTTGATTCAAGTGAAAATGGTGGTATTCTGCAGTCAAATGTGTAACCATCTTCCCTTTCCATTCTGAATGTTCCCCTGATGGTGCATTAAATTTAATTTTTTGACTTTTTATTTTTGATTTTGTAGAGAATTTTTGTTTTTTTTTTTCGATAATTACTCACCACATGTGACCACTTGGGGCTTGTAGACTGACGTGACTACTGTACTGGAAAGCTGGAAGTGTTTTTGAAAGTACTGGCTCTTGACCTACGACACCTCTACCACGAACAGTCTCCAGGGTTCCTGATAAACTGAATATTCTCCAGTGTCTTTCACGTAGTTGGACACTGAGGTCACCCAGGTTCTCCAAGCGGATGCAATACCTCCACTAGTTATTTGAGAAGTTAGAAGACATGATTCAGTTGCGGGATTAATAAAGAAATTGAGTGAATTGAAGTTCAAAAAGAGTTTTTGATGGATATCCTTGGATCTAATGGAGATAACAAAAATTTCATAGAGACTGTTTGAAATGCAACTATTTTTCTATCGATTTAATAAGTCACTTCGAGGAAATTCGGAAACAATCGAGGCCTTCGAGTTAACAGTCAGTCCAGGAGAAAATCACCCTACTTTTAAACCACAGTAGTAGTAGTAGTCAACTAGCCTTCGGGCAAGCAGCAAGTCTCGTTCGAGCACTCAACGAGTGCGCATCAAGTAGCTTTCGAATCCTCAATTAGTCTCTATCATGTAATCGAAGAAGTGAAAGTAATCTCTAGCCTTCGGGCAATCAATTAGTAATTTATCGAGTAAATCATCAATAAGTAAAATCATCGAGTCAGTGTTATCAAGTGATTCTACTAGTAATTCAGCAATTAATCCTCAAGAAATGTATCAATCTAGCATAATTATCAACGTCTTTCTAAATAATCTATAGAGTCATCAATGAGTAAATTATCTAAATAGTTATCAAATAGCAAGTACTCAATTCTAGTAGTTTTCGCCTAGCAACAGTTCAAGGACATTCATCAGTTCAATTTCAGTATATTTATCAGAGTAAAATCTCCAAGTATATTATTCAACGAGCTAGTTTATCAAGAGTTAATTATCAGAGACAATTATTTGGGAAAATTAACGATATTATTTAATAGTAAAGTAACTCAGAATTGATCGAATCATCTATTCTATCCAGTAATTCTCAAGTCGCTTCAAGGTCACTCTCAATATCAACAGTTTTCTCAAGTATTTATCGCAGTTTGATCAGTCAGTTAACCAACAATTATTCGAGTGAAGTCAGTCAGTTAATCAACCAGTATTTCAATTCAAGTCAGTGAAGTTAATTATTTACCAATTATGAGATAATTATCAACCCTGTACATAGTGTAAATCATTTTAACGTGCGGTTCGATTCCATCAATGAATAACTGTGAGTGATTTTAATCAAATGTGTCATCAAACACCCACACAGCCAGCAAAATTAAGTCTCGCATCAAACAAACCTTTTTTGTAGAGCAAAATCAAAGCTACAAAAAAGATCTTCTCAAAAATTTCGATATCTTTCTCTGATTTTGAGATATCCTCGAAAAACTATTAAATGAATTTTTTACGAACCCAATAGACTGATGTAGTTTGTGTTTCTCTGCATCCCATGTAAAAAGGAATAACAGTGACTCTAATGCTATCCGTAGTCTCTTTATGTACGTCTGATAGTTCCAACCAGGGATGATTTTTTTCCTGCCATGCTCTTAGTGTATCCTGAGCTACAAATGGTGGCTCTCTCCCAGGATGAAATGTCAAAAACTTGTCGAATAGCTCATGCTGCAGAGCGGTCTTATCGTTTGTTGAGTAAGGTAGAATATCTTCATGAGCAACATAATCTAATCCTGGTATTGCGTATAAACTTCTACTACTTTCATTATTACCCAGGAAAGTGACAGCTTCTGTTTGAGCTCTCTAAAATTTCAAAATTAGTTATATTAATCATCGATATCGCCTCGACAAACAATCAGAATTGAATAAATTTTATCCCATTTTGAAGAATGAAAAGAAAGCTTCAAAATGACAGTAAATTTATTCAATTTCACTCTGCTAATTTTGAGTTATTGAAAATTCAGTGTTGAAATTTTGAAAGTTGATGAGAAAAATTCTTAAAAAATCAAGAAAAATTTGCCCGAATACTCACAATGAATGGACAGTCCCTCTGATCAATCAAAACCTGATAAAACGTGTGCGTTCGTCCTTTCACTTCCTTTCCAACACTATTATAATTATTCTCATCATCCCTAAAAATCCAAAAAAAGGGGTGAATTGATTACCACCAGTTTTTTGTAAATATCTCGGAATCTAAGAGAGATATCAAAATTTTCATCAAGACCTTTTCTGTAGCTCTCATTTCGCTCTATAAAAAAGGTCCTTATAAAAATTTCGCTATCTCCCTTAGATCCAAAGATATCCACCAAAAACCCAAATCAGTGATCTCATTCCACGAATTTACTCATTAATCAACATAAAAAGGCCTTTCTCAATTCAATTTAGGTCTGAGAAACATCTTACCCATCTTTTTTATTAGGTAAATCTCTGTCGTATACCCTTGCAAGCCATGGAAACAGAATAACCCCACGATATCCAAAAACTCGATGTAGTATCAACTGCCCGGTCTCATATTTACCCTGTAATTTAGGTGTTTCTAATTTTCCAACTTCCGCCAATCTAAAATCATGACAATTTATTTACCAATTTGATCAAATTCATTGAATAAAAAATTTCTCAATGAATAATAGACATTTTTAAAGAAAAAAAAAAACATAATTTTATAGGTTAGTTTCATTGTATTTACGTAATGTTAATTACCTTATGTACTTGGCACTCTGTACACTAAAAAATTTATTCGTAATATCCAACAAACTACTCTTCAATTTACTTCTCAAACAAACACGCATTAATTCCATAATCAATCGAAAAAAAAAAAATAATTAATTTTGTTTATCAAGTCCAAACGGTTGTAGGAAAGACCGAATTCTCACTTGTCACAAGTGACAAGTCACATGGCCATATAATCCCACTGACAAGATAATTTATAGTTTCGATGGTTTACTATTTGTTATGTTTAATAAATAGGTAATTCACTTAATGCGCAATTGGAAAAAACAACACTGCGAACACTCAGAGAGAGAACGTGCGGGTAGGATGACCGGCGTCGATCTTCCTGTGCATAATAGACATGTATTTTGAACTCTCTTTTATCGACTGGCGACATGAATTTTTATCAATTTTTTTATTTCTCCAATTAACAATTTTTCATTCGAAAATATTCCAAAAATTGTTCATTAGTTAATTATTAATTTTTAAAATTTCCATATTTCAAATACTCTGATATCGCTGGTGACGTCACAAGGTCTCTTGGAGGCTAAACCAATCACAGGAGGTATCTGAGTCAACCTAACTCAATCTGTGGGCGTGTCTCAGCCAATCAACGATTACGACTCCCCACCCTCGGACACTCGGCCAATGGGAAGCTACTCAAGGGACCACGTGACGTCATAATTATTAAATTATTTAGTTATGATCGAGTAATTAATTATGAATAAAATTTATATAATTTTCCATCCCCTCCCCCCCCCTTTCCAAGTCGTCTATTAATTTCTTCACGAAAATAATTATGATTATGCGATTTTCGATAAGGTAATAATGCATCTGCTTAGCACGACATCAATACATCAACATTTTTATAGCTCACGAGTGGGAAATAAAAAAAAGTCTACTCTTTTTGCCTCATCCAATGTCCTCATGATGTTACGGAAATCGCCGAGTTCATTCCCAATAAAAAGATCTACATGAATATTATAAGGTTATAATACTGAATGGATCATCAGAGGATGCGACAGAGTCATACATCCGAGCACTTTGAGAGGATCCGTTTCTATTCTTGGGGTGGGTATCGATTGAAGAGTATATAATCACGGAATATAATCAGTTGAATTTTGTAATTGGAAATGATTAACTATTTTTTTGATATAATTGTGTTGCTAATTAAAAATGAATCACTTGATTGTAATTTGAATGAAATTGATTTGTGAATTTCAGTGAAATATTGCCGGATTCAAGCATGACGCTGGTTGGATTGAGAATGCAGACAAAGATGACGACTTCCGTCTTATTAACAACATTACTAGTGATATTCATAACGACAAATGGAATTCAGGGAGATGATGTTTCGTACATATTGGAAAAGACAATGCCGGCATACACAATTGCCAAGAATGCGCATATTCTAGCTTCATCAAACATATGCCGAAATCAGTTGGAAAAGTTTAAGGAAGGTGTTGACAATCGCAAGATTTGGAGTCTACGAAGTAAGTTTAATATTTGATTATATTAGATATTTTTTGTACTACTCCCCTCTCCTTTAAGGCTCATTTTTTTATTTTTTTTTTAAACGAAAATTTATTAAAACTCGTATAATTAAATAATTCTCTCTGTCCAGTGCTGATTTGATACGAGTGAAATGAAAAAACTTATTTTCAATAATTCCTCATATTGCAATCAATAAGACACATTACACTTTTTGTCATCGCAACTGACCTTCACCATATCTGCATACATTTCCTTTTACTATTTAATCATTCCACTGAGAGGATAATGAAAGAAAAAAACAAGGTTGTCGGTGCGAATAACTGGGGTAATAGGGAACTTGCATGAATTTTTATTAATTTTTTTATTTCAATATCATGACCCCGATTAACAATTTTTCATTCAAAAATGTTGCGAAAATTGTTCAGTAATTAGTAATTAATTTTTAAAATTTCCATATTTCAAATACTCCGATATCGCTCGTGACGTCACAAGGTCTCTTGGAGGCTAAACTAAGTCAACCTAACTTAATCTGTGGGCGTGTCTCGGCCAATGAAGGACTACGACTCCCCATCCCTCGGCCAATGGGAAGCTACCCAAGGGACCACGTGACGTCATAACCTAAAAATTGGTCTCAGAAATGACTGATTTTTAATTAATTACCATAAATTATCTAGGACATATTTCACAATATTTTTTGCTGCTTGGCTATTCATTTGTTACGAATAATGCGTAAATGAGACGTTTAAGAGAAACTGATATGCTTCTAGTGTTGGATGCCAGTGGAGAGCCAAAACCTGGCTTTATCTATGGAAATAATTTCTGGGTAGGATCGAGAACCCAATGCCTCGATACATCCAATCCCGATCCTGTTGTTATCAATCCGAAGGAGATGAAAAATAATACATTGTACAGAAATCCAGATGAAGAAACCCCACCTTACCCAATAAATTATTTCGCTGCACATTTTACACACAATGGTACCTTGCAGTATCACGAAAGACTGAAAATGGAGGTGATACAATTGTTTAAAAATATTCACAATATTCTGATCAAAATGATGAAAAATTGATTTGATTATTGATTAAAGGATATCATAATGTTGGGATTATGTCTGCCTGATGTATGTCGTCCAGAACAATTGGCTATGATATTAGAAAAAATATTCCAAGAGAGAAGATTGTCAATTGGTAGCACATACAGCATGGATTTTACTCTGTTGACAGTCAAGGATCTCAAAGATGATGGAGACTATCTTATGAATTGGCGTGTCATGACTATTGGGTATGCATTAATAATACAATTCAATATTGCGTAATGCAATGAGTTATGAATTAAACGTCTACCTGTTTTGTTTTTATCTACAGGGTAATAGTTCTCTTGACTCTATTGATGATGATTATTGGTACTTGTTACGATCTTCGTGTGCATCAGAAGCGAATTGAAAGGAACAAGTTATGCCGGGCGGGTAGTAATAATGCCGGGCCACACAGTAGTAATTTATTATATAAATATTAATGATTTCTGATCATTATATTGAGATGGTAATGGATAATCCCATTTGTCTAGGTACAAAATCTAACATAGAAAATGGGGGTCCTTCGAGCGCCCCTCAAACTGTAAGTCATCCAGGTACACTTGGAGCAATTGTTCTGTGTTTCTCCGCCTATACGAATTCAAGGATTATCTTCAGTACATCTGATAGACGTACTCTTGGCTGTCTCGATGGGCTCAGATTTCTGAGTATGGGATGGATCATAATGGTTCATACAGCGTTATTTGGATTGGATCATACTGGTATGAATTTAACAACGAAATTTAAATATATTCTGTATTAATTCGATATTCTAGAAAAACTATTCATTTTCTCAGATAATAACCGATGGTCGTTCAGATTGAGCATGGAGTTTATAACGCAGATTGTCAGCAATGGCTCTCTGGCAGTGGATACATATTTGTTCTTAGGTGGATTCTTGGTGGCTTTTGTTTTTATCAGAAGTAACAAAAAAAATGGAGACACCCCTCCAAAAGGATTCCGATTGGGAGAATTAGTTGAGGGAATTGTCAAAAGATTCTTCAGGTAAGGAAATAATTCATTTTTCTTATCATGAATATAATCATTCTTTTCTTTCAGACTTACACCGCCCTACCTCATGGTCATTGGTATCTCAGAAATATCCGGTGGGTACTTTAAACAGACGTCCCAATATTATATATTCCATGATCTTCACGAGAGTTGTTCTAAATATTGGTGGAGAAATTTACTGTACATCAATAATTTATTTACATATCGAGAAATGGTGAGTGACAATTTTTGTATTAATTATCCCAATTTCATCGGTATTTGATTCATTCCATTGATTTGATATTTTATTCGTCAGTGTATGATCTGGAGTTACTACCTATCGGCTGACATGCAATATTTCATAGTAGGAACAATTTTGTTGCTTATTTCAAGAAGGTATGAGATAATTTTCTGCAATACTTCAATGATAGTTTTTCAATTTTTTCTGTTTTATTTGTAAATTTAGATATTCGATAACTGCTTTTGGTATTGGCGTTATACTACTTTTGTCATCACTTGGGGTCATTGGATATATAGCCTATATCGTAGAACATGTTCCCACGTGAGTTTCAACAAAAAAAAGTTTTAAAAAAAATACATTTGATCTAATAATATTTTTATCCAACAGTGTAGAGGAAATATGGCATATAACAGACACATTGTACGCGCTACCATGGACTCGTATAGGTCCTTATTTGATTGGATTAGCTACAGCCTATATGCTTGCTAAATTAAAACATAAATTGCAGTTTAAAAAGGTCAGTATCAGCATTAGAATTGTAGAAAATCATCTACACATTTTTTAATAAATATTTCACTCCAGAAAACTGTCTGGTTACTTTGGATACTCGGAAGTGCTTGCAATCTACTCGTTCTCTTTGGATTATATCCAAGAGAATTTTACTTTTCTCCTATTCCGGCAGCTATTTATGCCGCTCTGCATCGAACTGTTTGGGCCATTGGAATTGCATGGATTGTAATTGCATGTGTGAATAATTATGGTGGTGAGTTATTAAATTAAAAAATGAATAGTATACTTCATAAAATTGAAATTCGTTTTTATCCGACGGGTTTGGGACATGTCCTTGAGCGATTTCCTCCTAATATTGGATAAGAGAGCCCCCCACTTTGTTCTACCTTTGGGCGGGGTTAGAGTGCTATTTTTCTCGTTTTTGAAACACAGTGCGCGCATGACGTCATTAATAAGGATAGATGAATTTTCACGAGTGGGGGGGAATGTTCCTGGAGGGGTAGCAGGCTCGGAGGAGAAGTTTTTTGGATTAAAGAGCCCTTGAATAATAGACAACCGAGTGCTACTTGATTTGCTCAATGAATTTAATTCATTATTATTTCTCTAGGGATTATCAATTCAATATTGTCTCTCAAAGCATGGGAACCATGGAGTAAGCTTACTTATTGCGCTTATCTCCTAAATCCCCTGATTATCAGTTCACTCTATTTGAACAACGAGACTGTTCTTCATATCGACTTCTTAGCAAATGTGAGTATCTAAGTTATTTGTGTATTTATTCCAGTAAAATTGATAATATAATTTTGATGAATTTTCAGGAAGTCCTCTTCATGGGATTTTTCACCGTTACATTCATCCTCTCGTACATATGGTCACTGATGTTCGAAATACCCTATATTCATCTTGTTAAACTTTATTATTATACACAAAAGAAAACATGATGCAATTTATAAAAAAAAATTATGAAAATAAATGAGAATATTTACATTGAAAATTGATCGAGTTATTCGGCTTTTTAAATATTTCACAAAAATCCCCTTCATATTGAATTTTAAAAAAATCTCCCGCCAAATACAGTAACGCTATCTGTCGGATAATTACACCACATCCAAGAACGACCACGTTGTTTTTAACCTAAAAATAAAAATAATACCACGCCGTTAGTCTTCACTCTAAATAAAAAATGGTTCGAAAGAAGATTGACAACAGAATTCGTGTATTAATCGAGAATGGAGTTGCCGAGGGACATCGCACATTTTTCGCTGTTATCGGTGAAAAAGCCAGGGATCAGGTACAATTGCAATGACAGAGTAGAATTCAAAATTTTTCAAGTCATTCTAAAACCCTTTTATTATGCTACAGAATAAGACTGAAATCATCTGAATCCCACCATTTTGCCCCATCCTTTTACCATCACGTACACCAAGAAACAAATAGTGATAAAGTTCAAACAGAATACCCATAATTCCTTAATTCCAGGTGGTTCTCCTGCATCACATGCTCTCAAAATCAGTCGTCAAGGCACGACCCTCAATCCTCTGGTGCTACAAAAAGGACCTAGGCTTCAGCAGTCATCGTCAAAAGCGTCAGAAGAAGATCGAGAAAAAGGTGAAATCTGGTAAAGTAGATATAAACGAAGATGATCCCTTTGAATTATTCGTAGCTTCAGCTAAAATTCGTTATTGCTACTACAACGAAACCCACAAGATTCTCGGTAATACATTTGGCATGTGTATCCTCCAAGATTTCGAGGCATTAACCCCAAATCTATTAGCAAGAACAATTGAAACAGTCGAAGGTGGAGGAGTTATCGTTCTTCTCTTGCAATCAGTCAATTCACTGAAGCAATTGTACACAATGAGCATGGATGTCCATCAGAGATATCGTACAGAAGCGCATCAAGACGTTGTCTGTAGATTCAATGAGCGTTTTCTTCTCTCACTAGCTTCATGCAATCGTTGTCTAGTTGTTGACGATCAGTTACGAGTACTCCCTATCTCTTCAAAAAATCTTAAAATCGAGTCTGTCCCAAAATTATCTGCCAGCGATGAAAACACTGAATTAGATGCTTTAAAAGGAAGCTTTCAAGACACCCAACCAGTTTCAGCTTTGATAAACTGCTGCAAGACAGTAGATCAAGGAAAAGCTCTTCTCAAATTCATAGAAACGATATCGGAGAAGACATTAAGATCAACAGTATCACTAACTGCTGCAAGAGGTCGGGGTAAATCAGCAACTCTGGGTCTAGCTATAGCAGGTGCTGTAGCTTTTGGCTACTCAAACATTTACATCTCAAGTCCAAGTCCTGAAAATTTGAATACACTCTTTGAATTCATTGTTAAAGGCTTCGAAGCATTAGCTTACGAAGATCGACACGATTATGATTTGATCCAATCAACAAATCCAGAGTTTAATAAAGCTACAATTCGTATTGATGTACACAGAGATCATCGTCAGACTATTCAATACATTCATCCAACAGATGCTCATAAACTCAGTCAAGCTGAATTGCTTGTCATTGACGAAGCAGCTGCAATACCTTTGCCCTATGTTAAAGCTATGTTAGGTCCTTATTTGGTATTCTTAGCTTCAACGATAAACGGATACGAGGGAACAGGAAGATCATTATCTCTGAAGCTTCTTCAGCAGTTGAGGAGTCAGACAGCAGCACCAAATACTCACGATAAGAAGCAAGAAAAATCATTGATTGGTCGGCAATTGCATGAATTAACACTCGATGAATCAATTCGTTACAAACCTGGTGATGACGTTGAAGAATGGCTGACTAATTTATTATGTCTTGATGCTATAACCCATGCACCAGTTCTATCTGGATGTCCACCACCTGATCTATGTCAATTGTACTACATAAATCGTGATACATTGTTCTCGTATCACAAAGCATCTGAAATATTTCTCCAGCGATTAGTTGCATTGTATGTAGCATCACACTACAAAAACAGTCCAAATGATCTTCAAATGATGTCTGATGCACCAGCACATCATTTATTCTGCCTTCTGGGCCCTGTTGATCCAAATAGAAAATCATTACCTGAGATTCTTGTAGTGATACAAGTATGTCTTGAAGGAGAAATCAGTAAAACAACAATTTCTGAAGGATTGGGAAGGGGCAAGAGAGCATCTGGTGATTTGATTCCCTGGACAATTGCTCAACAATACCAGGACAATGATTTTCCAAGATTGGCTGGTGCTAGAATTGTCAGAATAGCTACACATCCTGATTATCACAGCATGGGATATGGAAAACGAGCCTTAGAACTTCTCCGACAATACTACGAAATGAAGATTCCTAATATTGAAGAATCTGATGATGAACCTAGTCAAATTAAAAATATCGAGGAAGTACACGTTGATTTGCTTGAAGAGACTATTGAACCACGAGCATCACTTCCTCCATTACTCCTGAATCTCAATGAAAGAAGACCTGAAAGACTTGATTATTTCGGTGTATCATTTGGCTTAACTGAGAGACTCCTCAAATTCTGGAAACGTGCTAATTTTGTTCCAGTCTATCTGAGACAAACGACCAATGATATCACTGGTGAGCATTCGTGTATCATGATAAGTAAAATTAATTCTGAAGAAGATCAAGACTTTGGTTGGCTTGAAGCTTATTGGAAGGACTTTAGACGAAGATTTACAACTCTCATGTCATACGGATTCTCCTCTTATTCACCTGCACTAGCTTTGGGCATATTGAATAACAAAACATTTCAATTTTCTAATGTTGTCATTAAGAAGGATGTTCTGGATGTTTATTTCACTGCGTATGATCTGAAGAGATTGGACGGTTATTCCAATAATATGGTTGATTATCATCTTATCATGGATCTTCTACCAAATTTGGCTAGGCTTTACTTCTTGGGCATGATGGGCGATACACATTTGTCAGCTGTTCAGGAGGCGATTCTTCTTGGTGTTGGACTTCAGCACAAGAGTGTTGATAAGCTGTCAGAGGAGCTGGGTCTTCCAGCTTCACAGTTACTAGGGCTGTTTAATAGGGTTATTAGGAGATGTATGCAGTATTTGAATGGTGTTGCTGAGGAGTTTGTTGAGAAGACGATGATGGTTAAGGAGAGAAAGGATGATGGGATACAGGTGGATGGTAGTAAGGGAAAGAATCTTCAGGTTGAGCTGGATGTTGCTGCTAAGGAGCTCAAGCATCAGCAGAGGATGGAGTTGGAGAGGCTGAAGAAAGAGAATATGGATCAATATGTTATCAAAGGATCTGATGAGGAGTGGAGTAATGTGTTGAAGAGTAAAGGGAATAAATCATTGATATCTGTTAAGAGTGGGGAGAAACGAATGAATACTTCTGATACTTCGGAACTGGATTTTCAGGAGCGGGAGGGCAAGAAGAAGAAGAAGAAACGATTTTCCAAGTAGAAGAGTTTTAAAATTATATTAGGATAATTACTTTTTCATTGTTATCTCGAGAATTGTGAGATTTAGGAGAAAATGTCAAGAGACCTTTTTTGTAGCTTACGAAATTTTGAGTAAAAAAGATGTCTTAATATTTTGTCCTAAAGTCACTCGTTATCGAGATAATTTGATGTTAAGGAGGATATAAAATTGAAAATTGACGATTCTGTTTAATAAAGGAATTTTATATTACAAAAATATAAATGTTTCGATTTTGGTGTTTAGTCGAAGAAATTATTGTCTACTATGTGCTTTATGCATTGACATATGTAGTTTCTCTCGTGTTGAATTGATCTGGATAGCAATCGTTCCAGTAGCATTGTTCGTTTTTGTTGGTTTACCATTTTTCTTGTTAATTTCGATATTACCTCTGTTTGTTTCAATAATTCTTTCCTTGGATATTTTTCCTTCATCACTTGTTCCTTTTTAGTTGGTGGAATGGGCTCAGGTTCTTCATTTTTAAGTTTTTTAATTGGTATTTCTTCTGGTGGTTCTACAATTGAAAGAAATTGTCAAATGAGAATTTCATAAAACAATATAAAGCATTAAAAAAAAAGAATAATTACCATCAGAATCACTTCCATAATCAGCTACCAGACTCAACATTGGTTTATCCTGAGTACCCGAGGTAATAGGCATGAATGAATCATCTTCATCGCCTGTAAATTGAATGGCTGAGGAAATAATTTCTGGTTCAGAATCAACATCTTCATGTTTCAGTGAATCTATGAAAAAAAAAGAAATTATTTCTCCATCAAGTGAAAATTAAAACAAATTGTGAAATGAAAAGAGTTCCAACTTGTCCCTCTGAATGCTTTGATTCCCCTACAACATTCAATTTCCTCATCCCCTTGAAATTCTGCTTTAATTTCAATCTTTTTTTGTTTCTTTCGCCTTCGTTTTCGTTCACGCACTCGTCTTTTCCCCTGTGAATGCTTCATTTTTCCCCTAGACTGTTCAATAATTTCACCACGTTCTTTCTTCTCTGAATTCTCAGCTTTTTTCATCTCAATATTAATTTTTGTTGGATATTTTCTATAAAATAAACACAAAACAAGATAAATCAACTTAAATCATAAAAAAGTTTTTGATGAATATCTCTGAATTTAAGCGAATTACAGAAATTTTTATGGATACCTTTTTTGTAGATAATTTTACGATCTACAAAAATGATGATAACAAAAAATTCTCTATCTCCTCTCAATTCAAAGATATTTAAAAAAAAATGATCGAGTTACTTCTTCCTCTCAGCAATCCACTTTTCAATGTCCTCTGGTGTTTTAATATTCTTCATTCTGTGATATAATCCAGTACAATGTTGCATTGTTATATGTTTCTCAACAATTTTTGGATGTGCCTCAAATGTACAATCATCAATACCACAAATACGATGTGTATTTTTGTGATTAATTAGTAATTTTTCATTAACAAAATCACGATCACATATTTCACAGTAGTAATATTCATCCTCATCATTGCTCGTATTATTTTCATCTCTAATATCACAATACTCGTGCTCATCTTGGTACATGGATGCCTAAAAATTGTTTCTTACAATTTTTTAAAAATAAAATTAATCATAAAAATTTTCTTATCCATTTTAATCAATGAATGGTGCTCAGGAAACTAGATAATTGCTTCTTGCCTTCTTTTCTCTTTAATTTCTATGAAAAAGTCGTGAATACCATATATTTTTTTTTTTTTTTCAAATGAAAAATATGAGAAACAACATTTTTACAACTTGTAGAAATATTTATTCCTTACATTAAGAATTTGAATACAAATTTGTTGATTATTCACTTTTTGAATTTTTTCAAAAGTTTTAAATAAAGTATAAATTAAGAACAGGGGAAAAAGAGGAATAATGAGACTGGCTGGAAAGACTTGAATTAAATTCGTTACTTAATAGATAAATTTATGATAGATTTTTCTCTTTAATTAATATTTTTAATCATAATGACAAATTGCAGTTGAGGGAATGTCAAGAATTATCTCAAAAACTTGTGAAAAATTATTTTTTTAATTAATTCGGTAAAAATTAATTAATCAAGTGATGATAATTAAATGGCAAATGCAGTCTTCAGTGCTTAGAGATTATTAATGGTTCACTATTATTAATTTTTCAATTTTATTTTTTAAAATCATCTTTAAATTATAAACTGGGATGTGAATACTAATTACTGTTGATGATTATAGGAATTACGTTAAATTTAGAATAATCAACTTTTTTAATATATTTTTTGAATTTGGAGGAGTAGCCACGAAAGCTTTAAGACTGAGCCTGTTCGCTGGTAGGCTGCAGCTCCTCCTTAACATCCATTTTCACCGTTTGTTCAGGTTGACTTTCACATTTTTCAGTTTCCTGAACACCCTCCAAATCAATTGTATTCTTATCACTCGTTTTCTGACCACCCTGCAATTAAATCAGCTTTTATCAACTGATGTTTTTGATTTTTTTTTTTATTCAAAATCAATTTATCTCAACAATCACTCATTTTAGGGAAAAATGTCAAAAGAACTTTTTTATAGGGGAAAAAATTTCCAACAAAAAGTGTCTCTTGACATTTTTCTCTAAAATCACTCATTTTTAAGATAATCCATTATTTAACGAGATGTGAAAAATCTACTGTTTCGGTATTTTTTACGATTCTATTAATGAACACTTTCTGGGCAATTTTTTTTGTTCTATTGGATAAAATATAATTGAATTGAGATATTTTGGATTTTTGTGAATTATTTGAAGTTGATGTTTATCTGATTTTTCTCAGTATTTAGTTGGGGAGAATATTTAGTTGAAGCAGAAAATTAACACATTAGTTTCTTTTCTAGTCCATCATAATGAAGGTGGATGATTAAATTTAACATACCTGGTCAGGATTTTTGGCAAGATACTCATTCTTAGCGTCTCTGATCATTCTCGTCACTTTGTTTCGAAGATCCTTGAACTCCTCCCATTCTTTTGCATCCTTATTCTTTTTAGCTTTGGCATATAATTTATTTTTCTTCTGTATTTCACTTCGTATTTCGTCTGTCATCCAAGGTTTCTTCAACTCAAGCTCCTGAATTGTAAAAAGAAATTGATGGTGTGATTTGTTGATGAAACACAGATATTAAATTTTTCACATTCTATTAGATATTGAATTATGTCAATAACGAGTGATTTTAGGAGAAAATATCAAAAGACATTTTTTGTTGGAAATTTTCTCATCTACAAAAAAGGTCTCTTGACATTTTCCCCTAGTACTCTTCACTCCGGAGATAATCACACTAAACAAAAGTCTTGAATTTAAAAAAAAAAGAATTACCTCTAACTTGCTGGCTTTCTTCGCATTATTCATTCCCTTTCCCTTCATAATACCATTTCCAGATGGAAATCTGGGTCTCATGTGTGGCAATCCCTGGGGTGGTAAAATCCCCCTCATTCCAGGTCTGATTGGTGGTCCTCTGGGTCCCATTCCCCTTGGTCCCATCATAGGTCCCATCATGAGTGGTGGTGGTGGCCCTCTACCTCTTGGACCAAATAATGGTGGTGGTGGTGGTGGTAGTGGTGGACAGCCAGGTCGCATCATACCACCAGGTCTTGGTGGTGGTGGTGGCATTCTCTGTCTCATAGGCCCAAACATAGGACCCATTGGTGGTGGGGGCATACGAGGTGGCATTCCCGGCATGGTCAATCTACCCTCGAATCTACCAAATCTTGGAGGTGGTGGACGCATACCCACGGGTGGCATACGTGGACCCAAGAGTGGTCCTCTGTTCAATGGACTCATTTATATTCTAAATAACACCAAAAAATAAGTCCTTTTAATTCTTCCTAAACCCTAAATATCTGCTCCAAATTGAATTTTTTAGGTTATGTGCGCAACTTGTTATAGTTTTTCAGTGAAAAATGGATGGAAAAATTGAGAAAATTGACAATGATAATATTTTACTCACTGATTAAAGGGGATGAGAGTCAATAGTGAGAGGGAATTTGCTTGAGGAAAAAGTTTAATCCACTCGTTAAATTATGTAGAACGTAGCTTCGTTGATAGCGTGCTACTGAGACAGGGGGTGTCGTCTCCAGGGTTGCCAGACCGGCGAAGCAAGAATATGGTATCTCCACCACGAAATTATGGTATCTACGATAAAATTATGGTATCAATGGATGGTAAGGTAGAATTCTCTCAAAAGTGACAAAATTTTCAATTAACGGTGTTTTCTGCTTCAATTTCAAGTGTTGAATATGCAGTTTATTATTCATAATATCTAGGATCTAGGCGTATAATTTGTTATATCTCTTAAAATCAATAATCAAATCTATAAACTGTGAATTAAACGGATATTCTTTCATTATCAGACCGTGATTTTATAACTTTTTTCAATTTCTACAGAGAATCATCATTTTTTTTCATTTTCGGATATAATACTTCAACTATTATTGATATTATCGAGATATTGGATGAGAAAAGATTGAAAAGACAAAACTTTTGATGGGCCGGTATCAGGGGTAAGCCATAAGTCGAAATGGCCAATTTTAACATTTTCACTAATTCAACACTTTTCCAATTTTTCTCGCGAGTTGTGTGTAGCCGGGCAGCGATTATTGAGATATCAAACACGAAAGAATCGAAAAGACAAAATTTTGGATTGGCCGGTACCAGGGGTGAGCCTTCTAGTCAAAATGGCCAATTTTGACATTTTCTCTAATTCAACTATGTTCCAATTTTTTTCGCGAGTTCTGAGTAGCCGGGCAGCCATTATGAAGATATCGAACAAGAACGAATCGAAAAGACAAAATTTCGGGTGGGCCGGTTTCGGAGGTCAGCCATTATACATATTTTGTTATTATCGTAATTCCCGAACGAATATCTCTGAAACTGATCGTCCGATTGAGCTGATTTTCAATACCAAACATGACAATCATAAGAGTGACATTCATGCCAAATTTCAAGTTGATATCTTGATTTCTTTGAAAGTTAGAGCAATTATAATTATTCTCGGTGAAAAACAGAAAAGTGGCCATAGCTCAAAAACTTTGTATCGACGGGTATACATATTTTGGTTGATTGAGATAGATAATATCGAAACGAAGATTTTGAAAAAAAAATCAAATCGGTGCAGTCGTTTTCGAGATATTGACGTCAAAAGATTTACAAACAAATCACTATTTCTTAAAAACTCAAAACTATTTTTCACAATATAATTAATTGAAAATAAGCACTGAAACACTATACAACAAAAAAATAACAACAGGATCATATACAAAGAGTATGGTATATCAGTCTTAAGCTGAAAATTGAATTGATGAGGTGAAGAGTCATTTTTCTCTATTTCATCTTAAATTTCTTGTACTTACCGTGATAAACGGATCATCAGAAGAATAACCAGTGTAATTCGGTTGTCATGGTGATTCGGTTTTGAATTTGACTAAAAGATATTTTATTCTTGAGCTGGCAATCGAAATTATGGAATGGAAAAATTCTTTCTCTACGTATATTCAGTGTTCTATCATCATATTCTTGAACAAAAATTACCTTGACATCTGCAAAATCTATCCTTCTAAACACCATCACGGACATTATATGTGTAATTGGGATGAGAATAAACTTCCTTAATCTTAGAGATCCTGACATTGGAGTGATAAAAATTCTCACCGGCTATAACATCAAACCACTTAGGATGACGTAGATCCAAAGAATTTGTTTCATTCCTTCGGAAGCAGTGCGCGGCAGTCAGAATGTGTCTTCTGGTAATATAAAGTACCACCGCATATAAGTGCATGATTTGAGTTGTTTGATGAACGATGACGAATCATTATTACATACGGAGTATCCACTCGCTTGCCACCCACGATTTTTGTTGGACGCTTTACATTAATACCTGAGTAATCTCGTTTGAAAAATAAAAATTAGAGAACTTTAAATGATACTCATGGTTTTAGATTCATTTGAGTTTGGATTTGAGATAATTTGTTATAAAACTTACCATTATTGGAGATGGCGACAAAAGCCAGAATGATTAGGGGAAACTGCATCCTGACAGGAAATACCGTAAGATATACTAATATGTTAGAGTAATGGACTAGAGTGATCTACATATTTGAAGGATTTCTGCTCTCATATATAACATGCTCTGCCTTATCGACTTATTGATTATGGCTTTAGTTAAATAGATTATAGAAATTTAGAAGAGACAAGTGCTACACGTACTTCATTTCAAGGTTTTTTTATTTCTCATCACTTCTACATAATCATTGGTTATCCATTTCGGAAATAAAATAGAATAACGTGGAATAAGTGGTATGAAGGAATCGATTTTTGTATAGAATGTGTTTATTATAAATTCATTGACTCTGAAATTACACACTTTTGTCGAAAACTACTCTTTTGGTACGGTTGCCTCGCGTAGCTTGTCAAGTAACTGATGCCGTGAAGACAACTCATCATGTCTCCTTCTTTCTCTATTTTCACTCGAGCCAGTATAGCGCACGAGACGGTTTGCCGAATATAGGAGTTGTTCTGCTGCGCCTTTCATAGCATCTTCAATCCATGATTTGTAATAAGCGACGTTGGTAACTATACCTGGATATTCATCTCCACAGCTTGATCCACCTATGACAACACCAGCGAGTGCGTGGTCTACGATGAGAGGATTACCACTGTCACCCTAAACAATATATTATTATGAAAGATTCTCTCAGATTCATCTGATGTCTGCGGCCTTCAATCATGCAGTCATTACCTCACACAATCCAGAACCACTAGTGGTGATTACACACAGGGTATCCTTAGGTACACTAAGGGTTGGAGCAATCGTTTTACACAAGTGGAAATCAATTACTGTTATTCCCGATAACCCTCGCAATTTATCAGAAGACACCCTGGTTATGGGATCAATGCTTCCCCAACCAGCGGTGAAACCTGGAGATCCTTGTGCTGGCTCTTTATTCGCCAGTGGAATCGGTTGGATAAATTTGTTGAACGGTATTTCATTTCTCAGCTGAAAATTGGAATTTTGAGGTAAGGGTAGCGTTGATTTGGAAGACATAGCTTTTTGTAGGTATAAACGAGGACAGTGTCCCTGAAGTAATCTACGATGCATTGTATATTGTGAGAACACGGAAGTCCATACAATTGATTATCATTGAATGATATATTATGCGGGTCGTTGGGGTGAATAAACAATGACTTGAATCTAAAATAATAATAAGTGCTTATTAAATTCGAGTAATTTTGACGTGGATACGTCTATAGTTTCGTTTTGAACTTTATGGGGATGGGGGGCGATTTTGTGAAATAATATAAGGCGGATATCTATGCCGCAGCGCCATCTACAAAGAAACATTCTGCTCTTTCGGTAACTTATCATGGCACATCGATAAATTATCGACGGATGACTATAATCAAACCTACTTATCATCATGAAGAATGGATGACTCTCTATTTTTCATGCTGGCTACCATGGAGAATAGAGGAACTACCATGGGTGAGGACACGGAAATTGTAGTTTTTCCCCTTGTAAAAAAGCATAGACTGGAAAGTGTCATGGCGGAGGTACATGCAAAAAGTGTCATGGCGCACTTCTCATGAGCAGTTTTCATGGGAATTCTCATGAGAACCCTCACAAAAATGCATGCGCGGCTACTTGCGGCCGCGCCATGTTTTACTAGTTGCATAAAAAAGGATAAAAATCAGTGGAATAAGCCGAGTGAGGTACAGAAAATGCCTTCTGGGCATGTACCTAGTGATGCCGTTGAGACTTAGACGAGAATTGCCTAGAGGTCAAATCATCTCAGAAATCGATTGGAAAATACTAGAAGTCGCTATCTCCTTTAGTTTTTAAGAAAAATGGATTTTTTGAATATTTTCAAAACTTTGGCATCTTTTCATGCCCTATTAAACATCGAAAAACGGATTCCTGGCATTGACTATAAGGTCGTCGTGCGTGACAGTGCACATGATGTCCTAGTTTTATCATAAAGTTGATTGAGAATCGAACATTGTTGCACGGAGAGAAATTTTCGGTAAAAATTACCATTCTAGGACAATTTCTGTCTGGAAGTCCACTATAAAAAAAAAAAGACATGACATAGACAAGGACAGAAACTATCGAATGGAACGAGATATCGAACATGGCGGGCATTGAAATTTAAACGAGAATGATGAGAGGGTTCAGAGAGAACACCAAGAGATGGCACTGTGATCAAGGAAAACAGGCGCGCGAAATATAAACGTCATCCTAATCGTTGTTACACGGAGAAACGTGCGGGAAATTATATGATTAATTTTGAAAGAAAATTATTATTATTAGCGTTTAAAAAAATTATTCTCGGAGAATTTTATTTCATTCTGATTCTGACTAATCAGGGTATAATATTTGGGGTTACGGAAAAAATAAAATAGAAGTAAAATGAAATAATAATATCGTCGTCGTAGAGCGAAAGGGGCGTATGTACCAAAAACTCCCTTTTTAAAGTGAAAGGGGCGTATGTCCAAAATCAATGTTTTTCAGCTTTTCATAGAATTTCTAATCGAAAATCCGTAAAAAAAAAGTTCTAACAAACAGGCGTAACGACAAGTTTGTAATAAGAAAGGGGCGTATCTCCGCACTTACGCCCCTTTCATTTTTTTCAAAAAATTACACTTACGCCCCTTTCACATTATGTTTATGCTCATTATAAAATGAAAGGGACGTATCTCCACACTTATGCCCCTTTAAGTAAAGAAAAATAACACTTACGACCCTTTCATTTTTTTCAAAAAATAACACTTACGACCCTTTCACATTACATGTAATGCTTATTATAGGATGAAAGGGGCGTATGTGCTGGAGATACGTCCCTTTGCGATTAACGTTGTTGTGTTACGCCCATTTGTTACTACAAAAATAAATCAACTCAAATCATTCCTAAGAGGTAGTACATCCAATTCCGAGGATTAAAAAAACATACGCCCCTTTGTTATTACAAAAAAAAATTAATGAATTTTGGCACTTATGCCCCTTTCACTCTACGGCGACGAATATGAAATTTGGAATGAAAATTAATTGGAAACAAGAACCGTCATCAAACGGCATCAACCTTTCTTTTTTTTTTATAAACTCAAAAAAGACATGCTCATATAATCGAACATGGCAGATGCTATGAAGAGAATCGATTCGATTAATCGAAGCGCCGACTGACATGGGGCATTTTCATGGGAAGTTTCATTAGTTTAATAATAATTGATATTGAATAATAAAATTTATAAAAAGTAAAATAAATTTTACTTTTCGGTTTAGTAATTTTCGCCGAATAAACCAAAAACTGTCTATTCATTTGTCAAAATGTATATAGACACAGACAAAAAATATCTATACGGAGGATAAAAATTATAGTTATCCTGGTAATTTTTATAAAATTCATAGAATAATTTTTATTCATCCAATTCAATCAAATTATATCCATCGTGCGCATCAAATACTAACCAGATGCACGCGACACTTTTTACTATTCGGTAATACTCGAGTGTTTCGGCATATAAACACCTACGTTTTTGCAGTAAATAGTTTTTCTCACCTTGCAAGGAATATTTTCAATTATTTTCTCTTTATTTTCTCTTCCAATTATCTTTATTAGAGTTATTATTACATGTTCAATCAATTTTATTGTTGGAACAATAAGAATACATATTCTGCTCCAAAAAGAATTTGATTAAAAAAAAAATTGAAAACCTGAAAATTAAATAGAATTAAGTTGTGTGAAATATGAAACATCAATTGTCAATGCACTGAGTATTTTTCACTGCACTCTTCATGTCTTTTTCATGTCGAATCAGAAAAACTAAGCGCGAGGTTGATAGATTTCATATAACCTATGCGTGATAACTCTTGTGTATACTAAATTCAAGATCTGTAGGTGAGGTTAGTAATTTTTACTATTCTGGAACAGTAAAATTTATACAAATATTTATAAAAACTACCAAGATATTTTATAGTTTTTATCGGTACAAACTGGCAATTTTTACAAAGATAATAATAAATATTATCGGGAAAAGTTCATTAAAATTTATCAACACGAAAGATATTTATTGATCCAAAAATAAATTAATACAGAATTACTATTCGTCTGGGTAATCTTTACCTGGATTTCCCTATAATTTTTATCGAAAATTTTTCTCCGTGTGTGATTGCTAAATTTTTATTCATCTTCCGATTGGTAGATAAATCAATTAATTATTTCCATGACTACGAGAATGTTATGGTTTCTCTTGTATTAAGGGGATACCGTGGGTGAAATTTAAAAGTCTCCGCTCGGCCTTAGTAGCCATTAGATGACTTTTGGTATTTAACGGGATAGATGAAAAAGTAAAAAAAAATTTGGACCCGACCTGTTTTGCCCCGTATATCCACTAAAAACGTAATTTTTCACGTTTTTAGCTAAAAAATGCTCCTTGCACCACAGTTTTCATCCGATTTTGATTTTTTTTTTTTTGAAATGATCGTTATACTCCAACGAACAAATCTGTGCATCCGTTTTACTTTATATGAATTAGATCATGAGAAAATGATTTTTCAAGTTTTTGACTATATTTCCTCTCTTTAGAAAATTGTAAAATTCGTTTTTTTTTTAAATTCCACGTTGTAATCATACGTAATTGGAATCTTATGATAAAATAATGACAACACAATACAACGTGAAATAACAAAGAATTAAGAGAGGGTCGCGACCAGGGGTGAGCCTCGTTTCATTTAAAATGCTTTGCATTTTGACACTTGCTCTCACTTTTGAAATAGTTCGGCACGTTTTTTTTTGGTGAAAATTGAGGAGGTATTTCTCCAGGACCCCCCCCCCCCCCCCCCTGAAACACCAATCGAGAAATTGACCACATAAACCTTTTGACATATCTAAGAAAAATATCAAAGACGAAACCTCAAATTTTGCGAATTAGTTATTAGCAAATTAGTTATCGAAAAAAAATTTCAAAGGACGACGCGTCCAATTTCTCGACTCGGCTCATTTGGCATAATTAGAAGCGCGCATCATCCCCTAGTAAATAATTAAGATTTAATTAATCCTATAATTCACTCGATAATTCATCACCATTGAGCAATACAAATGATCGCTGTCGTTAATATAGAGCACTTTATTACTAATTGACGTATATTAGCTACAACAGTAGGTAAAATACAAACCTCTCGTTCTTTCATTATCAACTACAGCTATTGTAGATTTCTACCGTACCCGAAAAAAATTGAAACAAAAATACGAATGAGAGAACTCATTTCTGCATACAAACATGTAATTTTCCCCACTGATGGACAATTAATTATAAACGATTGTCTATAATAATTCTGAAATATCAAATACGTTAAAACCAGTATTAGTGATAATAAATACGATGGAATTTACCCATAAATATAATTTATTCCAATCTGAGTATATTATCTATTCCTCTCGTAGTACGTAAATCACTTTCATCCGTCACATGGACTTTCAAACCAAGCCGGCTTGTAATTAAACTCACTCACTAATGTCCATGTATGAGTGTTGTATATTGAGGACGTTGTTTAAATGAAAAACCACAGTTATAACAATACTTGAAGTGAGCTCATAAGAGTCAGGCGTATGGGAGCTATGGATGGCATAATGTGGTCCAAGGTAAGACCCCATGGCCTGACGCCTCATGGTCTCAGTATTTTTTATTTTTTTAATTTCATTTCCACTGTGAAATAACGAGTCTTTATTGAATTTATTATTGACTGAGTAATGAGTTCATGTGGGGAGCATATTGAACATCTAATTAGAATGAAAAATAATTTATCAATATTTTGATTGACACAATAAATAATTTAATCTCGGGGGCATAGTAAGAGATATCACATGTCCAATGATAATAAGCAAAGCAATAGGTGCACGAAACGGAACAAATTTTTTTCTCATGAAATTAATAATGCGTAAGGTTAAGGATGATATAAGACCCCGTTGTACCAATCAACTGGTTTGCATTCCATCATTAACATATGAGACGCGATATCTTTGAGTGTTCATCCAAGGATTCCGTGCTACATAGTTTGCATATCTGCCAGCAATACCAATAGCCAAGAGACAATAATGGTGAATAAAAACATCACAATGATAATAATAATGGGGAGAAAATTTTTTTTATATGATTGTTATTGAATTGGGACAAGTACGTGCATTATTCAGAGATACGTGACTCTGCTAATTTGGTTTTAACTATTGGAGTGATTATATTACTTTTATCTGAGCGTTCTGTTAAATCAACCGGGTGATTTTGTTGAATGCGTGTGCTCGTGTGAGTTGTATTAGCTGGATCTCAGACATCGATTGTATAGTGTCCGCTGTCGTCGAATGCTAAGATAAAAAAGGGTAAATTTTTAATCAAATTTCGTGTGAAATTTGATTGGGAGAGGTCAGAAATTTAGTTTGAAAAAATGTTAGAAATTGGGAATTCATCAGGAATTCAGCAATTGAGAATTACGAATTCAGAAATTTGAGATTTAGGAATGATGAATTTATCGAAGAATTCGATAGTGGAAGTTCAGGAGTTGAACATGCAGTATATAGGAATTCTGGAATTCATTCATCAGGAAGGGGAATTCATACACAGCCATAATAATAATATATTTTACTTATCTCCACTTATATATTTCTATGCGAAGAGAAGGATTTCCTCGAGGATTTCCTTGGAATAAGGATTTTGGTTCAGTTTGAAAATTCAGGAATTCAGGAATGAGAATTTAGAAATTTATAAGATGAGATAGAAACAACTTGAAATTAAGGAATTGAGAATTCAAGATTGAAGAATTTCTTTAAACTAAGGATTTTAGTTCAGTTCAAGAATTCAGGATTCCAGGAATCGTGAATTCAGGAATTTAGAAGCTGATATAGAAACAGCTTGGAGTTGAGGAATTGAGTATTAGGGATTTGATAATTCAGGAATAAAAAATTTCCTCAAACTAAGAATTTTGGTTCAGTTCAAGAATTCAAGAATTGTGAATTCAGTAATAAGAATTCCAACAATCTAGACACTAGACTGCCGCTACACTGGATACTGTACCTCTGACATTCACCTCCTTTCCAATGTGAAGACTAGAGTCACAAATTTAGATAAATACTTGTGTGCATTTGTTAACCGTTAGATGATAACGGAGAATGTCCATTCATTTTCTTCTGGATACATATTCCGGAATTCGGTAGAATCTCGCTAATGTAACTTTATACATTATAAACCAAGCATGATCAATACTCACTAAGTGGTATATGGTATTTTCATCAAGATTGAGGCATTTGTGTGACCTTGACTCGTGTTCCAATAGCCAGAACTAGCGCTAAATGATAAGATTGAATCGTGGAAATTTTTTTCTACTACTCAATTTCAACGATTACGATCATTCCATTGATTTCACTTGATTTCATCACGAAACAGTGGTATGATTTTAAGACCGACAAACAAATGACTGAAAAAAAATTCAAACATTGATTTCAATCCAATAAAGTCATATAACACCAGAAATTTTTATTTTTCTTTTTATAAAAGAAGATATTTTCCAATAAATATCCGATACCGTTAAATTAGTGTCAATACCGTAACCCTCACAATCACCGTAGCTAATATCTTGTGCAGCCGGCCGAAGAGTCACTATAAGGCATCTCTCACATCTCAGGATTATCTGTTTTTCTTACCACTCCTCTGACTACCCCTACTGGATAGCCGAGGATAATGTGCATATCTCACCTGCAGAGGTTTATTACAACTTGGGCCATTACTGCTGTCATTGCGTGCCCCAGCCACGTGCGGTAGCATCTTTATTAAACGTACATACGTGACACTAGTACCCGCAATACAAAATGTCCCCTAGGCAATTTGTGAAAATCATATACACGTTGTTAAATTTATTTTTCCACATGTATATTTGTGACACGACGAGAATTTATATTATTGACAATTAATTCTTTGTCAATGATTTTAATTACTAGATTTGATTTTTTTTTTTCAAGGGAAATAGATACTGTTATTGTACATTGGAGTTTTAATTAAAATTTTGATATACACCGGTAGCCAATCGACTTGAATCGGTTTATATGGCTTGTACGCAAAAGAAGAGAGCCGGTTCGGGCACCAGTGGGTTTCAGTGATTTGTAATTACTGAACGCTAATATGATACACTTGGGTTTTAAAGGGGTTCTCATAATGTTTTCAAGGTTTTTTTTTTAGTGGTACAGTCTCAGCAACTAAATGTGTCTTTTTTCCATCCAATTTGAATGGTATTGGGATCATTTTGTTCACTTGAATATTCTTTATTGACTCATCGTACGTATTTTCTTTCAATTTCAATAAACTTTTAAAGAAATATTCATAATTCAGTAGTGAATTGGTGAAACGGTTTAATTCGATTTCATCCTGGCGTCGATTTTCGATTAATATCTCGAAATCCAAGGGAGGTAGCGAAATTTTCATTATGACCTTTTTTGTAGAGTACAATGAGAGCTACAAAAAAGGTTCTTATAAAAATGTCTCTATCTCCCATAGATTCCAAGATATCCATCAAAAATTGACCCTAGGATGAAATCGACTTAAATTGTTTTCGTCCAGGAATTAACAAATTGAACACATGTGCAATTAAATGAGATGACAAGTGTTTTTTTTTCGGATGACAATTGTGACTTGAAAAAATGTTTATAGACAGATATATAACAACGTCAATAATTGACAATTAATGTTGATTTAATTGATAATTTTGCATTCAACTGATCGATTAGTTTCATTTAAAAAAAACTCAAAAAATGTATATAATTCGTGAGAGCAATTCTACTGCAGTGACTGTACCACTCGGATAACCTTAAGTCACCGAATAAGACAAAGGGAGAAACGATTGTACCAAGCGTGAGAGAGTATGTGTCTCGTGTGAATTGGTACCTATTGGTGGCCCTCGGGAGTTTTACGATCGCACCACCGGCGCCACAGGTTAATCATCCACACTTGCCAAATGCTTCAAGTCAGTTCTCATTCTGTTTTGATTATTTTTATTTTTCTTCATCTTGCTCTGGTCATTGATCGCCCCTGGCGGCAGCTACTGTGAAATTCTTTTCACTCAATAACAGTCACGTTGTAAAATATTTCAGGAAAAAAATAATACGTGACTCATCGGACATTTGAGTTTTACTTTTTTTTTATCACAATATAACGTACGTGCATATTGATTTGACTTCGGAGTCACTCAATGGCGCCAACTGAAAACTGCATTCCGGTATTTCCGGAGTGACACAACTCGTATCTTATACACTTGTGGGATCGCGTTGGTATTAATGAGTGCAATGGGAGAGGCACCTAAACCCACTCGATGTTTAAAAAAAAATTTAAGAAATGTCGATTATGAATTTCACTCATCCTAGATTTCACTTTTTGCTCAATATCTCGGTAAATAATGGAGATTTCAAAATATTTATAATAACATTTTTTGTACCTTTTTTCCCGCTCTACAAAAAAGGTCATATGAAAAATATTGATATCTCCTCTAGATTCAGAGATATTAATAAAAAACTCTACAATGAAAAATAATGATTTCATTTCAGTCTCAATGATTCATTCAATCGGAATGATAAAATACTTTTTCATGTAAACAAATATTTAATTGATGATGGCAATTTTTCAACATGAGTTTACTTTATTTATAACCCATCATAAATCAATGATTAATCCGGAATTCGTGATCTAATTTGCCGTATGTTTCATGAGAAAGGTATTTACGAATCAAGAGAGAGAAATAAAAAAATGAAAAAATAAAAAATAAAGTAAAAGAAGATAAAAAACAATGAACGTTGTCTTATCTCGGTGAATAAAAAAAAAAAATAGCATTTGCTTGTTCCTCCTCCACATGCCCCGAAAATCTGTGGGAATTTTTGGTGGTCACAATACCAGGGTTTATTAAAATTCCAGGTTGTATTTTATGGTACACGAGTCTGCATACAACACATATAAAACGAAAAGGAGAATAACTAGTAAGAGAGAGAGAGAGAAAGAGACGGTGAAGGGAGGGGGGTGGGTGGGTGGGGTGGAGGGCACGCGACTCTTCGTCTTGGATGTAATCTCGTTGCATCTACACCCACGTACAATAAAACCTCCAAGTTGGTCCCTTGCTTCTGTCTCTCAGCCCCATCTTATTTAAACTTCTCCACGAGAATGTTAAAACGTGAATCCAGGGACTGATAAACAATGCGTTTATACCTTTAATTCACTTTTATTCGATAAGCAAAAAAAAAATTGATTTTTTGCATACATGTCCCGTTCTGCCCCATATATGAAAAAAATCAATTTTATTAAATTGATAAAAAAAAAGAATTAAATTTTTTTTTTCATAAAAAAAAATTTTATCACTTACCTACCAATCAACCCTGCCTTTATTAAACTCTGAATCGAATAATTCCAGTTCAATCATGTATTGCTGGATGATTCATATTTTCATGATTCAATGAATCAATGTCTTTCAATGGATTAAAAAAAAAATTATTTTAAAAAATAGTAATTGTTGTCTTTATCATGAGGATGAATATTCTTTAACAAATAACATATTTTGATTTTGTAATTATTACAATTATCTCAACAACAATTTTAATCGACTTAAATCGAGATAGGACCCCACGTGTGAATATCCATTAGTGGAAGATGCTTACAAAGTATGCGGCTTAGCCTTGGGTCACCCTCTTATCGCTCGTCGACCGCTTTTATCATGTTGCAGTCTCGTTTTTACTGCACACAGGTAACTTACAACACTTTTCAATTGTAACGAGTTCATTTCATCCAACTAACTTCACTTCAACATTCCACTTGTCTCAACGGGGTAGATTAAGGATATTCAAGTGGTACAGTCCCTTGGAAAATCACATTTTTGGGGGATTTTTTTTTTAATTTAACTAATTGAGAATTCCATTCGACCTGAAAATAATCGATTAAAGCAATATTAATAATTATTAGTAGTATTTTGCCATTTCAATAAAATATTAATTCCAGTTGAAGGAAAAGGAAAAAATAAATGTGAGTTTTTGGAGATTCATTTCACTGCAGAGACTGTCCCACTTGGATATCCTTAATTAATACCTACCAGGTAGCTTCGTTAACTTTCAATATGACTGGAAAAAACTAAAACCTAAAATCCTCATCCGTTCGTTCGTTATCTCACAAAGGGCCTCCCGATGCTCATCACTGGAATCACGGACTTCTGTGAATCACCAAAACCGAATTAACGTAACGAGTGTAGAACAAATGACTGACGATGACTTGTAATTAATTTCAACATAGGTATTGATTCTCTCTATATTCACAAATTAGTCATCTTGACAGAAATGAATTACCAAATTTTTTCAAATACAGAATTAGGTAGAATTTCACAACCTCACAACTTTCTACGTGAATCAAGTAGATTCTCGACTTATTTTAAGTCAATGCAGTCGGCCTGAATCAAGTCAAAAAAAAAGTATTCAAATTGATTCAACGACTCAAATCAGGTAGAGTTCGAGTTGAATCAAGTAGAGTTCGACGTGACTCAGGTAGAGTTCAACTTAAATCAGGTAGAATTTGATTTAAATCAGGTAGGATTTGACTTGAATCAGGTAGAATTCGACTCGAAGCAGGTAGAGTTAGACTTGATTCAGGTAGAGTTCTACTTAATTCAGGTAGAGTTCTATTTGAATCAGGTAAATTTCGACTTGAATCAGGTAAAGTTCGACTTACATACAACAATAAATAAATGAATAAATAAATAATCTCTCAAGTAAGCAAAAAATTACCAAATCTTGTCGTCGGAAAATATAAAAAGATAAAATCCATAGAAATATCTCTCCACTCCAAAAAACCAACACAACTGAATCACTTGAATGGAGTCACGTGCAAGCGATTCAATCCGATAGTTGCATTAAATTTCTCCCTCTCATGAATGTAAAATACACTTATTTTTATCAATTACATGATGAACCGAGATTGTCATAAAAAATCTTTATCACTTGAATTGCCCACTCAATTCGAAAAAAAAAAAGAAAAAAAAAATTAATTCGACATTATGTAGATGAGTACTGCAGTACACGTGATGTAATATTCCAAAGATAAAATATATTGAGTGAAAAGAAGAGGTGTAAAAGCCCAGTACGAGCACATATATCATGACTGCGCTGTGGTATTAGTTTTTGCCCGGGTCTAACTTATCACCTTCGTAAACTCCTGGACGATTACCTGTCTCTACTGTGCAATGCGCAATTATCTCGTTTTCACGTATTTTATGTGGTATAATATTGTGTTTATACAGGGTGAATATTACCCATTTTGTCGGGTTTTCAGTGGATTATCTCGTGATTTTTTTTTTTTTTTACAAGAGAATTTTATGGAAAAAATTCAGGAATTGATTATTTGCAAAAATAGAATTTTTTTATTATATAATTAAAAATCAAATAATTCGATGAAAAAAATAAAAAAATTCATCTCGTTAATTCAAATCAATAGATTCCCAGAGATTATGTCATTCACAAAAAAATTATTAGAAATATAAAATTTTATCATCGAGCATGTACCATATTACACCCATAAACCGCCATTTCTCCGACTTCTCAATATAATGCCCGGTGGTCTTTGTCAACCTACCAAGACCCCCATTTCCGGTTTTTCTCCGGCATCTGCCATTAACCGGGAGGGTATAATAGCGAGATAAGAAGACGATTGACCGAAAAATTACATCTCAATGTCCAATTAAAGAGCCAAACATTTTCTCTACCATCGGAATTTTCTGTATTTTTACGAATTTTTATGTCAGAAACAGGTGCTATTTTTACAGAAAATTACCCTATTTCTTTCTTTCTTAATTTTTGGTCACAAACTGAGACAAAAAAGAAAATAAACCTCGATAGGGTAAGTTTTACCAAAAGGAAATTTCCTCTAAAATAATGAACAAATAAAAAAAAAAAAGTTTTAAAATATCTGAGAAAATTTACGGGTAAATACTAGACAAACGTGAATATACGCGAAATGGCCACCCAGATGCCACATAAATTGCCCGAGTCAACTATACACTGACAATTAAACGATAAAGAATGGCAAACTCCATTGAAAATATCGTACAAATGTGGTCTGGTTTGGATTATTTACGGGTAGAGTCTTCATTGTGGCTATGCCCCAGGGTGAGTTGAGTTTTGTCCTTTCCGGTCTAGCTATGGGTATGGGTATGAGTATTGCCCATTATCCCCCCACCTCTATATTCCGAATATGTTTTTCATTCCCTCAAGGATGAAGTTGCCTCAATGGATTTTTACCCACAACAAGAAAATTCGTTGAATGACCCGTCTCAATGCCACATCTAATTCTTCAGCAAACTGACCACCTCTTTCTTTGTGCTGGTGTGAGGACAAAAAATCTTAGAGCTGTTTTACCTTTTGTTGGAGTTGATTTACCCCGATCTTTTGAGAGGTAAATTACCGCTAACTAGGCACGATTCAGGGTACTAAGGTGTATTCCCATAGGTGCCATATGTGGTTTTTTATCTCAATTCAAGGTTGGAATTACCACCTTGAAGGGGTGGATTACTCTCAAATAACAGTCGTACTGTCACCATTTAACTTTAATTATTTTGCACTAGAAATTTTATTGTTCCTATAGCATCGGGGGGTCCCAGAGAAGATTCCCTCAAATTTTGGTGGAAATCGGAACATCATGAATCGGTACACAAAATGCTTCCTAATACCGTCTCAAAATAATCCCCTACCTAAATAATTCGTGAATGACCACCTATCACTATTAGTCCCCAAATCGCTCCAATTCATTCAGACAGTACCATCCTCACTCTTTCATCAGTCATCATCATGTAGAGAATATTCAAGAGAAAATCTAACGGCATTCGACGGAATTGTATGATCTCACGATCAAACACTCAAACGTCTCAAGAAAATCCCAAACAAAAGGTTACGTCGACATACCCATCCATAAAACATGCCCGAAGAGCCCCTAAAAACACCTAAAAAAATCGAGAGTAAGAAGGAAATGGAGGGTCAAACTTTCTGACATTATTTGGTAAGTCCTTCAGAAAAAAAAAAACCCATTCTGATGGGTGAATGTATAGGAAATCAATGGAATTGGAGTGGCTGGACACAAAAACTCTTGAGTATGGGATTAAAAAAAAAAATTTGTCGTATGTGTATTTCACATGTGAATATGTCCCTAATGCCTTCTCAACCAGTGGCAAATAACAACCCCTCCCAATAGAATTGTACAAAAACCGGATTTATACATCGACTTGTTTGATTTTCTCGGATGTATAGAGTCCATGATGCTCGAATGGAGTCTGTCCAGGCGTGATGAACCTCTAACCAAGAGGGAAAAAAAGGGGAAATTAATCGAATGGAAGTTGAGGGTGCAAGTCAATAGACTTTTTCATTAAATTCCCATTGGTTTTTCCTCAATGAGTTGCACAATTTAGGGCTATTCAAGTTGATTTTTGGAGGGTTTTTGGGTGAATAAATACAACCTTTTTTTTTTTTTTTAGCAGTGTATGAGCGTGTATTTGACAGTGTTTCTTTCTCTCGTATTTGCGGCGCACACACTTATACAAATTCGCAGTTATGAATGTGATTTTTTTCCTTTTATTTCACATTGGAATGTCTCTTTTTATTGCTAGCTGCACTGGCGAGCGTGCAATAGTCGTGGCAAATTACTTTGTTTTGTGAAAAATTTTCAATAAAATATTTTTTCATTTTTTTTTTTCTGTAAAAATATTTTGAAATTGGAGAATTTTAGAAAAATAATTTAATATTCCGTTTTGCCCCAATTTGTCTTGATATACTAGTAGAGAATTTTTCAAAAATCACTGGGGCAAAACGGGTGTTTTTTATGTTTAATTTTGAATGAAATTTTGTTTTTTTTTGTTTTTTCAATTGAGAGAAAATAATTTTTGTGACTTCTGTTGAAAAATTGATTTTTCATAATTAAATATTTGATTTGAATTAGTCACTTTGCCTCAACGACTGAAGCACGTCCGTTTACATCAACACATAGATTTAGTAGATAACGGGAGTGGGCTCTACAACGCGGATAGTGTCGAGAGCAACATACAGTTTTTTCTTTTAAATTATTATTTTTCACACTTTTTATTTCATTTGTCTTCATATTTTATTCTCTCTGGAGGCAGTCAATCTAACTCTGACTATTCATTAATAATAATAGCTAAACTATTTTTTTTTTGTCAATCACTTCACAATTTATTTTTGCTTGAAAATTCATTCATCATTCTCATTTTAATATTTATTATTTTAGTGTGCCTAACAATTTTTTCGGTATTAAATATCTTACAATACACATCGTCTTTCATATATTTATATATAATATTTATATTTTAATATTTATTTATTTTTATATTATTTTATTATGTATACTATCTATCTATAGGGTTGTCAGATTCTTCTGTTTTTTTTTGTTCGTTTCCATTCGGCTCCTGTTATTGGTTTTTTTTTCTTCTCTTATTTGTGATTTTGTCTTGTTTCATCGACTTCTTTTGTCCAGGGCAAATGTGAAAATAAAATATTCCGGAGTGAATGTCGTACATAATCGAGTCGCTGTGGTAGTTCTTATGGTGAAGAGGTTATTGGTAACTCAAGTATTTTTGTATACGATCCAGATAAATGAGTATGATTTATAGCGGAAATTTTGGTAATTTATTGAGTCAATATTTTTAATTTGAAAATGAATATTCTTGATTCAAGAATGAATATTTTAAATTGCTAAATCGTGTTCACTTGCTATGAAAATATTCAATTTTAATGAAGAATAATACATTCACAACTTGACAATATTAATATTCTTGTTCAAGGAATCAATATTCTTGATTTGAAAATAAATATTCTCAATTCAAGAATATCTCGTTGAATATTCTTGTTTCAATACTAAAATATTCCCACTTCAAAAATATCGATATTCTTGATTCAAAAATCAATATTTTATATTTTAAAAAATCAATATTTTCGATTTGAAAATGAATATTCTCAACTCAGGAATATTTCGTTAAATATTCTTGTTTCAATACTGAAATATTTTCATTAGAAAAATATCGATATTCTTGATTCAAGAATGGAAAAAGTGTATTATCCCCACGCGTTAGTATAAAAATGAAATTATCCACAATTGCTGTTTTTTGATTTATCCGTTCTTCTGATAATTGAAGACTCTGCGACTCAACTATGGACCAAAAGTTGATGTGAATTGATGATGAATGCAAGGCGTTGGGCATATACATACCCTGGAATTTTACCTTGGGAATACAGTGATCCCTCGGTGTCTCATGGGATTATGCTTGCAGACATATTTCAACGAAAAAAAAAGTAAATTAAAAAAATTAAAAAAATGAGTAATTTTATTTTTAGAGGGTGGCGTTACAATACCATATTACAAATACAATACATTACATGTTATATTATTTGTCTGTTATTAAATTATAAGCGTCGAATTTACGTTTTTTATCAATGTTTTTTTTGTTTTTTTTTTTTTTTTCATTCAATTTTCCAATGGTCATTAATGTTTGTCCGGTTTTTGCTCTCTTTTTTCACTCAATTTAGTTTACAATTTGGATACTGCACGTCCGGAGACCACTCGCGAAGTATGAGAAATTGATGGATGAGATATTTGAGTATTTTCAGATTCAATGTGCAGTGAGAAATTAATTAGTCAAATTATAGTCAATTGTAGGGAAAAAAATATTTCAGTAGTCAGGCAAGGAGAGAGCAAATTAAATTTTAAATTCAAAGAAATAATATTCTCGATTTCAAAAATATTAATATTTCCCATTTGAAAAAAATTTTTAATCAAGAATATTCACTTCTCAAATCAAGAATATTCATATTGTTGACTCAAAAATACCTTTGATAAATATTCTTGATCAAAAATATTGCTCTTCTCAATGTGAGAAAATCATTATTTTTTATCTGAGAATATTAATTTTTTTAAATAAAAAAAATCAATATTTCTCAGATCAAGAATATTAATATTCTCAAATGGAGGATATCAATATTCTTGATCTACGTAATTGAGGAATTGTATAAAAAGTACAAGGAATTAGGAAGAATCTTTCAATTATTTTTGTTTCTTCTCATATTACCTAATCATGATTTCAATAAATAAGCTACCTAACAAGCGAATCATTTTTAATCAACTCCATTTATTTATTCATCTCTTCTTTTGGAAGGGGGGGGGGCGGAGGAGGGGGAGTTGTGGGCCCTTTTCAACATGGCGACCCTGCGAAAAGAAATGGGGGCCTTGGCAGTGGTCCGGTGTGCATATTGAATATCTCAAATTATTTATACAATTTTTTTTTTTCTATCCATGGCACGATGTATGTAGATTCTCTCGGGGGTTTTACACAAAATTGATAAAAATTACTAATGCTCCAGAAACGACACTGGCGAGTCAATTTAATTTATTAGTAAAATGGAAAAATAAGATGAGTTAATTTCGCTCAGAGTTCAGTTTTTGTTGAATATGTCTGAATTCAAGCATACTGGCAAAATTTGTATGATGACCTTTTTTATAGAAATTCATTGAGATCTACAAAGAAGGTTCTCATGAAAATTCCCCAATCTACCTTAGATTCACAGATATCAATAAAAAACCTAAATCAATTCACCTTGTTTCATCATTTTACCACCAAATTCACATTTATAACAACAGCAATGATTTTTCTCTTCGCTGAGTCACCATTGCGTCATCATCCACGTGTACCTAACCTAATAATACAGTCTGCAATAGCATCCTAAGGATTAAATTTTCATTAACATTATTGTTTCATTTTTTGTTTTATATTACACACACTTGCACACGATGAAAAAAAAAAAAAAAAAACAATTGTCCCACTCACACAAATACATTCCCTCTCATCCTTCCACACATTGTCCTCCATTATATATTCCCTCACCCTCTTTCTTCTATTTTAAATGACAAAAATTACCTGACGTCCAGTCTATCATGGAGTTATCATCCCCTCGTGGATTCAATCTCGTATTACATTCCTTTTTCTCCAATAGAAAAATTAAAAAATACTTTTGCGCATCTCAGCCCAGAGTAGAGGGAAAAAAAAAACTCACATGATCATCAAGTTCCTCTCCCCCTTCCTCCCCCCCCCCTCCCCCTTAGAAAAAGGGCGCCAAAAACAATTTTTTAAAATTGAATAAATAGAAAAAAAACAATAATTCTTGACATCTCACTGGGTATTTTTTCTCAAATCTCATGCTCAAGGATTCACTGCGCACACACACATACACACACACACATTGACAAGCTCTCAAACACATATGGAACATACATATAGACTAAGTAGGCGGTACTGCGCAGGCGAATTAATTATTTTTCACTACTTTTCATCATTAAATAGGGATGATCGAGATTTTTTTTATTTTTCAATCAATTTTTTGATGACGCTACCTCTTTGTAAGGTTATGTTTGTGCGTGACTCGTCACATTTTCAGAGAGTGTGTGGGGGGGGGGGGGAGGTGGGGTTATTTCTGTGCATACAAGAGCCCTAGATCCCCTCCAGGGGGGTATTTATCAATTTTTCATTGAAAAAAAAAGAAGAAAAATAAACAACTTCACGACTCTCTGATTTTATTAAGGGGTTGGTCTAGCGCCTAACGGTGGCGCAGAGAAGCAATTCTTCAGCGTTATTTGGGAGGGGGGGATTGCTTCGAAATATTCGTTATATCCTCACGGTTATGCGAGGCAGTCTTGATCATCGAGCCGAAAAATAATATCGAATAAAAATTGAAAGAATTAATTTTTTATTTTCTTTCTTGTTTTGTTCTTCCCTCTAGATTTAGCTCAATATTTGCTTGAATCTAGAAGACGGCTCTGATGTCGTCTCCGTGGAATTGTAAATTCATCGTGTTGTTTGAGACGATTAGAGTGCCGATGACGATGTGTCGTTGTTTCTCTTATTATACCATCAGACTGTATTGAATTTTTTTTTGCTCTCTGTCCAGTTATTCTCGTTGGATTATGCGACAGATGGCTCTGTTGGTGTTTTTTGACTACGCTGCCCACGTGATCGCCGGTTGCTTTATTCATAAGTTCATTATGCACGGAAATACTGAAACTTGGATTGTATTTCATAAAATTGAAACACTGCTGTCTTACACGCTGGCCTTTTATTGGTTTACCAAATTTATTGAAACCGAGGTATTTTGTATTGTCAACAGCACTGTTGTACCTCAGATATGAGCCATGATATGACTCGTAAAACTGGCACATTGCATCTCTCTGTTTTTTTGGCTGTAATCATACAAAAAATATGAATATTTAGTTTTTTTTTCAACTTGTTAAATCATAGTTTATTGTGGGAAAGAAAGTGCAATTTTTGATTCAAGAATATTGATATTTTCCAATTAAGAAGAATAGTATTCTTGATCGAATAATATTCTGTTCTCCTTGAGTCAAGAATATCGATATTCTCGATCAAGAATATTGCTATTCTCAATTTTATATAACCCTTATTCCCGCTCTGAGAATATTTTTATCGTTAAATCAAGAATATTAAATTCTCAAGTCAACAGTATCGATATTCTTGATTAATGAATAGCTCTGATAAATATTGTAGATCAAGAATATTTCTCCTCCCTTTTTTTCTCTTGAAATAAGAATTTAATATCTCTCAGATCAAGAATATTAATATTCTTGAATGACGAAATATGAATATTGGGAATCAAAGAATCACGAATATGAAATTCTCAAATCAAGAATATCGATATTCTCGATTAATGAATACCTCTGATAAATATTGTATATCAAGAATATTTCTCCTCCCTTTTATTCTCTTGAAATAAGAATTTAATATCTCTCAGATCAAGAATATTAATATTCTTGAATAACGAAATATAAATATTCTGAATCAAAGAATCAAGAATATTTTTTTTCAGTCATAATTGAGAATTCCTATAAAAAGAACGAGGAATAAGGAAAAATCTCTCTATTTTTTGGACAGTAAACATTGAAAAACCAAGAATCTTTCATTTTATCATTGATTGAATGACCAATGCAATACATTCCATAAATTTTTTTTAAACTCGTGGTATTAAATTTTTTATGACACGTGTTAATGATGACCTTGAGGGTCTATAAAACTTTATGCTAGATACTCTACATTAGAATCTACATTAATTCCTTCATTAATCCGATATTCATCTCTAAAAAAGGTATCAGTGAAATACTTTAAAATAATAAATTCTAAATTCACTCACCAATGCCACTAATTTCCAGCGTTTATTGAAACAAATATACCGTTGTGATTTTTCAGCATATATATACAACTTCTTACTGAAGTCGTCCGACTGTGTCGACAATTTCTCTGTAACATAAATCAATTTCCAAGAATTACCAAATATTATATTGACAAAACGATATTTCTCCATGTGATATATATCACAAACCCGGAAGTTGTGGAATAGTGTATAAGAAATGTAGTATGGTAACATGCAAAATGGCTGAAGTGAAGGAATGTACGGTTTTGGAATATGTATACTAAGAGGTAAATTTTCTGAGAAAAGAGCATTGGCTCTTGAGGTTTATGGCGTGTCTCACATCGACATAGGGACTCTCAATTTTTTACCCATATTTCATTTTTTTTTTAGCACACGTGTGCAGCGCATACCGAGAGGTACATGTACGGAGAATGAAGAACCACGGGCTAGTTGGTGCTAATGAAGGAGACACAGACGGGTATAGTGTTTACTTTACCACTTAGCAGCCCTGTTCTTGGCCTGAGTGTAGCTGGTGAGTGGTCAATATTGAGAAATAGTGGGGTATATGCCCTTTCAGTTGAAATGGAAGCTGTGGATGTAGGTTGGGATAATGAATGGGGGAAATTTTAGATAAACGAAATGACGATTTAATTGTTCTGATGAGGAGAAATGGGGAGATAAATTTGGGGGGGAGAGATATTTGATGATGGGACCACACATTGGGAAAGGTGACAAGAGGTAGAAGACAGGGTGGCCCATTTGCCGTTGCGCATCGTTAAAATCAAGTGGTTCTGACATCGGAATCAAGAATGTCATCCAACTTCTTTCTCTTCTGTTTATCTTTTGAATTTCTTTCTCTTTTCTTGGTGATATCGAAATGCTTTTTTTCTTGTCATCTTACACGGAGAGAAATTTTCGGTAAAAATTACCATCCTAGAATAATTTCTTTCTGGACGTTCGACAATAATTAATGATAAGATAAATTTTACTATTCGGTATGGTAATTTTCGCAGAATAAACCAAAAATTGTCTATACATTTGTCAAAATGTATATAGACAAAGATAAAAAATATCTATGTCAAGGATAAAAATTAAAATTATCCTGATAATTATTATAGAATTCATAAAATAATTTTTATTCGCCCAATTCAATCAAATTATGTCCATCGTGCGCATCGAAAATTATCCAGACGTGCGACACTTTTTACCATTCGAAACAATAAATTCTACTGGAAGCCCAGTAGAATTTACTATTCCGGATAGTAAAAAGCGGCGCGCGCATCTGAGGTGCGAGGTTAATAATTTTCATATAACCTCTGCGTGATAACTTTTGTGTATACTACATTCAAGATCTGTATGTAAGGTTAGTAATTTTTTTTACTATTCTGGAACAGTAAATTTTGTACAGATATTTGTAAAAACTACCAAGACATTTTATAATATTTATCCGTGCAAATTGGCAATTTTTACACAGATAATAATAAATATTATCCAGAAACATTCATTAAAATTTATCCACACCGAGGATATTTATTACTCAAAAAATAAATTATTACAGAATTACCATTCGTCTGGGTAATTTTTACCTGCATTTCTCTCCTTGTGGATGGTTAAATTCTGTTTAGATAACTCTAAATATTGTCTGGGATTTGTTTAGGTTAGAATTTATGTCGTCTCTAATGTCATTATACATGTCAACGATCAATGAAAATTGACAAGAAATTGTTAAAAATAATTATTTAAAAATAATTAATGAAGGAATTCTCCATTTCGGTTATAAATTCAATCCAAATTTTTCCACTCTTATTAAAATGTCAACGACTATCAGGTCTTAATCTCATTTGAATAACCCTATTATTGTTGAGATTCATATTGAGATTAAAATAAACATGCCGACTCATACCGTCACGCGATTGCATCCACTTAAGATTCCTCAGAACTACTGAAAATTGCATTCAAATTATTCTTAATTTATTAGCTAATCTTTCGAATTTTTTTATTTGGTAAAATAATTGAATTGATCAAAATAAAATAAAGAATTAATTTATTCATGAAGTTGTTGCAATAGTTTAGGCCCTGTGTTTTATTTCATTTGGTGGGGAGGGGGTATATATCGGCGTGCGGCAAGATTAGAGGCTGACCCAAATGAATTAAAAGGCAATTTTAATCAAAAGCAAGAGCACCGGCTTTTAGGCACCATTATCCACGATAATAACCTGGAATGGGTGGAGCGAGACGCGTGAACGACTCTGGATAAGAATTGGCTCTTGTGAATTTTCAAAAAAACATTTAGATTGAAAACAAAAATAAATCTTAAGGGTGAATTTATTCAATTTCAGTTTTTCATTGATATCTCAGAATCTAGAGGAGATAATGCAATTTTTATAAGGACATTTTTTGTAGAGCGAAATAAGTGCTACAAAAAAGGTATCAACAAAAATTTTCTTATCGCCTCTAGATTCTGAGATAAACTCCAAAAAGTAATCGCCCCTCGAGTAAATATTCTTTGACTCGAACCAGATGAATAAGAATTTATTATTATCAATTTCTATTTATCCACAAAAATTAATTCAGTGTCAATAACATCGCTCTATGTGTTACAAGAGATATAAAAAGAAACTCAAGAGAGATTTAAAAAAAAAATGTAAAATAATTCCGAAAACAAGCGAGAATGGTAACGCCTTCGAATTATCATGCGGCAAAAATCTGGGCTCGCGTGCACTTTGCAATTTGGCGAATAATTCGTGAGACCCATCCCCCCTCCCCTGGTTATTTTCTTTTAATTTTTCCATCCAACTGCATATCACGAAACAGTCGGTTATGGGTATATGTATACACAGCTGAATGGAGTATCAAGGTACATCATGATGGTAAAGAACGAGCTGTCCGCCCTATCCATGCAAGTCGGCATCTCTGTGAAATAATCCACCTCGGAGGTGTGTGAGAAAAGGATTAAAAAAAAAAAATGAAATTGATAAAAATGAGTAGAGAGAATGAGAAAGGTAGCACGAGAGGTGGTTGAACAAACAGAGGATTTTAGCCCCCTGCACCTCCCCAAGATTCATCGGCCTTTATACATATATCTCTTGGCTTCTATACTTCATTGCTGTACCTAATAACACGTGACTTGTTCAATGTGATTAATCAACATCATGGTGGGAAAAAAAGATGAAACATGTGGAATAATTACCATCAGTTGGTACAGTCACTGCAATGAAAATTGATTTATCGTGAATTTTTTTTAATATCAAGTGAATTCCGTACAACTGATAATAATCGATTAAATCAATATTAATTGTTAATTATTGATGTTGTTAAATATTATGTCTCTAAACATTTTTTTTCAAATGTGTTTAATTTTTTTAGACTACTTTATTGCAGCGATTTTTAATATAGAAAAATTGTACTGATGACGCGACATATATTGATGTTAAATTGATACCTCCTCCCTCCCCCCGTCTCAGAGAAGTCATCGGGGCAACTGGAATTTAATGAATCTACTTGGCGCAAACTGTGATTATCGTGTTAAAAGTTTAAACCAGACGTTCACCTGTCCCACCTTTGATCTCCACTGAGTTGTAAGACGCTTGCGCTTGTGCTTTTTACATTAAAAAAAAAATAAACATTCTTCATCATTTTTATTTTTCCACATAATGTAATTTTTACTAGGAGAAATTTTAATGATGCGAGGATGAAAGGCATGAGGAGATGGATTGAGGGGAATGCGCATGACCAATCGGGTGTTTAGGTGTTGAGAATACACGGAGAGAAATTTTCGGTAAAAATTGTAGTGAAATCCAAGTAAAAATTATCCAGACAAATGGTAATTCTGTAATGATTTCTTTTCGAGAATTTATTGCTTCGAATGATAAAAAGTGTCTCACGTCTGGTTAATTTTTGATGCGCACGATGGATATAATTTGATTGAATTGGGCGAATAAAAATTATTTTATGAATTCTATGATAATTACTGAATAATTATTATAGGAAAACTAATTTTTAAAAAAAAGAGAGTGCGCCCGGGCCACACAACAGAAGTGAAACTTCTCGAAAGATCCTCGCTTATTGCAAACTAGATCGATAAAACAGGACCGCGTCAGGTAGATAAAACAGGGCCGTCACGCTTGAGCAACGTTCGTGACGCGCTCAGGCATTTCACTTCCAATAGCAGAAAGAAATGTCTGATGAAAGAAAGGAAATAGGAGAGACAGAGAGGGATCAATACATCCGTCTTGTTGATTGCGTCACTTCTGTCCCCAATTTTCGTGACGATTTTTCATTTCACTACCCCCGCTAAAGAAGTTTCACTTCAAAAATTGTTCTTAATTTGTCATAAAACAAAAAAATGGGGTTTTGTTTAGTAAATTGTGTATTCATTTGTTATGACTCTGATTATATATTCAAATAAAATGAATATTTATGATAAAAATAATTAATCAGAGATTGAGTGAATGAATGGATTTTTCAAAGATTAAAATACTTACGATAAGGTGCATTGAATTCATCCCGCGCCATCGCCTTGACGTTGCGACCCAAAACGGTTATATTGCCGCTGCTGCAAGTCGAGTAGAGACTCACGGAGCGCACCATTGCCGGTACTGCCCCGCACATCACTACCTGAAATTACAATAAAAATTAATATCTATGAAATTTATTATTATTTTCAACTTTTGTGAGTGATAAAACTAGAGATGGAGTTAAAGTAAGTTGAGTTCAATGAATTGTAATGACAAATCTACTAGAAAACAAGAACAAAAAAAAAAAAGAATCGAAGAGCACTGGACAAATCACATTTACTACGATAGTCCCCATCCCTCATTTTTATTAACGACTTGAGTTTGCTATCTGTTGGATTGTAACAAAGTGCATGTGTTCTGTCCCTGGTGCGAGAGTTTTCCCAAAAACTTTTCAATTGAATATCTCACCCAAACTCCGGCGTTACTTCCTGATCGATTATTTTTGTTTTGAATCTCTTCGCGACGACTCGAGACAACTGGAGAAGGGATCATGCGTTTAAACCGAAAGATGGCGTGGTGGGAAGAGCCTTATCCTCACGAGAGTAAATGTCATTGATTGGAATGGCAAAATAAAAAAATTTTAAAGTCACTAGTTTCATCAGATTTCAATGTTATTAAACGATGGAATATTTCGGTGATTTGTTTATTTATTTATTTCAGTTGTGTTGCATTCAACTTTGGGTGCCTATTCTGGTTTGTATAAATGAATAAATGTCATTTTTACCAGTCTGAAGACTGGCAAAATCAAGATTGATTCCTGACTGCCCTGATCCCATCAGTTGAGTAGAGTTCTCGAAAAAACCCAAAAAAAGTGATTTGAGAATAAAAAAAAATTAAAACGCGTGGGAGTACCAGAGTCAATGATGATCAATCTATGACAGATATTAAATACGAGACGAAAGGTTACGAAGTCATACGCGAGTTCTAGTAGTTGTCCGAGTATCTCGGTATATCTCTCCTATACGAACCAATTCGTCTTAGTCACCCGTCCACTCGATATCTATCACACAGTTGTTCACAGAAGATACGTGACGATTGAATCAGAATAAAGAGAAAATAATGACTGAGAAGAGACACAACAGGTACAAGAGTCATTTAGTCTGTGATTTTATGACTCGAGTTGAGAATTTATAGACGGGTGTTCGATATGATAAGACGATATAACTTTAACATTTTATGGACTACGATTTTGACAGAAAGCCGAATATCGTGTTTCTTAATTTTTCGTGAGTTTTATGGGCTGGACACAACTCCATCTTCAAGATTGAAATCTCAATATTTTTTTTTTTTTAATTATTATTCATGTCGATATGAATATACCACCGCATTTTCTAATCATTTAGCCATTTATTGTAGATGACGAATGTATTAATTCAATGAAGGAAGGGATTGAATAAGTTGAGCGCACATTATGGTCAAATATGGAATGAAAAATATGACTAAATATGGTCCAAAAACCATTTTTAAAATTGTAATATTCAATTTGTCTCAATTGATTGTTGATATCAATGTGAACATTCTGGGGCAATGTATGGTGAATTGACCATTTTCATGGTTAAATATGGTCAATTTGATCATTATGGTTAAATATTGAATGGAAAATCGAGTATCAAGAGGATTTTCTCCCTCAATAAAATCAATTTTCCATTATTTGTTCAACTTAAGAGGCCTCGGGAGTAAGAAAAAACTACTGAAATGCGGGAAAAACTTTGCTCCACAAATTCTCCGCCAAGAGAGCATGGAAAATTATGAAACATACTTTAAAAAATTGGTTCATTTTTTTACTCACAGGATGTAAAGAGATGAGGATGCCCGGAAGAGAATAGATAATTTTTTTTAATGTTTAAACATACGAGGTGGTTGACAGATCCCCGTGCCGCCATCTTGCTTCCCTTCCTTCACTCCAAGATGGCGGCACGGGGATCTGTCAACCACCTCGTATGTTTAAACATTAAAAAAAATTATCTATCCTCTCTTCCGGGCATCCTCATTTCGTTACATCCTGTGAGTAAAAAATGAACCAATTTTTTTAAGTATGTTTCATAATTTTCCATGCTCTCTTGGCGGAGAATTTGTGGAGCAAAGTTTTTCCCGCATTTCAGTAGTTTTTTTTTACTCCCGAGGCCTCTTAATGACCATTTTGGAGAATAACCATATTGACCATAATGACCATAAAATTGATTAAATCTCAAAACTCACCATCAGGAGGCACAAAATCTTCGCTAAGACGGCAAGCTGTGGTAACCTGAAACAAATAAATAAATAAAATTAATTTATTTCTCCATTACGAAATAAGCAAAAAGTGGAAATGACTATGAATATGGTCAGAAGATTGGGAGTCATAATAAATCCAATTGAAAAACGGTGTGCGGTGATACATCACACACATGAGGACTAATGCGGGCACTGTTGTCGGTTGCGCAACCAATGTCCATCTCGTGTTACTACAAGAACACACAGGTGAGTCAACAAATACGACATTCAACCATTACCAACCACCGACATTTATACATGGATAACATTAGCTCATTCGCTTTGATTCACTCGAGTTATTAGACCACCACAATCATGAGAATTTTTTTCATTAATCCGAATGATTCATATCCAATAATAATAATAGTACCCATTTCGCCCCAGTAATGAAATCAATTTTCAAAATTTAAAAAAAAAAATAGAGGGGCAAAATGGGTCAATTTTTTCATAAAAAATTTTGTATTTTTTTTTCCTTTTTTTTTTAAATAAAAAAAAAATATAAATGTTAAATATTAAATGAATGTGTGATATCGAGAGAGGATTTAATGTCGTTGAAATTAATGGCGCGAAATTGAGTGGGCGAATGAATAAAGTTGAGGTACATAAGGTGGATGAAGGGACACGTGTGTGGCGCTCACTTTGACTCCGTTGTACACTCGGTTGAATTTCCTACCGCACATTCATCAAGCAATACACACCAGCCCCCGGACACGCATCAACTCGTAATACCCGTACCTCCCATGTACATATGTATATGTGGAAAACGAGTGACGCCGACTCGGGTTACGTACTTTAATTGCACCGCGATTCTCTAGACTTTATAAACAATTTTTTTATTCAACAATTAATTAATTTTGAATTGTTTTTTTTTATCATATCAATTCAATGAGATTATTTTGTTGTTTAGTTTTTATCATTATTTTTTTTAAAACATTTTTGCGGTGAAATATGTTATGGACGAATTTTCTCGCGTCACAATCAGTGAGAAAGCCACGCCTTTCTTCACAGTAACAGCGACCGCGAATCGCAAGTCTACGTGAAAGTCATCCGCAAAACCAACGTCAATGGCGAGTTGTAACATGAGGTAACCAATCCTCAAGGCAGAATTATTACTAATCACCGAGGTGATACCAAATAGTGAATAAGAGAAATTTTGAATTATTTTCATTTCATTAAAAAAATCATGATTCTTGGAGAATTTCATGAGACTGAGGACCGTGAAAAATTTCTATGAATAGGTATGAAAATTCAATTCAATATTTTAAAAAAAAAAGAGCCGTTTTGCCCCAGTAGTTTATGAAATTCAATAAGAATGAGCTGAGTTTTCGATGAATATCTCAGGATCTAAATGAGATATCGAAATTTTGATGAGAACCTTTTTTGTAGAGCACAATGAGATCTATGAAAAAGGTATTATTGGAAATTTCGCTATCTCCTCTAGTTTCCGAGATATTTCCAAAAAGCTTATTGACAAAAAAAATTTGGTTGTGAACAAAAAATCCAAAATTTTCTTTTTGAGTATTTGTTAATGAGTAGAAGTCAAATGAGCACAATTATTGCATGAAAATGATAAAGTTACACGAACCACACGACAGATCTGGTAGATTTGACGCAACGTAAAGCACGTGGCGTACGAGTACAGGAATTACCAAAGTGACAGTTTAAATTTCCAACTAAAAAAAAAAAAAAACCCACTCACCCATTAACCGCTCTCATCGCGATATAATGTAGCACATCATGTCCATTATACGTTAATTACAATTTATTAAATAACGTTAAACTATTTAAGCTCATTAACAATCTCAACAGAATAATTAATAACTGAAAAAGCTTTCAAATTATGCAAAAAACTTCATACGCCACTATTTCTCACGTTTTCGTTATTATTTTTCATCCAAATAATTGTAAAAAAAAAAAAAAAACACAAAGTTGAAGCAGTTATTGACCAACAGGTAGAGGACACCAACACTGTGATGACTAATTGAATAAAAAGTTGATTAAAATCTCTGGCACTCGCGTTGCAATCGATTCACTAGGCAAATGGGTACATTGAACCCCTAGATTTTGCTGATAAATGATAAAATAACTTTATCCCTTCACTCGAATGTAATCATTCATCAGTCTAAAACTAATCAGGATTGATACAGGGACTAGAGTAGATAGGACTAGTTGAATGCGCCAAGTCGCCGAAAAAATTGGTCTGCTTGTGAATTCAGAGCGCGCACGAGTGAATGTGAACTAAGCGGAGAGGATGTGACCGGCGTGTCACCCTTGTGTGGCACGTGGGGGACTCATCCGAAGGGGATTTAGTGGGGATTGTCGCCTACCGCGTGAAAAACTGCCAACACTTGAATGGCTGGACGGATAAAAAAAGTTTTGTGGGATTTTGCTACTGTATGACATGCCTGTAGGCTCTTGAATTGGGCTCAAGATCCTTTTTGAATAAATTTCTTGGATTTAGAAAGGGTTTTCCGTCTTGGGAATGAAACTCTAATCCGGGGTTTGTTGAGATAATCTAGTAGAGCGGTAGATATTGTGTCAGCTGTAATCTCGTTATGTGTGTCAATGGTCATTTGACTATTGACAAGACATTGACATGATTCAAATTATAGATCATAATTGTGTATTAATTATAAATATCACTCAATTTCTACCCTTTGAGTTATTCAATAAATCCTCTGTACATGGGTTTCAGGCTCATCCCATTTTACCCCTCGAATGTTTAATTTATTATTATAATTCACTTTAATTTGATCACAATTCACTCATCTTCAGTTATATGATTCTACAGGAAGAGCAGAATTCTCGTGAAATGAGGATTTTAGTTCAATTTGAAAATTACGGAATTCAGGAATTTGGGAATTTAGAAGATGAAATAAAAAAAATTTGTGACTAAAGAATTGAGAATTAGGAATTCGGAATTCAAGAATGAAGAATTAATGGGAGAATTTGAAAGTGGAAATTCAGGAGTTTGGAATTCAGGCTATAGGAATTCCGGAATTCATTAATTAGAAATTTAAAAAATTATAATTCACCCATCTTTAATACAGGAATAGAAGAATTTCCTTGACATAGGGATTTTTCTCAGTTCAAGAATTCAGGAATTCAGGAATTTCGAATTTGGGAACGAAGAATTCAGGAATTAGGAATTTAGGAGATAGGAAGTTCCAGAATTCATGAATGAGGAACTCATCTCAGTTCAAAAATATTGACTACTCGTTGTTCACCCCCCCCCCCCCCCCCCACCCTTCACCGAAAAACGTCTCCATCGCCACAGCAGAAGAAAAGAAAGAAGAGAAATATGTGGAAAAATTGTGGTGAGGCGCGTGCGTGTTTAGAAGAAAGTCTCCCGGTGTGTCGGTTATATACAAATGAGAGTCACCTGGCCAAATGGACAATGCCCACCACTGACCGAATGTTTTCCAAACAAGCAAAACGAATTGCCTACAAATCACCACCACAGACAAATAGCAGATAGCTTTATGGGACATTTTTTGAAAAAAAAAGTATCAGAAAAAGAATGTAGAAGTGAGAGAAATGTGAAATTTCTTTCACGTAACGATTAATGGCCGAATCAAATTGTCCAAAACTGCCACCTACATCTGCTTATTCAATACCTATATATTGAGTAAAAAATTGGTCAAATTAATAACGTATTTTTTATTTATCATGATTTAAAGAAAAAAATTGTATCATTCTAAAATATTTTAAGAAATATATTGCAATATAATTTGAAGGTCACATTTGAAAAAATTTTAAGAAAATTAATTCTCGGATTAGATAGATTATTGTTATTAAAGTACAGTTGCAGTAGAGATATTATTTACGTGACAATCAGGAGCAAATGCAGTCGTTTCCAAGTTTTATCAGAGTCTTGTTGACATCAAGTGGTCATATACCCTGCTTAACAACACTATTCCCCGGAAAAGATGACGATGGTTCAAGTGTATATACCATATGAATACTGTTGAGGTCTTTGGTACGCGTGAGAAGTGGAGACACGCGACACAGTTTTTGTCGTTGTATGGCGACGTTCCGACGGCGTCATCATTTCATCCTGACACGCATCATCTCTCGCTCATTTTTCCATTTTTTTATTCATTTCTTTTATAAAACTTGTCGAATTGTAAAGTATGGAAGTATATGGGGTTTTTAGGAATCATTGGTCACAGGTTTGTTGATGAATTCTTGGGAATTTATGAATAATTTTTTTTAGGAAATTCCAAAATTCCTGAATTCCTAAATCCTAAATTCCTCTATACTTTTAATTCGTAAATTCTTCAATCCTGAATTTCTAATTTTCGTTTTTCTCAACACCTGAATTCCTGAAATCCTAAATTCCGGAATTCCTTATCCAAAAATTCTCGATTCCTGAATTGATAATTTCCACTACTTCAACATTTATTTTTTCATATTAATATAGAAAATTGGTAAAAATAGTACGCAATATAACGATCTGTTGATTCAGTGTCGGATAATAAAAGTGATCGTTCCAATTGTAATCAATCGTTCAACGTCAGACGAAAAAAGTGCTGAAGGTACTTAGATTCAAGAATATCCCGAGGACAACGGCCTGCCACCCTAGACCGTATAGAATATCCTCAACTAGTATTAGGAAGAGATAGAATGACCCCAAGAAAGGAAGAATGAATCATCAGAGAGTGAGTTCCCATCCTCCCAAGCGGCGGCTTTGAAGAGGAGGGGGAGTGGTTGATGGGGTTGGACATCTTGAGAAACTCTGGTGCCGGATATCAGTGCTTGGGTCCGGGGGCACACGTGGATTAGTATGACAACGTTTTGTCTCCTGCGGGAGCATTCTCTTCAGCATTATGTCTCTGGACAAAAGGACAATATTCTCGAGGGGCTGATAGTCTTGAAAGATCTTAAATTTATTCATTTATCAAACCGATTCATAAATTTATGAAAATCGAGTCTGAATTCCTGAATTCCTAACTTGATTTCCCGATACTTGAATTCATGAATTCCTGAATTTTCATCATCTAAATTCCTCAACCCCTGATTATGAATTCGTAATAGCTATTCCTGTCACCTTTTTGGAATTCCTAAATTCCTCATTCCTGAATTTCTAATTCCTGAATTCTAAAACTGAACTAAAATCCTCATTTCGAGGAAATTATTTCCTCTCTGTGAATAATCATAAAAACCATTCGTCAGAATCGCGTAGTGACACGTCACTATCTCCGTAATTGCGGAATCACCCATCATAATTGGAACATTCCCATGATTATTCATCTCTCGTCACGACTGTATTAAAAAAAAAGAAAACCTTCTGACCAATTTCGACATCTGGAATGAATAATGAATTCCCCGAATTCCCGAGTTTATTTAACGAATTTAAATGTCACTATTTCCAGTGCTCAATTTGATCCGATGGAATCATAATTCCACTTACAATTTCATCGAACGAAGCCAAACAAAATTCGATCGTCTGAATGACGTCATCAGTTACATATTTAACCAACTTTTTATTTCAAGTGTCGAAGAGAGGCAAATTCAGTGTACTAGATGTCACGGTGAATGAATAAAAATACTTAAAAAAAAAAAATAACAAACGTGTCTTCTCAATGGTGCCGATGACGAAGTTTCGATAATAGCGACGAGAAGGCAATTCTTAGGCGCCATCCCGCGTCTCGCCGTTCTCGATGGGTCTTGAGTATGTTATGTTGCAAGAGAGGTCGATTTATTTTTTACTAAACGCTTTTTGTACCACTGATTGCCCTTCTAATCCCACCAAAATGCCTTTACACTCGAATAATTCCACTTTATTTTTCCTACCCCCCTCTACACCCTAATTTTATTTCTGTCACCTGTTTTGTCCCTTCTGTGTATCAGTTGTGTCCCTCTGTTTATTTGTGAATGCATCTAAAATAAACCTGTGAAATTGGAACAATGAACTCTCAACCGAGAGCTAGTTGACGCTGAATTCTAGAGAACTCTAGAGATGGCTCTCATGTTATCGGAGGAATTCTTTTTTTTTCGTAAAACTGATGAAATTTCAATGCAGTGCAGGATTCAATTGGTTTCTGACTTTTTAGTTTTAGTTTGGATGAGTCATGTGAGAACCTTTGGGAAACCGCACAAGGTAGTCTGCAATGGGCACTTTTAGGGTGGCCCGCTTCAGCAACTTGAGTAGGATTATTGAAATTCGCGGTTAGGTTTTTATAATCTCCTGGAGTGACAATGGATAAACGTAGCAGGGAATATTTTTTTAAATTTATAACTAGAGATGAGTGAATTTAATTGAATTGAAGGGTTCCATGTTTTGAATTGTTAAATTCTTCAGTCCTAAATTTCCATTCCCTGAATTCTGAAGGCCTAAATGTTTAATTCTGAATTCTTCATTCCTGAATTCTCAATTCCTGAATTTCTGAATTCTTAAACTTGACCAAAATTCTTATTTCAAGGAAATTCTTGTTTTCCTGGGGAAATATACAACTGAAGATGAGTGAATTATAATATTATGACTCATAGTTGATAATTTCTAGAATTACTAATCCTGCATTCCAAAATCCTAAGCTTCCACCTCCGAATTCACCCATTCCTAGTTGTTTCTGACCCATTTTTCAATTCGTAAATTCATCATTCCTGAATTCTTCATTCCTGAATTCTGAATTTCTGAATTCTCATTCCTGAATTCTCAATTCCTAAATTCCTGAATCCTTAAATTTAACCAAAATCTCTATCTCAAGGAAATTACTCTGGAGCAATATACAACTGGAGATATTCCTAATTTATGAATTCCAGAATTCCTAATCCTGCATTCAAAAATCTTAAACTTTGAATTCTTCCATTCCTAGTGATTTCTATCCGATTTCTTCAATTCCTAAATTCTCCATTCCTGAATTCTGAATTCCTAACTTCACGATTCCTGAATTCCTGAATTCTCAACCAAAATCCTTATTTCCAGGAAATTCTCCCTGTAGAAATATCCAACAGAAGTTGAATGAATGACAATCGAATCGAAGTGAATTACAACATCACTTCTCATCATATACAATGAGATTAAAGCCGAAATAATTTCTATCGCACCGCTAGATCACCCAAACAAGCTCCAGATTCCATCTAACCTAACACTGATTCTATTCAATTTAACTCTGTACACGGATATCACGATTATCGTTATTTGTTAGATTACCTGTCAAGACAAAAGATATTTATTTAACCCAGAAAAAGGGCCCTATCGTTACCTTATCAAATCGATTTATCCATACATCATAAAATGTCTGATTATTCTCTCACCGCCTTGAAAAATCTTTGTCAAGGGATTTATATGACCGATGATTTATAGGATCATAAAAAAAACAACGCCATTTTCACTTTTATCAAATTCATTAAACTCTCCGATAATCATGACCCAATTTTCGCCATTTTGCTTCGATGTATTTATTCCTCTCTCAACGTCAAAAAAAAAAAAAAAAATACCATTCACTCGAGTTATTTCTGTAATCGTGGCAGCGCAATTAGTCCGAGTAATGTATTTATGTGAGTCTTTTGAATGTAATTAGCGAGTGATTTGTACTGGAGGACCTCTGGAGTGGAGAAATGTTGATACAAGTTGAGCCCCGTCAGCGTGCGTTTACACACTATCGGGGAGGGACTTGGTCATGCTTGAGCAAACGCCGCGCCGAGACTCAGCGTTACCTATCCAATCCGTGGAGCTCAATTCCGGCTAATTGCTCTCTCACGATATGCCTCAGTGGCTACCGAATGGTCGTACAGGTGGTCCCTGATAGTGTTCTCATTTTCCCCCTCGAGTTTCTTTGGTTAATGTCTAGCTCTTGCGATTTATTTAATTTTATTATTTTACGAGAATTTATTGAAAATATCACTCAAGGGGGAATTCAATTCAATTGGTCATCCGCTGGGGGCGGGAGCTGCACGGGTGGGCGCGGGAATTTCTTCATCAGTCGTCACGAGACTTTATTCATCCATTTTTGGATAATAAAATTGTTCATTTGAATGAAAATAAAAAAATTGACAATTTTTTTTTTCTTCACATCTTTTTCATATCGCATTATCTCGATAATGAGAGGTTTTATGGAAAAATTTCAAGAGACATTTTTTGTCGGAAATTTTGTCAGTTACAAAAAATGTCTCTTAACATTTTCTCCTAAAATCAGTATTTCCGAGATAAATAGACAAAGACCCCTTATTAATTTTTCTATTTATTTCAATAGCTGATAATTAATTTTAGTTGATTAAAACCTGAATTTTTGTCTGAATGAGTGAAAAAAATTGTGATTGAAATAATTCTATTCTGTGTTGCTTTATCCGATGACCCAATTCCACTGTCTCGGACCATTTGAGCGGAACATTCGCGTTTTTTTTTTTTTCATTTCCAACATTTTCAATTTTTTATCTCTATTTATTACCGAATGTATTAGTTAACTGCTGGAGGTCATTTTTTGTCCGATGCTTGTGGCCCTGGGGGAGAAAAAATGTTTATGTTCGAAGTCATAGAGTTTCGATCACTGTGACAAAAGTTTGGTCGAATGAATGAATTACGTCGATTTCGTCGACGTTTTCACATATTTCAGTAGATAAATTTTGTAATGGTCAGGCGGTATGAATCCGGGAGATAGTCATGTTTTTTCTATTCCACTGATTCATAATTTTTCTAGATGGTTAAATTTTGAAATTATTCATTATTAAGAATATTTTTTCTAAACTTTAAAATTTTATTCATAATTCAATTTTTGTCAATTTCATTTTTTGGAAATATCTCGAAATCAGAAGGAGATATCAAAATTCTTGATAAAACCTTCTTTGTAGATCACATTTCGCCCTACAAAAAAGGTTATCACAAAAATTTTGATAGCTCTGTTAGATTTCGAGTTATTCATAAAAAACTTGGAGCAAATTTTTTATTATTGAAAAAAATGAATGAATAATTAAAAATATGGAAAAGGTGTTAACTGAAGACTTTTTAAGATCGATATCGAGGGATTAATTGGTTCTGGGCCGCACTGTGATCAAGAGACATTGACAGGTTTTTCGATGTAAGTAATAAACTTGCGGAGAATGTGTGAAAGTTGATCATGAGATGATGTACAGAAAATAAATAATATTTTATCGCAATTGGATCGATGGGACATCATTAAGATTCCGCCAATTATCGTAACCACTCGATCTTCATTCTGATTAAACATTTTTTGATTTTTCATCGATTTTGTCATGAAAAACTCCAGTGTGTTAATGAGAAAATGAAAAAATCTGAAATTAAACATTTTCAACGACGGTTTTTTGTTAATATCTCAGAATCTAGAGGAGATAGTGAAATTTTGATAAAGACCTTTTTTGTAGATCTTACTTTTCTCTACAAAAAAGGTTTACATGAAAATTCCGCTATCTCCTCTCGATTTCGAGACATTTATAAAAAACGAAAAATACTTCTCAAATTAAATAAGAAATTCTCTCATTTTTTAATAATTATCTTCAAAATTCCGAGAGATAATTATTCCTCAAAAATTGTTATACAAAAACAATTGTCCCATACTCTCGGCACGAGTCAAAGGGACCGAACAAAAGCCGAGGATGAGGCATATAAAACAGATTCAATGGCTCCATTGGGTTGTAAATTATCCCAATGGTATAAAACGCGACAGAGGCTGTGTTTAAAAAAAAAAAAAATTTAGAAGATAAAAATATGAATGAAACACGCAAAGAGATGGAGAAAAACGATAAACATATAATGATGATGGAGCTGAGGAATACTGGGGCAAAGAGCAATAAAATCCGGGGATCGCGTCCCAGTAAATATTTTTCGGCTGGGTTAATTAAGAGCTCAAGCCTCTTAATTCAATTATAATTTATACCTCGGAGGTAAGTCTTCTCATTCTCCACGAGTGAGATGCAATCAATTACCGATGTTTCACCTGTTATTTCTCACGATTATCCACTTGATCCCGACGAACCATGAATTTGAAAAATTACATTTTTGAGATTTTTTTGAAGCAATTAAATGGAGAATTCCAGACGACTGGCATCAGTTGAAACCAACACAACTGAAAATAATCGATTAAATCAACATCAATTGTCAATTATTGAAATTCTTAAATATCTATCTATAAACATTTTTTACGCAATAATAACAAATTAGGACAATAGGAAAATTGCATGAATTTTTATTAATTCTTTGATTTCAACATCATGACCCCAATTAACAATTTTTCATTCAAAATTGTTGCAAAAATTGTTCAGTAATTAGTAATTAATTTTTAAAATTTCCATATTTCAATCGCTCGTGACGTCACAAGGTCTCTTGGAGGCCTTAAACCAATCACAGGACGTATCCGACTACGACTCCCCACCCCTCGGCCAATGGGAAGCGACCCAAGGGACCACGTGACGTCATAACCTAAAAATTGGTCTCAAAAATTACTGATTTTCAATCAATTATCATAAATTATTTAGGACATATTTCACAATATTTTTTGCTGTTTGGCTATTCATTAATTGTTTAAAAGTTTATTGATTTTGTCACGTGACAAGACAACTATAAAAATAATAGAAAATACGTACGATAAGTCAATAGAGAGTATTCAAATAAACTGAATAATCCAACATTAAAAAAGTATTTATAGACACAATTATCAGTACTACCTTGTCATTTCAAAATTAATGAATTTACTTTTCAGTTAAAAAAAAAAAAAAATTAGATACCTTTAAAAAATACTCAAACTGGCCGCTTTCAACAAAATTAAAACGTCTTGGGTTATTTGTTTTGACTCTGGTGATGTGGTAGTCCGCTCCGCCCAGCTTGTTTTCTCGCTCTCCTCCTCCCTCCCCCCTCCCACTTTCACCCCGCCACCCCTTTCATTCCCCATTCCGCCGTGCGTTTCACAATTTTTACTTTTTACCACCGAGCTATGAACGAAAAAGAACCACCAAAAATTCAAACCGTAGCTTTTTACACTCGGGGAATCCCCGGTGCATTGAATTCTGAAGGAGGGAGAAAGGGGGGTGGGGAGGTGAATCAAGTGAGTTACCGAGTCAGCGGTGCATGGAATCGCGTAGTCGACATACACACAACCCCTATATACCTATGGGGGATTCCCAGAGTTATCCATTTGTATCTGTCAGTTTGGCTCCCTCTGTATGAATTTCTCTCCCTTTCCCAAACAGGGGAATCCCCCATATCTCAAGTTCTCTAACTCTAACAATTTTCTTATTCCAGGAAAATTTCTTCTTATTGGAAAAATTCAAAGAGATTACAATATTCATCAACAATTGATTCTGAAGTTGTTCAGGAGGAAAATAATCTGGAATTCCAGTTGATCTCTTTGACCTTGATGTACAGCATTGAGTGAATGGACTAGTGGAGTACAATGGAGGACAGGAAAGATGACAGTCAGAGCGAGGTTAGTCTACCACATTTTATTTTAATTTTTTCACTGTCTCTATTCATCATCATTCAGTGCAACACGATATCCCTTATTTCTCGTTGAATTCAGTGGTAATACCACAACTACGTGATGAGAAATGCTCATTCTAGGTCAGATATATGGGAGGTAACCTAGATCATTTCGATGAGCATTTCGTCATTGAAATGTCAGATTTGATTAATGATCATGTGATGTTAAAACGTATCTGTTGTGATATGAGAATGAAGGATTAATGTGAGTTGAGCGTTTGGCAAGGAGAGGAGAGAAAAGATGTGATGTGAATACTTTAATCCAACGGAAGTGCTCAAGTAGCCGGTAGTTTAGGTAGAGTCACGAACGGGTGATAAAAATGAAGAATTATTGTGATGAGTTGGGATGGCTATTATTATTTTTTCTTATCAGTGATTTGAAGAGTTTTAAGATCCGTTTAATCGGGAAGATCTTGTGGAATTTTATCGCAGTTGGAATTGGGTCGTGGGAATTCCGAAAGTTCTTTTAGATAGCACTAGATGTCATCTAGGGTTTGTTTGGGCAATCCAGAATTTCTACAGGAAGAGAAGAATTTCCTTGAAATAAGGATTTTGGTTCATTTCAAGAATTCAAAAATTCAGGAATTCACGGATGAAGAATTTAGGAATTTCGGAATTCATGAATCTGAAGCAATTTTATGATTTACTTGGGAAGATTTTATAAATGGCTTTTGAATGATGAAATAATTTTTTTTTTCCCCTATGCGGTCAGTTAAACAAAGTCCAAAAATAAAACTCGTCGACATTGTTCGTGATGTTTCGTATATCAATACAATAAGAGTGACAAGCCGATGGGATCTAGTGGGTCCTTGCTCGTTACTCAGTGGGTGATAACACGTTGGGTCAATATAACGTCAAACCGTACAACCACATTGCGCATCATTTTGTGAATTGTTAAAGTGTACCGCCGCGAGAGATTTCGCTAAAAAAAAGCATACTAAGCGAAAAAATCTGGCGCCAAAAATATTTGCCTGCCTCGTATAAATTCACGCAGCACTCTCAATACTTTGCCGAAAAAAAAAATTAAATTAAATGAGAGAATAACAAATATTTGATTTATCAATTGTATCGGTAATAAAAACTTCAAATTGGTAAATATGGAGTTCCGGGAATTGATATGGAATTTTTTTTCAAGGTGAATTGTGAATTTCATAACATTTAAAAAAAAAATACGTTTTCATTTCTCGAGAATAAACAATTCATATCAATATGAATATTCTACCGCGATTTATGGTGAATTAACCATTTTTATGGTCAAATATGGTTGAATTGACCATTATCAATACCTCGGATGGATAGCATTTTGAATAGTAGAATAGAGAATTGGGTATTTTTATAGTCGAATATACCTCAATCAATTCAGGTCAATTGACTATTTTATGGTCGAATATGGTCAGTTGACCATTTCAAATGGTCGAATATGGCATAATTGACTATCATGGACGAATGTAAAAAAATGGTTTAACATGGATGAATTGACCATTATGATTAAACATATAAAAAATGGTAAAATATGGTTAAATTGACCATTATGGCTACATATGGAATAAAAAATTGAGTACAAAAATTGATAATTGAAACTTTCTCCTTCCCCGAATTATAAAATAATTAAATAATCATTTTCGCGGTGTTTAATGCGCCGTCACGTTGGCGCCATTGCGCTCAATTCCGATAATCTAATCTATAGATAATAAAACAACGCGCGGCCCCGTACTAACTCAGGATATCGTTTATTGAAAAAAAAAAAAAAAAAAATGAAAAATCGTCACAACTAACATAGACATCTGAGAAATAGCTGAGGGATTAGTGGGAGAATGGAATTCACCGTCAATGGATACTTTGATTGGTGGAGAGGAAAAATAATGTAAGAGTTAAAAATACGAGGAATGCAGTATCCAACACAAGTCAATGTGCAAGAGGTTCTTGATTGATAAAAGGCGCACTCGTGTAATTCCATCAATTTACACAGTCACTGATCTTCATTTGAATAAGTGGTAACGAGAGGAAAATAAAAGAGATTAAGGAAAATGAATTGGTTGTGGTTATTTGGGTCAATTGGGTTGAATAGATTTTTTTTTTTTACATCTTTTCATAAATATTTTTAGGTTGTTTGTGAGAATTTTCTCGAGAGCTATTCATAAAAATTGATTAAAATATTCGTGAAAGGTAAATCTTCATATTTAAATTATTTAAAATTAACGAGTTAATCATTAACTCTAGATATCTCTAGATCTATAGGAGATAGTGGAATTTTTATAATGACCTTTTTTGTAGATCTCATTTTTCTCTACAAAAAAGGCTCTTACAAGAATATTCCTATCTCTCTTAGATTCCGAGAAAAATCGAAAAAACTGGAATTAATTTCATGAAATCATCAAAATGATTTTAATAGAGGAAAAAAAAAATCAATTCATCGAACTTTCAAACTTTAGGTGTATACGATTCTCTTGGGTACTACCGTGGTGAAGAGCTCGCGTTTATGCTCATCACACTACGAGGATGCTTCTCAACCAAAAAAAAAAATATCACCAAAAACCGCAGAATTTTTTTTCCTCCAGCCGCCGTAATAAATTTACACAGCATAATAATTTAAATTCTTTTAATAGCTCTATTGACCAAAATAAAAAATCTTCCACCCCCGTGACTATAAATGTCACTCGGATAATTCATTGGTGCTGCTGTAGTCATGGGCACAGCGGTGTTAAACATTGACAAACTAAATTCTAAGAGGGCACGAGCATTACCTGTCCATGACAGATTGCCAGGTGTTGTCAGCAAGGATGAACCAATCCATCTTACGTTGTGACATATGTACCTCGAAGAATGGTCCAGCAAATTTGTCGTTGACCGTAACATGTCAACGGTTATTCGATATGCCATCTTGACAAACCATCGTGTCAAACTGATCTCACAAGGGTATAATATATTGTCCAACCAACTTGTGACTTATTTGCCGGAAATGGATTTGACTTTGAATACATTGGGAATATATTTAAAAAGGTATTAGGAATATTTCTTCTTCCTGACATTTTCCTGAGCATTCACGAGTGAAATATCTTGATGAATTCATTCCGTTAAATTATCACCGGGGATGTCTCAATATTGATACCCATTTTGCCCCATTAATTTAAAAAAAAAATTGAATATTACTGGGGCAAAATGGGTCACAGAGAGAGAAATTATGATGAAAATTGTTTTGGATTGAACTTCTGATGTCTTCAAGAAAATTTATTTTGATTGCACTCGAATGAAAAATTTACAATTACAGTTTACACAGAGTTATTTCAACATTCTTATCAGTTGAGCAGTTCAAGTGGGTAATACGAGTCAACATTGATATAACTTGTCCGGAAATTAATGCTTGACATTAAGAAGGGAATTGATTGGGGGGGGGGGGGATACAAAATTTTTCCGCCAACTCATGTCCAAGGGTTTTTCATGATCATGAACAACTGTGAAATCATTAATTTTCTGAACGATTTGGTGGATAAAAAGTCAGTGGAAATTTATATTACTAATGGAAACTCATAAATCAAGATATTTATATTTTTATGTACATGAAACAAACGGTTAGTTGACACGGTATAAATGAGATATGGAACAGATATCAGAATCATTGAATATTCATTTGTGTAAAAACAGAGACGGGCATAAATAGAGGACTGAGGGGGTTTCGATGAAGAGTCAGGTGGATAAGCAATGCCAATATCTGACCCAGTTGGAGGTAATAAAAATGACGTGTTTTTGCATTACTTTACACGTTAATAACAACAATTTTATGGTCAATAGTTGTTGAGTTTATGGGAGCAAAAATTCATTGTTATTCAGAAAAAAATACAGTTAAATTTTTTTTATATTTACCGATAATGGTTAATTGAACCATATTCGACCATAAAAGAAGACAATAGACCATAAATTGTGCGGAAAATGGAATTTCTCCAAAACCTCCGCTTGATATTTATTCATTTCTGATTCTGAGTCTAACGTTTTGACTCTGAAAATGGTCAATATGGTTATTATGGTCGATATGGTCATTCTCAAAAATGGTCATTAAGTGTATAAACAGAGAAATTGATGGTATCGAGGAGAAAAGGCCTGTTCGAACTTAATTCCACATTCAATATTCATCCATAATGGTCAATCGAACTATATTTGACCATAAAAATGGTCAATTGACCATAAATTGCGAGGAAATTGTTTACATTGATATGAACAATCAATCGATCAAATTGTAGACCAAAATAATCAAAATGGAGATTTGACCATATTTGACCAAAAATATGGTCATTTGACCATAAATTACGCCTCAAATTTTCATATTGGTATAAAAAATAAAAAAAAAATTGTACACTCGACTCTTCAAAGATCATACCCATATTAATCTATAATACGATCATAAAATACATCCGAGGTATACAATTTACCTGCCAATATCTCTCCACTATGATTATTGTCAGTCAGTTAGGCTGATGTATCGGTTGAGCGTTTAGATTCAGAAATTATTTGCCTCTAATTGAATGTGTAATCGCAATGGTTCACCACCAAATAACCGACTATTAACTGATGCTTTAGATCGTACACAACAGCTACTTCATCCTGGATAATTGATCATCAATCATATACTATTAACCACCTATTCAGGCTTTGTTCTTAATCACAAGGTGAAATTAAAAATCCATAATTTCCCAATAAATTTCTCATTTTTAAAATAAAAAAAAATTCAATATTGTCCAGTTATATCATTATCACCACCATCACCATCTGCCCATAAATCTTGATCAAATATTTTTGAAATACAGTCCCAAGTGCTTGGACACATTCTGACCATAATCATAAATTTCTGAAGCAGGAAAAATATTATTTGTTCACGACAAATAAATTTTTTTTTTTTTCCTCTGAATATGAAGATTGTGTTTTTATTATAAAGTTGTATGAAAAGGATGTCATAGTGTAGAGAAAAGGTACTGATGGCCAGTACCTTTGGATAAACGATGCATGTCCATCTCCCGTTGAGGGCAATCTCAAGATGTTTGTTTGATTTTCCCACGAATAAATGCCGTTGAAGCATCCTCAACGAAAAAGGTACCTACGGTACAATCGTGCGCATGTCAAGTGTCCAACATTTCCAGTGCTTCATTTTATGAGTTCTCGAGATTCACTTGGGGGGATACAAGATGCCCAGCTGTCTCTCTCAGTTCGTTGTGACATTTTGGGTACAACAGAATTGAATTAAATGTTTGAATTTTTCAAGTTATTTGTTTTAAATGTTTTTTTTTGTGCTGGAAAATTTCCTGGAAATATCGAGGAATTTATGGATGAGGATTATCAAATATTTATCGGGAATCATCGAGGTCATTAGCATTTCGTAAGAATTGTGCATTAAGGAGGAAAAAATTTTTTTGTTGATAAGAGTGTACCATGCAGTCTATCAGTTTTATCTGTCACGAGTCTGATGGTATTTTTTTTTTGTTTTTGATATCGTGTAATCATTGTCACGCAATGTGAAAATGAAAAAAATCACTCCTCCCACTGATTGTTTATGACGTATTGTGACAAACAGAGGTATGTATTCATGAATTCCTTGACTGATAGCTGATGCATAACGAATAGGGAATATTTTTCATGTATTATTTTTCATAATTGATGAATTCCGGAATTCTTAATTTCTAAATTTGTCATTCTTGAATTCCCAATTCCTAAATTCCTGAATTCTTAAACTGGATCGGAATTATTATTTGGAGGAAATCCTCCTCTTCCTGTAAAAATATATAACTGGAGATGGGTGAATTATAATATTATTATTTCCAATTAATGAATTCCGGAATTCCTAATCCTAAACTTTCACTTGCGAATTCTCCTATAAATTCTTCATTCCTGAATTCCTAATTCCTAAATTCCCAATCCCCAATTCCGCAGTTCCAGGGTTAATTTTGTCTCATCTCCTGAGTTCCTGAATTCTTATTCCTGAATTCCTGAATTCTCAAACTAAACCAAAATCCTCATTTCAAGGAAATTCTCCTGGGAATTCCAGAATCCCTGTATCATGCATTCCAAACTCTCAAACTTTTACTTTGGAATGCTTAATTCCTGAATACCTGAATTCTCAAACCGAACCAAAATCCTTATTTCAAGGAAATTCTTCTCTTCCTGTGCTGGAGATGGGCGAATTATAATATTATTATTCCTAATTAACGAATTCCAGAATTACTGATCCTGCATTCCAAACTCCTAAATTTTCACTTGCGAATTCTCTCATAAATTCTCCATTCCTGAATTCCGAATTTCTAAATTCCCAATCCCCAACTCAGCAGTTCCAGGGTTAATTTTGTCTCATCTCCTAAGTTCCTGAATTCTTATTCCTGAATTCCAGAATTCTCAAACTCAACCAAAATCCTTATTTCAAATAAACTCCAGATTACACCTGATTTTTCACCATGATCATAGAATTGACTGGAAAATGAGAACAACGAGGGTGGGGGGGGGGGGGGGTTGTAAACTATGGGGTTGCGAGGCACAACGAACTCCCCTCTCTCTCTCCCCCCCCCCCTTTTCCCCTGAATCGCAAACTGAAATCGACATTCATGAATTGTTGAAGGGCTTTATGTGGGGTCGTCGTCACTGCTAGTCGATATCTACACTGTGGAATGCCATTTTCGATCTAAGGGGGTGATATCGTGCACATTCAGAGTTCACTGTCCATATAAAAGGAAAACACACACAGTTGGGGATATCTATAAATACCTTTTGATGAAATACTGCCACGATAATGTTCCATCGTTATTGTCGTTGGACGGATTTATCGATAACATTTACGTGGAATACTATTGTTACTTCCGCGATTGAGTTGTCATTTTTCCCACTCTCTCTCTCTCTCTCTCTCGTGTATTCTAAAATTCTTAAATTCTCATTTCCTTTAGTCAAATGATCAAACAGTGAAATTTAGATTGTACTCTAGAGTTGAATGACTCGAGAATATTGAATTGCATTTCTTTCTCTCATTGTATTACCGCAAAGGATTAATTCATCGATATATCCGGTCATTGGACCTCGATAAGGAGTAAATATTTAGACTAGTACACTGACCCGTCTCAATATCATATTCAATGGTGGATATCGTATGACAGTTGGGTCAGTGTTACAAAATCCTCAAACTGATTATTCACAATTATTTTTTTTTTACTTGAAAAATGATTTTCATCAGTTGAATTATTACAATCATCAAAAAATAAATTGCATTATTAATCAATTTATTCGAATGAAATTGAGATTAAAATTGCTGATGAAATCACTCGATTTTTTTCAACGACTCGTTTTGCCCCGGTTTTTTTTAATTGAAAAAAAAAAAAAAATTATGAAATAAAAAAAAATTTTTCCGTAATGAAGAAATGGGGCAAAACGGGTCTATTTTGTTTTATTCTTAAAACCAATTGAATTAAAATCAATTTATCCTCATAATCATAACAAAAAACTTTCATCATAATTCATTCAATCTTGTCGACTATACTTTAGCCTCAAGGGGGTGTCAGAGTTTATGTGACGAATGAGAAATGAAGAAGCCCGGAGTTCGATGCCCGACACGCTAGAATTGTTAAACCCGACAAAACAACAGCCCTGGGATTTTCCCCCTCTTCCTTCAATTTCGCGTACAAGTCAGCGGAATGAAGTTTTTTCCGGTTTTTTTTTTTTTTTTTTTTTGGTGGAATCGAATAGAAAGAATGAGAGGCGACCGAAAAGTTGGTACCAAACTGCCACCCTCCTCCCCTTTCGTCTGTAGGAGAAGAGAGAGAGGGAATGCGATCGACTTTTCAGAAGGACTGGGAGTTCAATTTGTAAACAGGTCTTTCAATAATGGAAGATCGTTACACCCGAGGGAGCTTGAGCGTTGTAACAATGTGACGAAAACTTTGAAGATGAGAGAGAGAGAGAGAGAGAGATAGGAGTGTTGAGGTGAGTAGTGGATGGTGAGGTATATGTAGCGATGAGTGAAAAAGGCGAAAAGTGTTTGTGACTATTCCGAGTGGAAAATTCAATGAGTCAGCGTGTGTATGAATACATAGACGCCAATGAAATATATTGAACATGGAATAAGAATAATCTTGTGGGTGAAAGAGGGGGATGATGTGTGTACGACCTATATTTCAGATTTTTCGAGTGACTAATGGAGAATTTTCGATGACTGGAATAAGTCGAGATCAGTGGAGTGAAAAAAAAGTCTTAATTTGAGCTTTTCGATCTCAATTTAAGATTTTCGAAAAGCTTAAATTGAGCTTGTCAAAAATTTTATTTAAAGACATTGAAAAGCTCAATTTGAGCTTTTCAGTGCTCACTTTGGGATTTTCAAAAATCTCATATTGAGACTTTTGAAAAGCTTAATTTAAGCTTTTTGGTATTTTCGAATTGAACCTCCAATTGTTAAATTGAGATTTAAAAACCTCCAATTAAACTTTTCAAAAACTTTCATAAACCTTAAATTGAGCTTTTCAAAAATCTCAATTTGAAACTTTTGAAAAGCTCAATTTAAGCTTTTCGAAAATTTCAAATTGAGACTTTCGAAACGTTAAATTAAAGCTTTATGAAAATCTCAAATTGAGCTTTTTCAATGTTATCAATTTAAGAATTTGAAAATCTCAATTCAACTTTTTTTTTTTTAGGGTGTTGATTATTTATGTTGTTGAGAGATTGGATGGTAAATAAAATGATAAAAAATTGATACTGGAATGTGGAAGCTGCGAAATATCTCAACGACATTCTTCGATACTTGTTATCCCAGATTGATCGATCGATGTGGAAAAATTTCCCACGACGTGAGACGGCATCCCCTGTCGCGATTCGTGTATAACCGAGTGAGTGAATTATATATGGGGAATCCGGGATAACACGTCGAAGCGTTGTACGATAGGTGTTTCACGTCACCAAAGCGTTCCAATTGAGCGTCATACAGGAGTGGAGAGGGGGCTCAAGGAGGCAGCTGATTGACTTTTTAATTGAACCAGTGGTGTGCGGCTAGCAATTATCCACCGGCCCTCACTGTGTGCCTCGCCCTCTCATCTCGTCCACCACTTTGCGCACATGTTTAAATATTTACGGTATCAAGAGTGTAATACTGGAGTTCAATCATACACGGTGTCAGTCAAATTCTAGATATCGGAGTGTTGATGTACCAGTTGAGAAGAATATAGAATAATAGCTTGGGGGGGGGGGGGGGGGGGAAGTAATGAATTTGGGAATCGAGAATTTATGGGAGAATTTGAGAGTGGAAGTTCAGGAGTTTGGAATTCAGGATAACGGAATTCCGGAATTTATTAATGGAGAGTAATATTTTAATTCACTCATCTCCAGTACAGGGAGAGAAGAATTCCCTTGAAATGAGGATTTTCCTTCATTTTGAGAATTCAGGAATTCAGGAATAAGAATTTCGAAATTGAAAAAATGAAAAAAAGAAGAATTTCCTTGAAATAAAGATTTCGGTTAAGAATGAGAATTCAGGAATTGGAAAAATTCGTGATAATCCCTGGACATTTGGAAAATTAGAAACCGACCATAAATCACCTCTATCATCTACAATTCCTCACTCCACCAAACATCCCCACCCCCCCTCCCCTCTCAAAACGATCAATTGTACATACAATTCACAATTCCTTTCTCCTCCTAAAATTCCTCTTTTAAACCCAAACAACTCCATAATACTCTCTCTTATACACTTGCATATGCTGTTCAATTCTTGGATCTCCCCCAAAACTCCAGTATTAAGAGTGCAATATTCTGCTCCATCTCCCCTAAAAAAATCCCCAATTCTCCAACAACTTGCAATAAAATTTGTATCGACTATACCTAAATGGATATGTCTCGAACTCTCATACTCCCTCTCACAAGTGAATATCACTTAAACTCTAGATTACATCACGTTATTCAATACGAGTTGCTCCGAACACCGGATGCACTGGAAATAACTGCTGAGAATGTACAATTTTCATGGAACAATGAGAACCCCGAGACGTCCTAGATACTCTCATACACCTGTTTCGTCTCCAATGTCTCCGAGACTTGCACTCATTCCCATGTATTTCACGGTATTAATGATTTACTTTATCGCATTGGCACATTGCTCCCTACGTGCCTCAACCACTCTCGAACATGTCCAGACTTGAGAAATGTAAATGTATAATACACGTTGTATACACGTTCAATATACGTACATATAATGCATATGGGGCATTGGATTACCTTTATGCATGCTCAACCGTGATGTGGTTGAACCCTTCTGGGTGTCCCTATTCCCCTCTCTTTTACAAGTCGTTGGCCATAACCCTTTTTTTTTTAAATTCTCAACCGATGGTATAGACTCCAGTGTTAAGGTAAAACACCATTGTCCTCAAATTGAATGCTAACCAATAGTCATAAAGAGAAATATTACTTGAAATATTGAGAGGAGTCAGTATTTTACTCGTTTAAAATTAGTTTTTTTCTTTTTAATTATGTGAGTATATTTTAGTGATCATTGGGGTGATTTGAATGGTCAGAATTACTAGTGATCACTTAGGTGTAATTAGTGGGCATTGATAGGGGGGATTGATTACTCGATTTATTTATTAACCGTTTTTTATAATTCCGGGGATTTTGAGGACATGCGCATTAGATGGGAATGAGGGGCTGGAAGAGGCTGGTACGATTGAAGATAGTGGTAATGGATTTTCGATTAATGGACGGGTTTCTTGGTGTTTGTGGTGTGCATGGAGACTGACAATTTTACTTTCGGTGGGAGGTCTTGTGGAGGTTGATTACTTTTTTTTTTATTTGGGCGAGGGGGGGGGGGAGGTGGCTTTCAGAGGGTTTTTGGGGACATTCTTCATTCCTAAATTCCTGAATTCCCAATTTCCAATTGCCTAGTCCCAAATTTGTCCCAAATTTAGTCCCATCTCATCCTCTAAATTCCTAAATTCTGATCCCTAAATTTCAAATTACTAAATTCCTGAATTCTCAAACTGGATGAAAATCCTTATTTCGAGGAAATTCTCCTCTTCCTGTACTGGCGATGGGTGAATTATAATATTATTATGCCTAATTAAGGAATTCCAGAATTCCTTTATCCCGCATTCCAAACTCCTAAACTTTCAATTTTGAATTCTCCCATAAATTCTTCATTCCTGAATTCCGGAATTCTTAAACGGAATCAGAATCCCTATTTCAAGAAAATCCTTCTCTTCCTGTAGCAATATATAACTGGAGATGAGTGAATTATAATTAAATTAAAGTGAATTGTAATAATGAATTCAAGGGGTAAAACGGGATAAGCCTAAAACACATTCGCAGAGGAATCATCGAACATCTCGAAGGGAAGAGATTGACAGATATTTATTTATAGACAATCCTACTTCATAAGTTGAATCGTGTCAATGTCTTGTCAATAGTCAATGACCGTTGACATATAAAATGAGATAATAGAGCCTAATTTTTAGTATAAAAACTCAGAGTAAAGAATAATTCTCAAATCCAAGAATTTCACAAATTTCATTGAGATAATTCTAACATGGTATTTGCCTTTTTATCACCGGGGATAATGTCCAAGTGTCTTTCGCATATTGCTTCTTTCCAGGAAACTCAAACTAACACAATAGTCTTCCCAATGGGCGCTGCATATATGTTGCAACGTAAACTCTCCGAGAAAACGCTAAAATCCTTCCTGTGTTCGCTTGTTATTCATATTAGCACATGCCTCGAAGAGATCTACAATATTTGTCCTGCCTCATGAGGCCCGTTTAGGCCTCTCTTGTCCCCATTCCATTGACATCATCATGAAAATCCTCCTTTATAATCAACAATAATCAAATAATAATTCATCATCGATTCATTTAAATTGTCTCATCAATTCGGTATTCTAATTGCGCCATTCAATCTATCTTATCGCAGTAAAATGTATCGTTTGATTTTCCGGACTGACAAACTAAACGTGTACGATAACCAATTTATATCCGTCAATTTGATGGAATTTCTTGATAAAAATCCAGTGATTTTATGTGCATTCGAATGAGGAAAAATTCCATGAAAATATTCATAAAATTGGAATATAATTTTTGTTTACATAAATTGTTAAAAAAATAATTATTTTATTTACTTCATCACATATTTAATGGATAATTAATCAATTTATACACGTGCTACTGAATGACAATGAACACGAGATCAATGTCCCTGAGTTCTGGGGGTAAAAAATCATCACAAGTGATAACAAAGCATCGAATTCACATGATCAAAGGTACTTCAAATGAATTTGAAAAAATATGGTGAAAAATATCCAAGGAATGTTATTTGTTCGATTGTATCAGTCTCTAAGATTAATTCAATCACATTCACCTAATTGATATTGAGGTTTCTTATTTTTTTTTTTTATTTTTTTTTATCAGCAACAGATGTTCATTTACTTAGATAAAAAGGTCAAATATTTCAAGAAAAAAAATCACTGGAAAATTTCTCTTTAAAAAAAATTACCCGTTTTGCCCCAAAAAAATTTTATCAAACAAATATTTTTTAATTACTGGGGCATAACGGGTAATTTTTTAATGAAATATTTAAGAAAATATATTTTTTCTTGTTCTTTGTTGTACCGTGCCCACAGTGAAATACTAAATTTCAGGTATATAATAAGGCCCTTCAGTGGGCAAAATGGGGGGGTTAAAAAAAAAATCCTGATGTATTGCAGACACTGGGAGGGATTAGAAAAATGGGGTCTGAGGGAATGAGAAGGTAAAAAAAGAGATTCAAAGGAGTTTAGAAAAGAAAAAACTAAATGCGCGTGATATTGTGTACAGTATCTTTTTTTTCCCCACATGTTGCAGCCGTTGGATTAAGACGGGATGGTGTTCTATATTTTTCTTTCTCTCGGTCTTTTACACTCGAAAAGTCGTTACGTGAGTCATAACAACGGTGGGAAGGGGGTTGATTGGGACTTGAGAACCTCTGGAGGGTACCGTTAGGGAGGAAAAGGACACTTTTTTTTTAAAGGTAAGTCACACTTTTACTGCGTCATATTCCGGGTATTTTTACGGAAAAAAGAAAGAATTGGTGGGATGGGCTCGTTCACCGGAGAAGACTCAAGTAACGAAAAGGGGTGTAATACGAGTGATGAATATAATGTGGGTATCGAACGTATATGGGGGGTGATATTGTGAGGGGTTGAATACATCGCACGCAATAGTTTCTCATTTTGCGGTTGAATATCTTTTTTTTTTTTTTTTTTTTTCATAAATGACTGTAATTTCATATATTTCGGCAGTTTTTCAAGTCTTTGAGGAGACAAATTGTGTGTTTTTATCGTACATGAAGAAAAAATTATAAAAATCAAGAATATTTTCAGTAAATTGATAAAATAAAACGAGATTAATCCATTTAACCGTGAGTTTTTTGTAAATATCTCGTTACCTAATAGATATAGCGAAATTTTTGTAAGAACCTTTTTTATAGCTCTCACTTTTTTCTATAAAAAAGGTCCCAATAAAAATTCCGCTATCTCCCCTGAATTCAGAGATATCTCCCAAAAAAGCATATCCATGCCTCACTTCTCAAATTGAAAAATTTGTTCTCTTCACGTAGACAAAACACATTGTTTAAAAAAAAAAAAATCATGTTACACTCACGTGCTTAGAGTGAGACGCATCCAGGCGCGTTGCGTCAGCAGCGTCGACGCATTGCGTCGGGCTGGCCTTCGTGTCTGCTTATGAAAAACCTCACAGTCACCTAGACCACCAGTCTTTGGCAAAAGAATGATAAAAAAAATTCACCGCTCAATTATTAAAAATCCACAAAAAAAAAAGTTATCCTCATGTGTCATCCACTGTTAACACTCATAAATCAACAAATAATATTCACGAAATAACCACTTGTAAAAATCACATAAACAACGTATCTATCACTTTTTCTTATTCTCCATTTTCTTTTTTTTAAATAAACCACAACAGTATCGCATATCGCATAGTCATCGAATTTAACGATTGATCGCTGATACTTTCCCTCAGCCGATAACCACAAAAATAAAAACATTCCATTCACACGTGTGCAAATTCTCCAAAAGATAATGGATAAATATTAGTTTCACTCCGCCCTCAGTCGATAACGAGGTCGATCCCCTCATCGACCCCTTCAAAAATCCCCTCAGAGCCAAACAATTATTCAAAAATCCGTCAATCATTACACGTGAGTGTCTTCCTGGCTCCTGTACGGTACGACGGAGGCATCTGGAACCTTGCCAACCTCATCATTACACCTAAAATCCGTGACAATCGACCAAACAAGTCCAGTGGCCCTTGAGCACTCGCCGGATAAAGAAATCCCTCCGCACCAAAGTGACAGAATATTATCAATTCCGGACAGATGTTAACGCCTGTCAACCTCAAAGAGGGGGGGGGGGGTCTCTTTACACCCCAGTACACTTTCTTAATCCGCAAATCTTCTCAGGTAAACCCAGAGGCTTGTCACACTCATAACAATTCCGTTTTGAAACAAAAAAAAAAAACGCACGAAAAAAAAAATTCCGCAGTTTTCTCCGTTGAAAGTAAAAACTCAGAGGGCCGCAACAACACGAGTGCCCGCGCGAGTATCAGCCCCACTAGTGGTTTCACTCACTCGCTTACCTGGTGGCAGTGGCCTGGTGGCTCTCGCCTAGAGAATATTCTCGCCCCCTCCCCTCAACTCACTGGGCATCCCTCCACAGAGGCTATCATGCACGAGTCGTTACCCCCACCACTCAATCCACCATCACTTCACATTTCGTTTTTTCCCCTACTCTCTTACTCACGGCATATATAGGCAAATGCACGGCAAAGCGTGTGTATAGAGGCATCGAGGTATTCTCGGTGCGCTCTCAACGGCATCACGGGAGGGATAATACAATAATAGAGAGAGGAGAGAGAGAGAGAGAGGAAAGTGAGCTGCCGTTACGAGACACACTGGGCATCGTGGAGACGCGTGCCGTGCTGGATTACCATCGACAAGATGATTCACCCGCGTGAGAAAAAGAGGAAGGGTGGGGGGAGGGAGAGTGGATGACACGCCAACACTTTTATCCAGTGGATTATTATTATTTTAAGGTTATATGGGGATAATTTCCGGGAATTCTGGAGGAATTTATGGTCAATTAATTGAGAAAAATGGACGGTTTCTAAAAGAGGTTAGAATGAAGATGAAACGAAGAATGCGCGGGAAAATTTGAATTCTAATGGGAAAATTGATTGATTGATTAATTTTGTTTTCAAATTAGTGATATTTTTTAATACATCACAATTGAAAATAATTAAAGTCACAATTTTGTGACTGATGAATATTCCACAAGCGTTTGATTAAATTAATGTCATGTTTTTACTCGTGTATTGTTGCGCAATAGCAGATAGAAGACACGAGGAAGGGAATCCAATGTCAGTGAGAATGTGAGAGGAGTGAGTGAAGAATTGGCTTGGGGAAGTCGAGAGACACTGAAGCGTGTGTGGTCGAAGAACTGTGACAATATACGTGTTTATTGCGAGAATTATTCAGTGATATGTACGAGAGAAAAATAAGGGGATTGGATAAATGTTGAGAGAGATGGTGATGAGAAAAATGAGATGGTGATAATCCAGAGGCGAGAGACAAGTCTGGATGACGAAAATCAACGGGTCTGTGGGATACTCGAATAAAAAAAAAAAAATACACGAGTATACCCGAGTGATAATTAATTATCAATCGACGAGCGGTGATTATTTTAGTGACGCACGAGTTTCTGGTTTTAACAGTCAGCGACGAATTTCATTTGACTCGTGTGCCACACGGCCTGTGAATTCATTTTTTTTTTTTTTTTTTCAGCGAAAGAGAAAATTGAGACCTCGGAGATGCTTCGGAGGAGATAATGAACGGAAGAAGTGGGGGAAACAATGGTGGTGGAAGGTCCCAGAATTTTCATGGTTGGTGAAAAAAAAAAAAAAAATTTTATTAGGGTCCAGTCTTGTTAATTAGTCGGCCTCCGGAGCGTCAACCGTTGCGTCCTAACCTGCCAACAAATGATAATGGTCTTTACTGATTCTGGTGAGTGGCTCAATTTCACGGGGGTTTCTATTTCAGGATTCCTCGATTTTTGGTTTCGAGTTTGGTGGGATTCTTGGTAGAGCTTGTCGCAGAAATCTAGTGTCTGGTTGGGAGAATATTTCAGTGGTTTATTGGGATAGACGGGGGGCGAATGGATAATTAAATGGGATATAGTATTTGGTAGGGATTTTGGTGAGGTTTAACAATTAATTGATGTGGATTTAAGGTGAGAAATTCCGGTAGATAATGCTAGATATCGTTATAAATTTGATTGTGGAATTTATGAAATTGTATTTAAATGAATATCTCTCAATTTATTATTTTTGAGATATCCAATAAATTCTCTGCAAATGGATTTTAGGCTAATCCCGTTTTACCCCTCGAATGCTGAATTCATTATCATAATTCATTCCAATTTAATTTTAATTCACTCATCTTCAGTTATATATTTCTGGAGGAAGAGACGAATTTTCTTGGAATAAGGATTTTCGTTCAGTTTGACAATTTAGGAATTCAGGTATCGGGAATTCAGGAATTCAAAAGATGAGATGGAAACAATTTGGAGCTGAGGAATTCGGAATTCAGGAATGAAGAATTTAGAAATTGAAAAAATGGAGCAGAAATAAGTATAGGAATGGAGGAATTCCAGAGTGGAAGTTCAGGAGTTGGGAATGCAGGAATTTTTGAATTCATTAATGAGGAATAATATTATTACTCCTAATTCATTCATCCCCAGCACAGGAAGAATTCCCTTGAAATGTGGATTTTCCATTCAGTTTAAGAATTCAGGAATTCAGGAATGAGAATTCAGGAATAAAGAATTCAGAAATTGAAAAAAAATGGAGGAGAAATATAAATCCCAAAAATAATCACAACTATTTATCCATCAGCTATTATCCTAACCCGCGAACAACCTAATCCATAGCCCTAAAAACAATCAAATCGCATCATTGAGTCTCATAACCCGATAAACGAATGCCCCCAGATATTCTTCAAGCATCCAAATAGCCGAAAAGAACTCGTAAACCAGATCGGTCCGTTTGATCACTGCAAAACAAGTATCCCCTCTAATCTGTTTTACTCCTCTGTCGAATCTTCAAGTACAAGATCTCGGAAGGGCTTTAGCCCTCGGTGCCAGGCAGTCGCTCAACGCTTAATTACCGAGGCGACAAGTGGCCATGTTCCAGGTTTCCCTCACGTAAAGGTGACCTTTCCTGCACCTCTGTAAATCACAGAACAATACTACCCGGCCCCTTTGTTCTCAGTCCTCTCGCTTCCAAAATTTTTCCTCAAAGCTTACACAACCACTTTATCCAGCTCCCGACCTTCTCCTGTATTTGTTACTCACAACTTGAACCAACTGTGCCAGTGACTGGTGAAAAATAAATACATAAATATACTCAATGTAAACCCGATATTCGACCTGTGATACAGGTATACCCAGCCTATCTTCTCAAACGTTTCAAGATTGTAGGTAGCTAAACCACTATCTGTCGGATCGCCAGCAAAGAAAATTCCCAGATCAGCATCAGATGATTGGGACCAGTTCAACTGCCTCCATTTTTTTTTCTCTCTCTCAAGTTCAAAGTCCCAATCACTTGATTTCAATTCCAATAAATTTTTGTCATGTATAACGGTACTAGTGAATCATCAAAGCTACAGCAATCAGACATATTCAGAATCACTTTCTGATCTCATTTGTGTGATTCTCGATATTATTTATATTTTCAAGATAACTGAATATACAATTATCTGAATTGTACCGGATTTTAATCAGTTTGCGGTTGTGGGAGGATTCTTATAACATGACCACACACGCAATGGTTGAACAGAGTCTCTCGTGTGTTGCATTATGAACTTGTGATATTACTGGAAGAGCGATAGTCACGATCGAGTTTCCAACTCAGACGAATTTTTTTTTTCTTCTACTTAATGTGATAAATTGGTCGATCGATGCATCGATCATTTGAATAAATAATGGTGACTGTGATTTATCTCCTCAATTCTTTTTCAATTAGAAGATTATTCTAAATTAATAATCAACATTGAAGAAGGGGTTGGAAAGAGTATGATAATTTCAATTTTTACACCTCTCTGAGAGCAAATAACTATCTCTTTTATCTTGGCTAAAACAAATTTGTTGATAGTCTTATGACTGATGGAGAGAGATGTAAAAATCATACTGGTAAACGCCCTTTTTCACTGTAACAACTCGAAGGCAAAAGACGAAGAAACGTTTCAATTATCGTTTGTGCTCTGTAACGTGGGATATACGCGCCTAGGTTCTACCGTCGACGCCTTCTCTGAGCCATTGGGGAGGGGGCAGAAGGTCGGAAGGCCGAACGATGCGGGTAAAACCATTCTCTTTAACATTGAAAATAAAAAGGGCCAAATTGCGCCCCACGGCCATCACACACGCGCTATTATTCTTCCGTATATACGTACGTTCGTTGCGCCAATAAAATTGGAAATTTACGAACGCCTTTGAATTTTGTGATTTATGAAAAATTTTGGACAAACAAGGTTTGATTAATTTATACAGATATCGAGAGTTCTGGGCTGGTTAATGACTTGAGGTATTTTGAGATATTTGGAGAGATGTATCGCTATGATGCAGGATAATTAATGAATTTGAATGGTGGAAATTTATTCCCGGAAGAATTGAGAGGTCATGATTGGGTAATTTTTGGCCTTGTTATTGGTTACAATTCATTTTTAAGATTGTTATCTTGAATTTGGGATTGAGTGATTGTTTGTATTGAAAAATTTCTGGCCAATTTTTTTGTGGATTGACCATGATGTATGATTCATATTTATGGACAATATGGTTGAATCCGAATTTTTGAGCTCGAATGTTGATGAAATGATACGAAAAAGTCCTGAGAAATGCTGGAGAAAATGAAATTCTTGTGATTAATATCGTGACCATTCTTATGGATAAATATGGTTTAATTGACCATTATGGTTAAATATTGAATGGAGAGGATTTTTTTCCCCAATAACATCAATTTTTTGTGTTTGTATAGTCAATGACCATATTGACAATATGTAATCTACAAATTATTTTATTTGATTTTTCTTATTAATGTGAACATCCTGACACGATTTATGGTCCATCGACCATTTTATGGTCTGTCAACCATTTTATGGTTCAATATGATTTATCGACCATTTATGGTTAAATACTGAATAAAATACTCAATTATAAAATTAAATTTTCCACAATAATTTATGGTCGACCATATTAACCATAATCAAAGTCTAAAATTTAAACAGATCATCAGTAAACGCCAAATACTCCATAAAAAATACTTGATCACAAACATTTCCCACAATAACCTAAAAAGTTTTTTTTTTCTCCCAAAACTGTATCCATCGACCTATCGAATATCTCGAAAAACGGTCACCATGAATTTGGGTCGAATCTAATTGGCGTACGGATTACCAAGAACCGATTACACCTCTTCCCTCATTTTATTATCATTATTATCTCTTTTTTTTTTATTTCAAGAAAGACGTCATTATACCACTGCCATAATTCCCTGTCCCATAACTAGTCAAAAAAAATTCTAGAATTATCCCCTAAAATTCTCACGTATAAATCCAATCAAAGGTGACAGGTAAATTGGCAACGATTGGATTTCATTTCTCATAAATGTTCCAACCAATTTGACTCTTGGGTGTAAAAAAAAAAAAAAAGAAAATTCTTGTTGATAAGAATCTGTTACCCAAGAGGATCTGAACAAAGTGTCCACGGAACTGACACCGGTTCGCACTTTTTACTGACATTTTTTTTTTTTCTTCAGCTCCACCCATTATTCTCCAGTCTCTCCCTCGAGATCTCTTAATAGCTCGAGGATTTATACTATTGGTATTATACCCGTGGACCCACCACAGTTTAGCGACACTGGGTCTTAAAGCTAAAATAACAGTAGTCCCTTTTTCAACAGTTGAGGCATCAGAGAAGAGACTTCTCCACTCTGCAACAATAACAGAGAATTGCGTGTGGTCGTACTGAGTGTACATTTTTACAAGTGTGACATGATCCAACCACTTGCAAATTCCATGAATTATTATTCTCATTTTTTTTTGCTTTTTCATTTTTAAAAGAGCAAAAAAATTTATTAGATTCAATAATTTTTCAAAAAATTAATCAATTAATTATTTTTTAAACTTGAAAAAAAAAATATGTTGAGAGGGAGAATTCAAAAATTGAATAATGATAAATATGAGAATGAGAATATTCCGGTGAAAGGTGAACGAGAATAATTAAATTATGACTATCATTGAATGCAGGTAGCTCTAGGCACCTGTCATGTTGTATTATGATGCAATAATACACTCGATGCGGTTTGAGAAAATATACAGCATGAGTCTGCGCTGTGAGCTATATATAAATCTCGTAACAATGATAAATAGTAATCAAATAGTTTTGAGTCATTGAATTATTTTCTCAATTTCTTCATTTTAAATTAATTAAAAAATATATATATATATTTGATCTAGAGTGAATAATTATTAATTTTAATAGAATAATAAACAATTTATTATTGTACCAGAATTAAATTGGATTAAGGAGTGAGATTACACAGACTGATATGAAGAATTCTTGTCAGACTAGAACTCTTCAAGAGTACTCGAGAGTGATATCGATTGCTCTCCACCTTGAAATTAAAATACGCACGACATTTACCCTCTTCCTGATGTTATCTCGGGAATGAAATATTGCTAGTGAATTTAAACAAAAAAAAAAAAAAATAACCAAGTGGAATATTTTTTGAATGGAAATATCTAGTGGAACTCTCCGCACTTTCGAGCGAACAGAAAATCCATTCACACCCATTGCAACTTTGTCTGTTGCAGTTCAAATAGCCTGTACTGAATGACAAGTCCACGCCACTTATCGAGGCGCCATTCTAACCCGTCTATTACTTGTTTGCAAATATTGCCACGAGGTGTTAGTATATTTTACGTTTATACGTGGAACTCTGAGAATTATATTTAATAGTGGGTTTAATTTTTTTTTTCAATTTTTTAAAATTTTTTAGATTATGATGGTTACAATTTCATTCTCAAGAGTGAAATGTACAATTGATTGATTGATAATGACCATATGTAATCTTTAATTTATTGTAACTGATTGTTTATATCAATGTGAACATTTCGGTACCATTTATGGTCGATTGATTGTACCATTATGGTCATATTGACCATAATGACCATATGTTATCTAAAATTCATTTTATTTGATTATTTATATAAATGTGAACATCCTGACGCAATTTATAGTCAATTCACCATTTTTATGGTCAGATGTGGTCAAATCAACCATTATGGTTGAATATTGAATGGGAAATAGAATATGAAGATGATTTTTTTTCCTCAATAAAATCAATTAATTTTTTTATTTTTCACTCAATGACCATCTTGGAGAACGACCATATTGACCATATGTGATTTAAAATTCGTTACAACTGAATATTCCTACCAATGTGAACATTTCGATGCCATTTATGGTTGATTGACCATTTTTATGGTGAAATATGGTTAAATCGACCATTATGGTTAAATATTGAATTTTCTCTCAATACCATTGACATTCCAATAGATCGGCACGCGGACAAGAAAAAACTTGATAAATTAAAAATATCTCTAAGATGAAGGCTAGATTAGCTGTAATTAATCGTAAAAAAAATATTCTTATCAATGATCAATATCTCCCTTGTAAAATTCTCGTTAACCATTACGGAAGTGGTGACTTCCTGTCGTTGTAAACATACCGCAGAAGTCGAGGTTTCCCCTCATATCATTCATAACACATTCCAAAAAATTGCATCACTCCATTTTATTATCATTTAATAGTATAAATTGAATATGTATTTATCGATAACTGAATGTAATTCCCGATTAATTGAGGATTAAACTTGTCTGGAAAGGATGTACCTATCGGCAGAATAAAAGAGAGGACGAGAGTGGGATGAAAGGAGGAGGAGGAGAAGGAGGATCGTTGCACGAGTCGCGACTGGAATGCTCTGTGTAAACACGCCGAGCGTAGTATACAAACAGGAGGTGCCTAAACCGCACGGTTACTCGGTAAAGAAGGTATAAGACGAGTAGAGAGATCCGACGCTCAATCCAACGAACACAACTGGTTAAAAGTGTTTACACTGGGGACAAGACTCTTGCACCTATTCTTCAACTCTTGCGATATATAGCATTTTTTTGGTTAGAGCATACGAGAGAGCATACCAACAATAATATTGTTAACAAGTGCAATGGGAATTTTGCAGGAAGTTAAGCAGACACTCGTAATCTTGTAAAAATTCACCTGCTGTCTGCGAAAACTACAGATTAAAATTGTATGAATACTCTTTTGGACTAATTTTTGAGATGTGTTTGAACAAAAAATCTGCCGTAATGACAGATTTAACCGATATGGTCAATATGGTTTTATTCAATATCCATCCATAAAAATGACCAATTTACCATAAATGGTATCGAAATGTTGAAATCGATATAAAGAATCATTTAAAACAAATTATGGATTACATATGGTCGATATGGTCATTATGGTTTTTCTCAAAAATATCCTAAAAATCTGATCCATACGCGATTTTCAAATTAATATTTAACAATAATGGTCAATTTAACCATATCTAACCATAAAAAATGGTCAATAAACTATAAATCATGCGTTAATTTTCATATTGAAATGAACAATAATTTAGAATAAATTTCACGGGTGCTTAATTTTTAAAATGAGGAAAAAAATTCTGGTTCATTTTTTTCTCTCGACTGGAATGAAAAAAAAAGTGTTTATGTAGAAAAAAAAAATTCTCCGATATTACTGGTGATTGCCAGGAAACGTGACTCGGTGAGTCTACGGAAGCCGGAGGTATTTTATCTTCGTTCAATAAAATGAGCATGAAAATGTCGATTTTACAGGCATGAAAGCCGATCATCGTACTCGTATATACTGGGGCAGAGATACCCGAGAAACTGATGGCTCATGGAGATTAATTCTAGGGTTCAGAGTTCTAAAATGAGGGAGCGCAGATGACACGGTGTTGCATTGGCCAATATCGGGTATAAAAATAATTTCTTCCCTCGTGTATATTATTTTAACTAAGCCCTCTTGAAATTCTTTTCTAGAAATATTGTAGAAGAGCAGAGTCATCTTACTACCAGGGAAAATTAAATATCCCATTAGAAAAAGGAAAATATACTCGTGGAAGTTGTTCAACAAATGTTCTTCTCATGGTGCAACAAGTGTGTTTGGACAACATGTTTTAAAATACAAATTTTAATGCAGGTGGAATACTAAAGAAACGGATTTTTCACGATATTTACAATTTTGAATGTCTAAAAGTCGTGAAACATTAACGAGACAGTAGTTTTTTTGAGAATATCTTATAATTTAAGCGAGATACAAAAATTTCTATAAATACTTTTTTTGTAGAGCAGAATAAGATCTAAAGAAAAGATATCAACAAAAATTTCACTATCTCTCTCGGATTCTGAAATATTAAAAAAAAAACTGATCTCCTAGTGCAATTAGTCCACTGAATTAATGAAATTTCAGTTATTGATGAATATCTCTGAATCTACGATAGATGTCAAAATTTTTATAAGAACCATTATTGTAGATCTGAATCTCTTCTAGAAAAAAGGTCTTTACAAAAATTTCGATATTTCCCCCAGATCTCGAGATATTCTCCAAAAACTTATCAATTCCACAATAAACCTGAGAATAGCCCTGTTTAGGCCCTTCACACCCTCAAAATGGCCCTCCTCAAGCCCTAAAAATATCTACAGAGTATCCCACAACAATAATGATTCTCCTCCCCCCATGCCAACAAGACAAAACACCAAAATACAAGTCCTGTCTGAAACTCTATGAGCCATGTCCCCGAGAATGAACAACACATTAGTCAAAGACGCTACCAACAGAGTGCATTGGTCTCGTTTCAAACTCCCACAACATCCATACAAACTCTTGTCTCCGATTTTTCCCATAGTTATGCCAATACCAAAAGGGCGTATGTATACCGCTATTTGTGAAGGCGTCTGCCAATTTGTTTCACTCTTTGACAAATGCATTTGGTGGATGGGATGGGCAAGTAGTTCAGTAAACTCTGGGTTTCTGACCGAAAACTCTAGGGGTGGGGGAAGAAAAATATGACCAGCTATGGCGCACAAGTGAGTGCGAGAGAGAGGGAGACGAGTTATGGCGGCAAGGGGTGGATTGGTGGTGGAGGGGGGGGGGGGGGGAATAGTCGCGCCGTCGCTCTGATTTGGGTTACTAAACTGTAAACAAATTCCTACTTTTTGTTCACAATCGATTATCGATTGGCAATTGGGTGCAGGGACCTCTTTGGTACTAGAGAATGACTAGAGGCGACTAGTGGTACATGGGAGGGTGGGGGATGAAAACTTTGGTGAACGTGAATAATATGGATACAGTGTATTCTGGACACTAACGGGTGTCCGGATATGTTTCAAGTTGTTAGTATTCCTTTCGTAGTTGTGTAGTTACGGAAACTGCTGCTCTTATTCTCTATTCAACGGGTATATACTGGAGTCGTATCGTTGAGGGGACTGATGATGTACGTAATACCAAAGTTTTTTTTTTACTTGGGGGGGGGGGGGGATACCTCGGGATTATGGTTATGATCAGTTATGATTATGGTCAAATAATTTTTGCTCAGTCTCTACGGATATTTTTTTCGGGTGTAGTGGGCTTTTTATATTGAGAGAGGTTGAATTTATTTTCAGGGTAGGGAAATATTGGATGCAATAAATATAAATTTGATTCGTGCTAAATATAAAAATGTAAATTAGATATACCAGGTTTCATCATAAAATATCAATGTTTTTCAGATAGCTAGAGGGGTGGGGTCAATTCACTACAAATTGTCGACATGTCTGTCTCATTATTATTTCAGTATTTATTTAAAAAATTGAAATTTCATGTTTATTTGCTAATTTCATTGAAAAAGGAGAGAAATTTAGCACGAAAAATTGAAAAAAAAATGGTCAATCCATTTTGCCCCGGTGGTCTTGAAAAAATTTATTCAAAAATTATTGGGGGCAAAATGGGTATTTTTTCATTTTCGGAAATAACAAAAATTGATAAAATATAATTTTTTAGTTTGAGCCCTGCAATTCTCTAGTTTATTCGAGAGCATTCATTTTTCACTTTCTACAATTCAATACGATATTCAATAGGCCATCGTCCAAAATGACTATTCAAATGAGACCACCACGGCTGTACAATGTCGTGGCAACCCGCCGTTTATCTTCTTCGGGTTGACCGATGGGATCTGTGCGTCGACTGCTAGCTGCCAAGGATTAACGTCTCACTTATGTATACATATCCAAATATCACTGAGGCCCAGAGAGCCTTGTATTCAGTTTTTGTGCCATTGTCCCATTTGTAGATCCATCATGGGCATAAATAACTCCAGCCACGCGATGGAATTTAACTCGTTACTAAATTCATCCGAAATATTGAGAGATATTTATTTCAACAGGAGTGAAAATCTGGGATTTGCGGGGTAAAGCTGATTAACCCTTTACAACGTTTATTTGTCCAGCTGGTTGACATCTTGGGTACTATGGAAATATCCATAAATACATGGAGAAAAGTACAAAATGCGTTCATATTCAGCCATAATGGTTAATTTGACCATTAAAAAATGATCAATTGACCATAAACTCTACCAGAATGTACACATTGATATGAAGAATCGATTGAAATGAATTATGGATCACACATGGTCATTATGGTCAATATGGTATTTCTCAAAAATGGTCACTAAGTGTACAAACACAGAAAATTGATTCTATTGACGGAAAAAATCCATTTCATACGCGATTTCCCATTCAATACTCAATTATGGTCACTCTTCAAAATGGCAAATAAATATAAAAACACGGAAAAATTGATGTTATTGAGGGAAAAAATCCTCTTCATAGGATATTCAACCATAATGGTCAATTTGACCATATTCAACCATAAAAATGGTCAATATGGTAACTTTACAAAATGGTCATTAAATATGAAAACCCAAAAAAATTGATGCTATTGAGGAAAAAAATCCTCTTCATACGATATTCAACCATAATGGTTGATTTAACCATATTCAACCATAAAAATGGTCAATTGACTATAAATCCCACTAAATTGAATATTCCCCTCTTAACAATGAATTTCTCCCCATACCACCTCCATACATTTCAACCGAAAAAAAAAAATTATGCTACTTTGTATTATTTTCAAACTGGGTGTCCAAGACCACCTCGAAACCCATAGAAAACAATTTGCCCACGTCGGCAAGTCCCCCCCAAAAGTTGTTGAGACACTAACAAGCAGGGCGTTTACAAATTTATGCCCTTAAAAAAAAATTGTAAAAATATCCTCAAGCATACCGAAAAAACTACATTTCTGTATTCTCATCGGTTATGCCCATAATCATCACCAGTCACATGACTCTCGGCTGTCAAATTTCCCCAAAAAAATGTACACTAATATCCTCACCCCATACCCACACCTCATTTGGTGGGCTTTACAATATTTCTAAATGAAATGAAAGAGAGAAGAGAAAATATAGTTAACACACGGTAGAAAATGAGTTTTTACAATAAAGTCAGCTGCGTAAATTGGCTAATTTAAAAGGTGCCCCTTCAGACGGTTTACCAGACATCTTTGAGTCTCCACTTGTCCTGTACAGACCACCAGAAGTGTTCAGGACCTTTTCTCATCACTTATTTTCTTTCTCCTCTCCTTCATTCACTCGTTTTTTCTCCTGCTGGAAGCGTCAACAGAATGTCAAGCAAGTGAATCGCGTGTAAATTGGAGGGTGGGGTGAGGCTACTGAACGATAAATCCAAACCAATGAAACTCATGGCTCCATGGACAGTGCAATGTACCGTGGATAAGACGCAGAGAAGCAGAAGATGAAGGAAGATGAAGTGGGTGGATATACGGTTGAGTAAATAACCAGTGACTTTGCCAAGTTGGTAAGTCATCTTGAGGATTATGCAATTTGTGGCACGCGAGGGGCCTCAGGCCCATGGTCAAAAGGGCCACGTGCCGAGGGTCAAGGCATTTTTGAGACATTTTTTGGGGGTTCATTTCTGATTCAAGTGGAATTTTCCAGGCACCCAAAAAGTTTTGATTCAAGTGGATACTTTACTGTGAAGTCAAATGATACTTGAATCAAGTCGGCACCATACGTTACTCAAGTCACTCACGACTTGAATCAACTCCGATCCTACTTGATTTGATCGCCTGCAGCGACTTGAAATGAGTCAAAGTTCGACTTGACTCAAGTCCAAATCGGTCAAGTTGGAAAATTCGACTTGACTCAGAACCTTTTTTTTTGGTGGACTTTACCAATTTCAACTTGACTCATTTCAAGTCGGGATAGAAAATTTCAAATCGATTCAGTGACTCGATTCAAGTAGATTCCAATTCGATTCAAGTTGAGAGTGACTTGAGTCATGTAGAGTGCTGACTTGATTCAAGTATTTTACGACTTGATTCGAGTCAAAAAAGGCCATTCCTTTGACCTTTTCCAACTTGAATCAATCCTATTTCCAATCAATGGTGAGTCGGGGGATCGGATTGATTGGGACCGAGTCATCTGATTCGAATCAAGTAATTCATCTACTTGAGTCAAAACTTTTTCTTGTTTGTGCTGTTTGATTCTTCTGGAGAAACTACAGATGCTTCTTCTGACCGGAGAAAGAGTCAGAGTGGAGATCCACTGGTTTTCAAAGAATAGTCGTGTATGGCCACGGAAGATAGCGAAGAAGTTAATTGTTTATGGTCTGGCAATTCTCTATGCGGTCTGGACCTACACGAGCGGCGAGCCTTTGTTCTTCCCGAGTGGTGAAATTCAACAGCATTATGGAATCAAACAGCAGCAGTCAAAAGTACTTCTGGTGCTGGAATTGATCATTTTGAAGTTTTTTAAAAATAAATATCATTGTAATACTTGGATAATTTCTTCATATTTTATAAACCATAAAATCCACTGAAAATAATCCAACGACAAAAAATCAAGTTCATCATACTTGCACACGAGATGTTGTATTATTGAGAATTGCAATGATTCAACGTTGATTGAGTATCTCCAAATATGGTTGTAGTATGCCCTTAAGCCCCGAAGAACGTTATATTACCAATAAACCATCCCCATTCCGTCCTCCAGTGTATTGCACATATATGGGACCATAAACACTTGGAAATGAAAACCGAGTAATTGTTCTAAATTTTTTACATTTGTCCTATGAATTTTTGTGCTGTTGGTATACCTACTGTGTACAGGGCAGCACAACCGGTGGACAAGAAAAAAAAACGAGAAACAGGTAAAAAAATTGAATTCCCGTGAGCCCGGAGGATCCTCACGGGTGTGGGGGACTCTATTTACAGAATAAAAAAAAAGGACGAACCTTTAAACGGCCTTCTGAGATCGACCATTACACGCAAAACTGCACACTTGAACATTGTGATTACGTCGAACATTAATTCGGTGTATAATAGAGACGTTCTGGAGGGCATTACCTCACCCGGTGGCCTCGCCAATGGATGTCTAATGACTGTGGATAAAAGTCTCACCAAAATATTTCATCTTTCACGGAAATAATCTTAAAAATCTAGATAGATTATCTAGTCTAGAATCCGGTTTTTTTCATGAAATCCTTGACTGATAGTGGATGAACAACAAATGGGAATGATTTTTGGAATATTATTGTTTTTAATTCATGAATTCCGGAATTCATCTTCGGAATTCTGAATTCTTTCATTTCTAGTTATTTCTGTCCAATTCTTTCCATTCGGGAATTCTTTAATTCTCATTCCTGAATTCCTGAATTTTTAAACTGAAGGAAAATCCTTATTTCAAAGAAATTCTTCTCTTCCTGTGGAAATATAAAACTGAATATGATTGAATTATGAATAAATTGAAGTGAATTGTAATAATGAATTCAAGGGGTAAAACGGTATGAGCCTAAAACACAGTAGAATTCAATTTAACCACCTCAATCAATAATTCATCTGTCAACCCAAAACACAAGTTTTCAGAATCTCATGAATATTCAATTTTTAAGAATTTCATAAATTTACATCTGATTGAATTCACTACTTAATTAGTGTCCAATCAACCGGTTAAATAAATCCCCCTGATACCAAATATCCTAGCCTTCATCAGAGCCATTACCCCACAATATTAATCATCATCACTATAACACACAACCCAACAACAGTAATCCAAAACTTCCTCAACAGTTATCCACTCCATGAATACCACGATTTACGACAAAACTCCAACAACAACACGCCTATGGTTAACAAATCACTCGGTAATACACTTCCAAGAACGACAAAAATCATATCGTATAATCACCCATAACTAATCAACACCATTTCACTCTACGTCATAAAATGCCTGTTAATATTTTGTCACAAATACGAAACACACAATTCACCAATAATAATTTATCCTCCCATAATTGTTCACCCTCTCCAACTTCGTCACCATTCACATCACAAATTACAATATATCCCTCACGCCCTCTGGTGTCCGAAGAATTTCTTTTAAAAAATAACAGCCAAGTCCCGTTATCTCCATCTTACCCATAAAGTGAAAAAAAAATAATAATAATGAAATATTTCAGGTAAACGAAACACTAAAAGTCCCAATAAATATCTGTAAAATCAACAACACGGATAATATCGGTAAGCGTTTGGGGCTGGTCCGATTGGTAACCATAAAATCGCCAGGTAGGTAAAGGTGCATGATCAATTTTTATAAGTTTCAAAGAGCCAAACAACCAGTGGTTGTCATTCAGTCATTATCACCGTTATACATATCAAAAATGTTTTGGGAATATTTTTAGTACTTTATGGGCACACGTGTGGTAGCGCCCTCGAATGTTTGGACATCTTCAATGCAATTCCTACAATGTAACAGGAGAAAAAAGAGATATACGTAACAAGATTTTAGCATATGAATGCAACACAGCAATCCCATGAAATACAAGCGATAAAGGGTTCGAAGAAGAATCCAAAGGGTACGGATAGATCGTTTTCGTGTGTGAGACCGTTCGACGCCCGGAGGGTGTTGACGCGCCGACAAAAAGAAAAAAAAAAAGGATGAAAATGGAGGTGAATAATGGGATAAAGGGGCTCAACATTCAACTGTGTATGATCATTCTGGAGGGATGATTAAAGGGGTTGGATGATTCCAGTTATTCTAGTAACACTTCCGGATTTTATATCATCTTTATCCATCGGAGTAAATCTTTCTTTCAAAGTATACTTTCTAGTGCTATTAGTCATCTTCAGGTATAGGGATATTTCTTTCAATTCAATGTCATGATTTGTGATGACAGACGAGTCTAAAGTGAATTGGAGAATCACATTATGTATTTTATTAATCAATTAAGACGAGTGATGATGACTTTTACGATTTTATTAATTTTTTTTTTAATTCTGAGAAATCATCGGATTTACATGTTTTTCAATTTCCGAAGGATTATATTAATTTTTTCTTTTCACTTCCAGATGGAGCTGAATTTTTTCATCATTGTGGAGAACTACTTGTTTCCTAAAAGCCTTGAACAACTTCTCAGGACGTGAGTATCGATTTTTTTTCTTAAATTCGCTCTCTACGATGTAAATATTACCTTATTTATTTATTTTTTTCCTCTCTCAGCCATTATGTGGTTTACATTTTGTTTCTTATTTTCTTGAGATTCCCAGAAATTGGGGTGGAGGGGTAACTACTTCACTAGAACTGTGAACAAGTTTTAACAGACATCAGCACAAAGTAATTGAGACATATTCACTATACAATCACATTTTTACGAGTGCTGTATATCAATGGTGTTGTACAACTGAATGAAGATATCACTAGCCAGCATGACCAGTGCCCCCCTACTGGGTAAGGGTTAAATGAAAAATAATAACTCTACTATTTGTATAAAAATACTTGACTGAGAAGTGCTGATTTGGAGTATTTGATAACCAAATAAAAGACATTTTGAGGAAATTGTTTTCTTAAAAAAATTATACCATCTGGTGAAGAATTTTTTATATCTATTACCGTACAACATTGTGTTCAATATACACTAGCGCTTGACGGGTGGCCACGTCCTGCATCTTTACGACCCAACGAACAAATATATTTTATACTCTTCCCCCTCTTACCCACCCACTATATTCACTGGTCATCCTGGGAAAGATACTTCAATGGATGTACTAGTTTCACGCTTTTGTCAAAGGCTTTTATGGTGCATTTTCGACAATTCGACAAAGACATTATTCAAGGATTTATATATTTTTATGACTTGTGTAACATTGTAAGAGTTTAAGGAGTCAATGAAGTCGTGAGTTTTTTAAAAGAATTTCTTTGATTTGATGATTACTCTATATGATTATGATGTTTTCTGTATAGGACAATTTTCTGATAAATCGTCATATGCTGGGAATGGAATCACCATTGGAGTATGCCTGATTGACCGATAAGACATGTTGAAATTCAAATGATGATCAACCAAATGCCGAAAGGTTTAATGGGAATATACTGGCCCAAAGAATTCTTCGGATCTTGTCAACACCCAACCGGTACATCATCCATGTTTCATTAATCAATTGGTGACAGTTGCTAAGCGTCTCCTTGTTTGTTTAATTCAAATCAGTGATACTACACCTCGATTGCCCGCATCATTCAGTAATTGGACATAGGTCTGAGGGCCATCTTGAACAAAGAAGATATTCGGCGGCAAATGAATGCGACCGACTGTGGTACTCTTATTTTTTGGGGTGATAATATGTGATATATGGGAGTTATACGATCTACGAATACCATATAAAGGCTATAGGCAATTTGTAGTCCGAATAACCCCTGGCTATAATAACGGTGGGCTATAAATTCGTTGGAATATACCCACTGTGAGATGGTAAAAGGGAGGGGGTGGGGGGGGGGGGGGGGAGGTGGATGAGATGGTGAGGGAGGGAGGACATCTTACAACGGCTCTTTGGCATTTGCCGCTGGGAGGGCTGACAAGGTTTCGCCAAAACATGTTTTATCGAAATACCATAACCCCATATGATGCAGAGTCTAAACCGCATACATTTTTGGGAAGAGATGGAGATTTGCCGAGGCATTTATTACTTTTTCTTTTACTTGATATTTTATTATGGTGAGATTTAGGGGTTTTCTATGGGCAATGCCGGATGCAAGCTGCAGGGTTGTTTGAATAATCTAGGGGAGTAATGGATATTGAAGTATAATTATGTGTGATTTGAGGAATCTTCGGTTTTTCTTCATCGAATAGGGAATTTATTCTATCAATCTCTTTACATGAATCGTTTTTATCATTAATTATCAGTTTCATGTGTCATTACAATAATATTATTATTTATTCATCTTCAGTTATTTCTACAAGAAATGAAGAATTTCCTTGAAATGAAGATTTTGGTTGAGTTTGAGAATTCAGGAATTATGAATTCAGGAATGAGAATTTAGGAATTCACAAAATGGGGCGAAAGTGACTGGAAATGCGAGAATTCGAGAAGTTTAGGATTTCAGAATGCAGGATTTAGAAATTCTGGAATTCCTTGATTAGGAATATATCTACAGGAGGGAGAAGAAATTCCTTGAAATGAGGATTTTCGTTCAGTTCAAGAATTCAGGAATGCAAAATCGTAATGCAAGATATACGAATTCTGGAATTTATCAACCAAAAATTATAATCTTATAATTCACCCATCACCAGTTATAATTCGAATTATCACACCACTAAAGATGTGGAAGTGGCACGAACCGACGTACCGTTGGACACGTGGGCGAGAAATCGTGCACGCGGCAGCCACTGATGCTCGCCGATTCTTCCTCCTCCCCCCCCCCCCCCCCCCCCCGACTCCTCTATTTCTCTCCGAAATTAATTATCACAAACTACTAAAAAGTATCACATATTTTACATTCTCCCCCCCCCCCCTCCCCTTTATTTTTAATTAGCCAAAAGACTGAAGGGTATATGGTCATCGCAAAAAATAGAAAAAAAAAAAATTGAATTCATGTGAAATAGTTTATTCTCGAGACATCACTAGTGGCTATCCCCTCCCCTTTAACCCCTCCATGTACCCTATCCACTCCTCAAAAACTTTTTTCCCCCATTTCTTTCTCCATCACTTCATCAAATTAAATTCACGGAAGAACTAGATGTTGTACCGACGTCAAATCCACCACCGAGTATCAAAAAAACATGAATAAAGCGTTAAAAAAATAAAAAGAGAAAAAGAAAAAATTTGGAAAATAAGAGTAAAAGAGAATGAGAATGAAGAAGTGCAACACAAAGATTCCGACCGCACAGTCACGTTCGACTGATGAGTGGAGGGGAGAAAGGGGTGGAGTGTGTATGCGGTTAAATTTGGTTGATTAAAAAGTGAAACGTATCCACTCTGTGTATCCCTGGAATTTTTGTAATGGGCACCGATTAACGACCTCGTCTCCATCGAAATGTATAATATTTACGCTGTTGAACGAATGAATCAAATAACGCTGATATATTAAATGCGTGTTGAAAAAAAATAAATAAAACATGTATTTTTTTCTTCAAATTCCAATTTTTGTGTTTTAATATTGCGTAATACTATTGTTGTTAACATGAAATATATGTTTAAGAAACTTATTATGATTATTATTTATTTATCAGGTTAAATCAACACTGAAATTTTTGTTTCTGTTCTTTCCTCTCTGCTGTCGAGTTGATCATTAAAATCGGCCCATTCTGCCCCATAATCCCCTATAACTCCGGCTTTTGATCCCCTATTGGTTTATATTCTTTCTATAAACTCACCCTCTGAGGGCATTCGATAACAAATATTCTCCTTTGATTATAAATAAAAATCCTTCGATTAAATAATCAAAGTGTCCTTATTTCGAATAGCAGAGACCTGTCCTTCTGTATGGATAACAATATTATTGAATGAGATAAAAATGTCGCTGAAGGTCAGAGAATATCACGTTTCGCAGATAAATTGTAAAATATTAAATACTGCCTTCAAATGCAGAATTAAAAGAAGGTGAGAGTATCTCAGGGCCATGAGTAATGCTCAATATTTTCTTCCATTATCTCATGTGGCATATTGTGGGATTTTTTTATATTTATTATTAATTTTTTTCAGTTCGATTCTTCATTTCTTCCTCTCGTTTCACGCATGTATTCAAACGATCGTTTGAACGCGTTGTGCGATGCTGCTTCTCGCGCGCTTTGCGGCCACTCAAAGGAGCCGATGGGTAAAAGGGAGGATGAACCGTGGGGAACGAGACCCACGTCACTTGGAACCATTCGAGAATGTAATATCCTGTAATTACAGACTGGTACGTGTCCCAATGTAGCACGCGTGAGGTCATATCATCCTTTTACTCTGCACAAAATCATAATGCAATTTTTTTTTTCTCCTCTTTTGCTCTGCGTATACGCTTTTGGTTGTTGTTTTTGAATTGAGAAATTGAGAAAAGGGGTTTTGGTTGCAAAAGAAAATATATCGACTCTAATCTCATTATATGTGTCAATGGTTATTAACAATTGTCAAGACATCTTTCGATCTCTTGGTTTAGGCTCATCCCGTTTTACCCCTCGAATACGCAATTAATTCCAATATAATCTCTTTACATGAATTATTTCCCATTGTGATGATATTATAATAGAGAAGAATTTTCTTGAAATAGGAGTTTTTTAGTTTGAGAATTCAGGAATGAAGAATTTAGGAATTCATTAATTCAGAAATCGTGAATTCAGGAATGAAGAATTCAGGAATTCATTCATTCGGGAATGAAGATTTAGGAATTTCGAAGTTGAGATAGAAACAATTTAGTACTAAGGGATTGGAAATTCGGAATTCAGGAATGAAGAATCTAGGAATTCATCAATTGAAGAATCGTGAATTCAGGAATGAAGAATTCCGGAATTCATTCATTCAGGAATGAAGATTTAGGAATTTAGAAGATGAGATAGAAATATCCGAGAACTAAGAGAACGGAAATTGGGAATTTAGGAATTCCGGAATTCATTAATTCAGGAATCGTGAATTCTGGAATGAAGAATTTAGGAATTGGAAAAATGGAGCAGAAATAACTAGGCATGATAGAATCCAAAAATGGAAGTTCAGAAGTTCGGAATTAGGGATATAAAAATTCCGGAATATCTTTCAAGACTACCATGAATAATTTCAACAATACAATTCATCCATTTCTCCTTCTTTTTTTCAATATTTCAATTCGACATATTGACAGAGTAGATTCACTGATGGCCATGTATATACCGGTTTCCCATTGGGTATCCTGTACCTCGCTGATCTTATCGTATCCACCGGTATACATATTCTTCCCCCTGAATCCTTTCTACCTTTCGCTCACTTGCGATTGTACAACAGATGCCGGTGTTTGTGCTCCATTGGCGCCACCGGGCACAAGTGCAATAACAGTTGAAAGAAAAAAAAAATGTGTTAAAATTCTCATTTCCATCAATTGAACTGCCCAGAAAGAAAATATTCGTCAACTAGAACTACCGGATAGTGTTGATATAGCTGATACTTATCTCTGAGATATTGAGTATCAAGATTTAATGGTGATGATGGTCGAGGATATAAAATAGACGGTAAAGCAAATCGATGATAATCCGAAACGCGCATATGAAGAAAGATTTTATCTTATAAATCGATGACATGCCATACTTAATTGTCGAGTTTGTCTCATTTAAAACATGCAAATAAAATAAATAAATGAGGTTGATGTACTTCATAAAAAGTAATATTTATAATTCCTCGTTAACCCTGAATTTAATGCGGTTTTTAATGTTTAATTATAAACGCTTGTCTTGTACAGGGGCTGAAACTTCCTGGAATTGTGTGGAAATACAAATCGACAGGAACTTTCGCTGGTGTCCATGAGAGGGATATTTTGTACGTATATGAATAAGGACAGACCCCATATAGGGTATGGCGACCATTGGAATGTTGGATCTTGTTTCGAAGAAAAGATGAAATTTAATTTTTCATTATTTATTTTTTCAATTTTTATTTATTGTTTCTAGAGAATTAGGCATATTCGTTGACACGAGTTCTTTGGAATAATGAGGGTATTGGGTAGTATACAAGGGGATACTTGTGTTCGAACATAGGGGGGGGGGGGGGAGAGGATACTAGAAACAAAAGGGTGAAGGTCGTAAATTCAATATTTCCGGAATGGGGAAGTTATTGGCTCGTTGAGAGAAATGGTCGATTAGTTTTGAATGTTTATGTGATTGTTTTAATTTTTTTTTTTAATTATGATTTTTTCGTTCTTAATTTGAGAATTTTTTTTTTTTTTTTTAATGAAAATATTAAATTTTTCAATTACGGATTGAGAATTCTCAGTTCAAGTATTGGAATTCTTGACTTTGAAAAAAAATGGAATTCTTGATTCACGAATAGTGAATTCCTCGTTGAAAACTTGAGAATTCTCAGAGTAAAAATATCAATATTTTGGAATCAAGAATATTTACTCCAGAAGTGAGAAATTCCAGAATTCTTGATTCAAGAATATTGAGGAAATATTTTTTTTTTTTTTCAAAAAACAAAATTTTGAATTCTTGAATCGAGAATAAAAAAATTGGTAATTGTATTTTGTAATGTCACCTCTTGCCAATTGCTGCAGATCCCCCCCCCCCCCCTTCGAGAGACTTAAAATTTTTGATTCAACAATAAGATACCGGTTGGGACAACACGTTAAATACAAATGACGCAAGAAGAAGAACGCCCACGTGATGGTAACATTACCCACTCACTGTTTTATGTCTGATTCTATATCCCTTTTGGCCCCAAGGCTCTCCTCCAGTCATGTATATACGACCGAAAATCCGTGCGCGCCCGTTACGCTCCTTTCCACTGGTGTATTTGTCGAGATTGGCGCCGATGTCAGGGCCATTAACGATCTCCAACTTCTTCTCGGTGTATTTTCTTTCTCAAAATTTGTTTTATTTACTCTCACCTTGTGATATCTCGGAATAATGAATCCAATGACTAATGATGAAATTCAAGATTATTTTTTCCTCATTCCACCATTATCCATTCAATATATTCTTATTAAAATGCTTGTTTGGTATGGAAATTACTATGATCAGATGACACTTGAAAATAAGTGAAAATAATTATGAAATATTCAGTGCGTCAAGTGGAATTTATGAATTTCTTTTATAGCTCAATCGTGAATGGAAGAGGATGGTGATGATAGAGGGAGAGAGGTATATTATATACACTCGTAAAACTTTCAAAAACTTGTACATAATGGCACGCGCAAGCGCCGCTAAGGTGAGAATGGAATGCCGGCTTGTTCCTCATTAGCTATTGATGACTATAACTATAGGATTCAACCCTTTGAAGGCGAAAAAGAAAATTGTTTTCATAATCTTCTTGGGTGACAATTATAGTATTGTTCCTAATTCATGAATTCCTAATTCCCGAATTCTCATTCCTGAATTCTCAAATGGAACCAAATTCTTATTTCAAGGGAATTCTTCCGGGAATTCCAGAATTCCTATATCATGCATTCCAAACTCCTAATTCTTCATTCCTGAATTTCCAATTCCTGAATTTTCAAACGGAATCAAAATCTTTATGCCAAGGAAATTCTTCTGGGAATTCCAGGATTCCTATATTATGCATTCCGAATAGTAATTTTTCATTCCTGAATTTGCAATTCCTGAATTCTCAAATGGAACCAAAATCTTTATTCTAAGGAAATTCTTCTGGGAATTCTAGGATTCCTATATGATGCATTCCGAATAGTAATTCTTCATTCCTGAATTTGCAATTCCTGAATTCCTGAATTCTCAAACGGAACCAAAATCTTTATTCCAAGGGAATTCTTCTGGGAATTCCAGGATTCCTATATTATGCATTCTAAATTCCTAATTCTTCTTTCCTGAACTCTCCATTCCTGAATTCTCAAACGGAACCAAAATCCTTATTCCAAGGAAATTCTTCTGGAAACCCTTATAACCTGCACTCCTAAACTTCCACTCCCGAATTCTCCCATTCCTAATTACATTCACCCCATTTTTCCAATTCCTGAATTCCTGAATTCTCAAACTGAACCAAAATCATTCCTCATTCCAAGGAAATTCTTCTCTTCCTGTAGGAATATACAACTAAAGATGTGTGAATTATCATTAAATTGAAGTAAATTATAATAATGAAATCAGTATTTGAGGGGTAAAACGGGATGAACCTAAACCACATCTAGCGCACCACTAGTTTACCCAAACATATCCTATATTATACCCAGCACTATCTAGAAAAGTACCCACGAATTAATTAAAGTGCAATGACAATGCACATTACAAAATCGCCAACTTTTCTACTAAATACAAAAGAAAAGAAGATAAAATCACGTGTTTTGGTGGAGCCAACAACCGAATTATCGTAGCAATATATTGCACAGGTTCACGGGTGGTTAAATCCGCGGTATATAGAAGTAGCTTTCATGATGGTAAGGAGAATTGAGAGAGACGGTGGGTAAAAAAAGTAAAAATAAAGACCATTGAAAACTGCTGTTCACCACTTGGCATCTTTTGCCAGCAGTGGTAATGCCTTGCAAGACCCTGCTAATCTCCTTACCTCTTCTATTCCTCGTTCCTGATTTACCGAGATATTTTCATTGTCTTCTGCTGACTTTAGCGATCTGCCATCCACCAAAGAAATTCAGGAGGGATTCACCCGAATTATTCACCAGAATCTTTCTATTTTTCTCCAACTTTTCCATACGAATGAGAAAGTTTCATTCAAATCCATGAAAATTTATTCTTTTCGTCGAATCGAGTATTCTTCATGATCAGAATCAATAAAAATTGAAGGTAAAATTGATTTAAAAAGGTGTTTTTTTTTCAGAGTTTCATCCTCAGATTTGAGAGTAATCCTGAGGTATTTTTATTTGCCTCTAAACCATTAATGCATTGAAATACAAACCCCCATAATTCTCAATAAATATAGATGTATGATTGTGTGGCAACTCCATTTGGCCTGAGATATAACCATTTCGAGTTTAACGTACACTCAATTCAGTTTGTATTATATGATACAAAAAAGCTAAAGTCCCACTAAAAATTGATGACAATTACATTTTTCGTTGCCAGTGAGAGAGAAAGAGAGAGAAAAGCCGGAACTATTAGCCACGGTATTTTCTACCCGCCTCATGCCAAATGGACCTCAACTACTGCTGGTGCCTTGCCTCCCCTTATTCGAACACTATCCTCTTATGCTCGTTTATAGGTCACGCTTATTTACGAGACTCGAGTGTAAAGAGAGGGAGAAGAAATAATATCGGGAGGTATTTTTGAGGTATTTTAATACCTTGAAGAATTGTAGATCAACCGTCACAAACTTGTTTTTAGAATGTGTTACTTTGTTGGATGTGTTCGTAAATGTAGCTAAAAGTTATCCTTTCATGTTTGGTTTTTCGGATCTCAACGTGATTTATTATTTTCATTTCCAACTTCAATCCTGACCGTCCTGAGTCATGACTCAATTACTGATTTTCTCAATGACCAATTTTTTGAATTCCTAAAGAAAGTCTCAATTTTTTGTATTCTTAAATAAATTCGAAATTCTAGGAATTCTTAATTTTTAGAATTCCTGACTTAATTCCTGATTTTTTGAATTCATAAATAATGTCGTGATTTCCCCTCTTCCTAAATGAATTCCGAATTCTTGGAATTCTCAATTTCTAAATTTCCGACCTGAATTCCTAACTCAATTTCTGATTTTTCAAATTCCTAATTAAATTCCTAGTTTTTCCAATTCATGAATTCCTCAATTACTGAATTTCCTCTACCTGATTCCTAATTCCCCATATTCCTAATTTCTAAATTCCTGACGTGATTCCAAATTCCTAATCAATCATCATTTCTTTGTTATCTCACCCCTCTCAATCGATATTACTCACAAAATTTCTCCATTACTTTCACCCATCAAACCCTAAGAATTTCCTCCTAGAATTCCTAATAATAATCCCCCTAAAAATTTATCCATTACAACCTACTCAAGCTACAAACTCTCCAATCATCTGGAGACCCAGCATTCTGACCCAATAAGCCAGATTGATCAAATTTGATAATGCCAGACGTCCAAACAATGTGGCCAAGAGAATTCCCTCCTCCCCCCGGAATTCACTCGGTCAGTATCGATGGCCCAATTATACCCCAAAGGTCTTTGCCCTCTGCATAAAACTTTTCACAAAAATCCTAAAATTTCTCCATTCTTCTGAACTTCTAGCATCACTAGATTCAACCATCAATTCTCTCATTCCATCCCTTAACTCAATCTTTCACCTCGTCATCATGTGATTGGAAATAAAAACCCTCTAAAATCATGATCTGTTTCATCAGAAAAAAAAAAGATTCTCAAACATCTCCATTCCACTCACCATTTCCATCTCTTTATCGTGTTTGCCTCTCGTAACATTCGACAACAAATCGTCCAAGTTTTAAGGATTTTTCTAAAAGAGTCCATCCCACAAAAATATCTACCGCTGGAGTAAAACGAGTAGAGATGCCATAAAATACGCGTGCATGGATGCATTTACGAACTTTATCCCCCTGCTTCTTTCACTTTTCCCAAGAAAAGGGGGGGGGGGAAGGAGTATGCACGAGTTACTGTATACGAGAATCCCAGAATCTCAAGTCTGAGGGATGTTAAGGTAGAGTAGAATGGTGAAAAGGCAGTGACCGAGGGGGGGGGGGGGCAGTTGTTTTTCCAAAAGGACAAAATTTACAAGGGTCCTGGAGAAGAACTCCTGTACACAGTTGAATACTTTTGGTAGAGTTATTGGTGACACGATGGCGCCAAACAATGAAAAACAAGAAATGATTCGGAAGTGAATTTTTTAAATGTGATTATGAGAGATAATGAGTGGTTTTAAAGAAAAATGTTAAAAGACCTTTTTTGTAGAGAATTTTTTCAACTATAAAAAAGGTCTCTTGATATTTTCTCTTAAAATCACTCGGTATCAAGATAATTTGATATTAATGAATCCAGAAAATTTGTTTTGTTACCTCGAGTTTCGTAATTCGGAGAAAAAAAAAAAATCAATTGAAATGAGTTGACGAGTTTGACGTATATTAAAATGACAGTCAAGTGTTGAAGTTTCTCACGAGTGTTTCAACAGTGCCTTTTGTAAACAGTTGAGACACTCTTTCTACACCCTGACACAAGGAATTCCGCACCTCTAATTATCTCGAAGGAAGCCAAGAAAACGAAACGACTTTCTCACGTCCACAAATTCAACCATGGTATTTCTTTTTTCTCTCTCTCTCTTTTCTCATTTTCTAACCTTGTCATCGACACCATTTCGGTGATCTTCAGGAGGCTTTGGAAAAATCGTGCTAATCCCTTTAAAATGACCTCTGGATGCATCTCAGGGATACTTGAGTCATCGTGCCGCCGGAGTTACAACAGGTAGGTGAAAAAAAAGGGCTATGAGGTAAGAGGTGGAGAACAAAGGGTACACAACACTGGAATGAAGTCTGGAAAACTCATCGCTGTTACACAAATCCACCGATTTACAGGAAAAAAATCAACTTTTTATGCTATTTTCTGAGGGAACAAATTTGTTGAATTAGGTATTTTTAAATATTGGCGCTAAAAATCAATTATCGACCGATCTACATTATCATCTCAGGGCAATATCACTCCTTAACCCCACATTTCTGTTACAACTCATATTCATATTCAATTCTTACTCCAAAGTTATCGGTGATTATCTCAACCATCACTTGTGTATAATCATCAGTAAATATTACTGTCATTAAATGATATTATTTACTCTACATTTAATTAGTTATTTTTCTCAATGGAGTAATAAATGAGAGATATTATTTTAATCAAAATCTTCCTGAAGAATCAATAATCCCCAAAAAGGAAAAGATTCATTCCTTCAATTCTCTCTCCTCAATTTCCTCCATACCCACACGCATATACCTGACTTGTTTATTAGACACTTGAGCCATTAGTGCGTATTGCACTGGGTGCACAGTGACGGTATGTCGTGGGTGTTACCACCACTGGCTATCGTCTCAGTAGCCTCTGGTGATACCAGTACCAAACCAATATTCCATATACATGTTATATCGATATGTGATTGTGAGTCGAAGCGGTTTACGAGCGACCGCTAACGTGTATCAACAATCGGTAGACGATTGAAGTTGAACGTTTGGTCTCACTGAGAAGTTGTAAAATAAATTTTATTGTTGAAGCTGTATATTGCCAATTTGAGGAAGTGAAAAACCCTGTATTTCTCGATCATTGAAAAAATATAAAAAAAAAAAAAATATTAATTATTTATGTTTACCATTGATTTTCATAGAAAAAACAAATTTATGAGGCATTGGGAATAAATGATTTTTAAACTTTTTTTTTTCACTCATGGAATTTAACAAATATTTTATTTTTCCAAATGTTAAAATACCGGGTACAAGGTGGAAGAAAAAAGTAATAGAGAATAATAAAAATGATGGTAAATTGTGCGCCTTCGTCGTGCTCATTGTCGGCATATTTACGGTCGAAGGTGCTAGAGCTGTGCGAAGTTATACATGAATAGTGGGGGAAATATGTCTGTGACAATGGCCTTCTCAACGTGTATAATGCCAACCTGAGGCTTGTGACGCCGGCATTGGGTGTATTTACGTGACTGTTGGGCACATAACCCGCCGCGGGAACGTAAAATTTCATTAGAAAAAATAAGGAAAGAGCGGGGGGGGGGGGGGGAAAGGGGAAAGAAAAACAAAGCGGAGAGAAAAGTCATTATGCGGAGTAGGCATACACGCGAAGCAGACACTTGAATGCGGCGTCACGAACTCGAGTGGCTCTCGAAGAGGACTGCCAGGGTGACCGAGTCAAGGCGGTCCCACTTGGTAAATTCACCCCATCATCAAGGATATTGCAGGCTCAACCCCCTTTTTTTTTGTACCTTTGAAGGCCTTCATTTGGGACAGCGGAATTTGGCAGAGGTCATAGCTGTCGACGACCCACTTTGGAGGTACTGCAGGTGGACGCGCAGATGAAATCGGGGTTGGAAATATGCCAGGGGTTTATTTCGTTTGTTTCAGCATTTTTCATTGACGGACGATAACCCCATTTTCTATTGGAAATTTCGCTGAATGAGGCTGGGGGGGTCTGTTTAGGTAATCTTGGGAAATGTTAGAAATTGTGTCGGATCATGACAATTTTCACAACACTAGTAAAACATTATGGCGCATTTTTGTGAGGGTTTCATGAGAATTCCCATAAAAACTGCACATGAGAAGTACGCCATGACACTTTCCAGTGTATGCTTTTTTTACAAGGGGATTGACCTGATTCGAACTTTTAAAAATGCAGTCATCATAATCTTATAATTCTTTGGTTATGTGGATTCTGCAGGACGAGAAGAATTGCCTTGAAATGAGACATTTAGTTCAGCTCGCAAATTCAGGAATTCAGGAATGAAGAATTCCAAAGTGGAAGTTCAGGAGTTTGAAATGCATGATATAGGAATTCTGGAATTCCCAGAAGAAATTCCTCGAAATAAGGATTTTGGTTCAATTTAAGAATCCTGGAATTCAGAAATTGAGAATTCAGGAATGGGAGAATTCGGAAGTGGAAGTTTAGGAGTCCAGAATTCAGGATATAGGAATTCTGGAATTCATTAATTAGGAATAGCAATACTATAACTCACCCATCTCCAGTTATTTCTACAGGAAGAGGAGAATTTCCTGGAAGTAAGGATTTTGGTTCAGTTTGAGAATCCTGGAATTCAGGAATTGGGAATTCAGGAATGAAAAATTCCTAAGTGGAAGTTTAGGATTTTATAATTCATGATATAGGAATTCTGGAATTCCCAGAGAAATTTCCTCGAAATAAGGATTCTGGTTCAATTTGAGAATTCTGGAATTCAAGAATTACGAAGGAAAAAATTGAAAAAAATGAGCCAAGAATAATCAGGAATTACGAATTCAAGAAGTAGCAATTCCTGAATTGGCAATCCACTATTCATTAATTTCCAAACTTCACGAAAACCCAAGAAATTCCTCCAGATCGAATCTCCACAAGACTCCACAAATTACCGCGAAAAAAAATACATATTTCTTTGTTTAAAACTCTCTCTGTTATTATGAATTCGAGAAAAAAAATGCATAGGTGCTTGTAGTCAACATGAAGTGGGCACTCTGCAATGTACAACAGCTCCTAAGGCACGTCAAGGGTACAATTCGCAACGAGGGGGAAGAAATATCTCGGATTCTTTTCTACTCGACAAAATATATATTTTCAAAGGCCAATGTCGCAAAAGTCCCTTAACACACAACTAAAAAACACTCACGAGGTACGTTAGTGTTTTTGCACGAATGCACTCAACTCGAAACTCCCTTATTTCTGTACTTTTATCGTTCTCTCCCTTCTCCCACACCATCGTAACGATAATATTTGTTCATGAGTGCGTAAACTATACCCTCTCCCCCCCCCCCCACCCCTTGCTCTTTTTCCCTTTTTTCCTGTTTTTTCGAGATTCTCAAAGATTTGTGTTCTCATGTCCTGAATAAATAATTGTAATCATGGATATTTATAATACTCATAGTTGGCTTTTTTGTCGGCTGAACAACTCATGAATTTTTTTTTTTCATTTTTAATATTTGAATTTTTTTCCAGGAAAAAGTGTTTTGGATGCTAATTGATGGTTAGACTAGGCACAAAGTGTCGGTAATGGGTGTTATTTTGACACCGGTGGAGGTGATAAAATGAGTCTATCTCTTTAATCTAACCTTGACGTGACTGCGAACAAATTAATTCACGTGATTTTTTTTTCCTCTCCTTGATCATATTAAGAGTGAGAAATGAATATCAGTGTTTGAAATTTTATGAATTCACACGGAAAAAAAAATTAATTGGAAATATTGTTCTCAATTCAAAAATACGATGATTTTATTGTCATCAAAAAGCATGAGAAATTCATTGATAATTCATGAAAACATAACTGTCATGTTGTTAAAACTGAAACTATATTTCTTCTGTTGAAATTACACGATTCAACGATTCCTTGGCGCCGTCTAGATTACATCCACCAAAAGAGGAAAAAAAAAATGTAATTTTAAATTTTCAATTTTTTTAACATTCAACTGACCTTATAACGAACATGTGTGTCCCGTCGTCCCTCGATGGACAATCATTGGGTCTAAGATGTTTGTCTCCTTCGTCAAACGAGGCACCGGGTACACGCACTTTGCCGCGCGTGGTAAATATAAGTAGCGCGCGGCGAGTGATCACCGCGTCGTCCTTCCGCAGATGCAAAACTTTTTTTTTTCGCAAAAAAAAATTACAGAAATTATTTTCACTGGAACTGTTCACATTGAGTTATACAACAGAAAACAGGAGAAACCGTTTTTTTTTTTTTTTTTTTTTTAAATTAAACTCCGAAAAAAATTTATCGAAAATATAGAGTTATTTGTTAATTGGTCATCACGGAAATTCAAACGGAATTTTTGAATGAACGAGCAACGCTCTTCCGTGAACGGTGGTCGATAGCACGGCGCTCTACTGACGTCGCGACGCTTCGTCGTGGCCCGCGGGTTACTCGCTGCATACCCCGTTATTCCGCACTTCACCCCCTCATCACTGGGTGGCCTTACACACCGCCCTCACTCACTCCGGAACAACCCGGAAACTGACGAACCCCCCTCAAACTACCCTTATTTCGTATCCCCACTACCTTTCGGGGGTTTAGTCAACGGTATAGACTACCGGCGACGACGCCGTCGACGCGCCGCGAATCTCCTCCCCAACCCCCACACACACCCGCCAGAAAGACTCGAGACGCCGTCAACGAAATTTTTAGGTTTGGGGTAAAAAGAGTGGGATTCGACGGTGAATTCCCATGTCCAATCGTTCGGGGGTGGGGGAGTAAAATTCTGAGGGGAGATTTTTAAAGACTCTGGAATTCTTGAATCAAATACTCGGGAATTTCTTGGATTGAGTGGAATTCTTGAGTTGAGAATATTTATTATGGAATCCTGAATATTCATTGCTGAATTAAAGAACAATTTTCTCAATTCAAAAATTCCAGAATTCTTGATCCAAGAATGAATATTTATTTTTAAATCAAAAATATATTTCATTGACTCGGAAATAATGATTCCTGACTCAAGAATATTCATTTTTGACCGGAGAATTCTTGAGTTGAGAATATTAATTCTTAAGTTAAGAATATTCATTATTGACTCAAGAATATTCATTGTTTAATCAAGAATATTCATTCTTGACTCAGGAATATCGATTCTCGAATCAAGAATATTCATTCCAAAATTTTAAAAACAGTTTTCTCAATTCGAAAATTCCAGAATTCTTGATCCAAGAATAAATATTTATTTTTAACTCAAGAATATATTTCATTGACTCAGAAATAATGATTCCTGACTCAAGAATATTCATTTTTGACCGGAGAATTCTTGAGTTAAGAATATTAATTCTTTAGTTAAGAATATTCATTATTGACTCAAGAATATTCATTGTTTAATCAAGAATGTTCATTCTTGACTCAGGAATATTGATTCTCGAGTCAAGAATATTCATTCCAAAATTTAAAAAACAGTTTTCTCAATTCAAAAATTCCAGAATTCTTGATCCAAGAATGAATATTTATTTTTAACTCAAGAATATCTTTCATTGACTCAGGAAAACTCATTTTTTATCAAAGAATTTTTGACTCAACAATATTAATCCTTGAGTTGAGAATATTCATTATTGACTCAATAATATTGATTCTTGAGTCAAGAATATCCATTTTTGGAAATAAGAATATTTATTCCTGAATCAAAAAAATATTTTCTAAATTCAAGAATTCTAGAATTCTTGATTCAAAAATGGCTGAAGAATATTGATTCAAACAAAAAAGACGACGATCCTCCCCTCCCCCTCGCCGCCATTGAAAATAGCAATAGATGACTCCAAAATTCTCCAACAAATATCTCTTCTCCCGTCTTTCATTCAATTTTTTCAAAAGAACCCACAATGACTCAACATCTCCACATCACAGAGGATCGCAAGGACTAGACAATTGGTAGTTTGCCAAATGACTCACTTGGCACTCGTAAACAATTATCACACCTCCACTGACTGTTATCATTTGAATAATCCTCAAAATTGATCAATTTATCCAAAATAAAAAGAATCAATTCTACCTAATCTTATCTCCAAAGTTGAATGACTCTTAAAAGCATTCCATTCACTCGATTTTCGAGTCCCTCTCGAGTAAATTTACACGAGTATATCTAACTACACTGAATCCGTATTATGTACTCCAGTACGATAAACGGAATTTCATTCATTCAAGAGGACAAATTGATGTTTTTTTTTTTCTACTTCCTACTATGTATGTGTTATTGTATAGAAAATTATGGAGACATGCCACTTTAGTAGTGGATATACGTACGATTGAGTATAAAGTGCAACTCTACCCACATGTATCGATTTGGATAGCAGCCAAATTCTATTCTTTCAATCGAGAATAAACGTTTAAGGATTATACCAGAGGATTATCATTAATAATTGGAGCTGGAGAATTTAAATTGGAAAAAAGAAAAAAAATATTTTCCTCTAATTCCACTCATTATGGACATATTCGAAAATTCCTAGTGACTCTATTGAGAAATAACATTTTTTTTTATCTGTACGTGGGTGGGCCATTCTCATAACCGATAAAATTCAAATTTTTTTCCCTCTAATTTTGTTTTTTTTTTCGCTATTTGAGTTTCAATAAAACTCGATATTCTGGCAATTGATGCTGAGAGAAATGATGTAAAATTCTACAAGCCCTAGTCAATTGACTCCTCTTGACAAACAAATTCCTCGGAATGTGAATTTCAATACAACTGAAACTGGATTCCAGAGTGACTAAAAGCATGAGGAGGTGGGGGAGACAAAAGGACGTTTACCAGTCAATGAAAGTCTGGCGCCAGAAACAAGTCTGAGGAGTCACTCGCTTTATCATATATCCGGGGGAAGGAGAGGGGAGGAAGAATCACCCACGCTATATACACACGCGTAAAATTTCCTCCGGGCATACCCCTATGAATGAATCAAGTTTGTCCTAGTTTGGCTTAGTACAGTCCGCAATGCGTGGGTTGTAATGTCTGACATTTTCACGAATCCAACCCCTCTGGATGTTAGAGTACACGCGGCGACAACGTGGGTGTTCCATGACTTCTGGGTTGCCAGACGGAGTGACGGTGACGAGACTGGATGGAAGTGTATACAGAGGGAATGAGAAAGTTGGAAATTGTCATGCAATATTCTGGAATTTCAGTTAAAATATTTTTTATTGAATCACCCTTGAAAAGGTCTGATTCAAGTAGATAATTTGGTTGATTCGGGTATGATGACTTTGCCGCGATCAATCCGATCCTTCGACTCACTATTGGGAGGGAATTGGATTGATTCAAGACGTCGATTCCTTTATTGATTCGAGTCAAATCGAAAAATACCTGAATAAAGTTAGCACCCTACATAACTCAAGTCGTTCCCGACTTAAATCAAAAGTCAAACTCTACCTGATTCAAGTCAAACTCTACCTGGCTCAAGTCAAACTCTACCTGATTTATCATTGAATTGATCTGAATCGGCTGCGTCGACCTGAATCAAGTCGGAAGTCTACCTGAATCAGAACGATTTTTTTGTGTGTAAAAGAACTCCTGATTCCGGTTGAATTTCTGGACTTGACCTATTCCAGCTTGAATCAAGTCGAACCCTGACTAATTTCAAGTCGCGGCAGGCGACTTGAATCAACTCAGGACAGGAAAGTTCCAATCGATTCAGTGACTTGGTTCATGTAAGACTCGATTTGATTCAAGTCAGTGCCGACTTGACTCAGATATTTACCCAACTTGAATCAGAACATTTTTTTGACTGCCGGAAAATCTCATTAAGATATTAATAATGTGACCATAATGTGCAATTGATCAAATAATTTATGTAAAATCATTATACATTACAAATTTTGTACTCTGCGCCACCTGCAAATAACTTTGTATTGTCTTAAATTTATTCTCAATTTATATACTCTTTTTTCTGTATTAAATGATTTGACCCTATAATTGGCCTTCAGGCTGTTGAGTCTGTATACGGAATAAGTAAATAAATAAATAAATAAATAAATAATCATAATTGAAAAACCACTTAATGAAATTCCTCTATCCACGTACCTGAAATTGAACCTGAATTTTAAATACCCCTATCACCTAGTATTATATCACATTCATGACTAACCCATGCGACTCGCAAGAGTTCTACGATCCGATCTCGTATTTCTTCCGTGCAAATGACCAAGAAATCACGTACAACCGCATGACACTCTGTGACACAAAATAACTATTAATAGCGTTTAAAATAATTTCTACTGATTGAAAATAGATAATACATATTAGTTATAAATTACCATTCCAACAAAAAGTTAATTGCTAAATAATAAATTGCAATTTAGATGATACAGTGTATAATAAATTGGTAAAAAGAGGAGAAACAAATATTGAACGTTACAGAGTCAAATGATGAGAATGTCGTGGTATCACGTACATTGAATCTCCACTCACTCACAGCAATAATCGTTCAACAACATTGCGCGCATGGGTATTCCTGTGGCTTTTACCGGTGCATAAATACATAGCCAATGAGATGATGAGAAGAGAGGGGAGAGAATTTAGCAAGACTGAAGGCGTGCGATGAGAGTTGTCGACATGTCACACACTTTGCCTCGGTCATTTTACAACCACGAGGTCGATCCATGCGGTAGGTATGAACAGATTGACGTTAAAGTGAGGAATTTTTCATTTATTATATGACACGGTAAATTCCAAGAGGAATATTGAAGCTGCGGTGAGTCTACTTGGGTTAAATAATACCAATTTTTCATTGATTTTCATCATACACGGAGAGAAATTTTCGGTAAAAATTACCATCCTAGAACAATTTCCGTCTGGAAGTTCGACAATAATTAATGATAAGATAAATTTTACTATTCGGTATGGTAATTTCCGCAGAATAAACCAAAAATTGTCTATACATTTGTCAAAATGTATATCGACAAAGATAAAAAATATCTATGTGAATGATAAAAATTATAATTATCCTGGTAATTATTATAGAATTCATAAAATAATTTTTATTCGCCCAATTCAATCAAATTATATCCATCGTGTGCATCAAAAATTAACCAGACGTGCGACACTTTTTACCATTCGAAACAATAAGTTCTACTGGAAGCCCAGTAGAATTTACTAGTCCGAATAGTAAAAAGTGTCGCGATCATCTGAGACGCGAGATTAATAAATTTCATATAACCTCTGCGTGATAACTTTTGTGTATATCATATTCAAGATCTGTAGGTGAGGTTAGTGATTTTTACTATTCTGGAACAGTAAATTTTGTACAGATATTTGTAAAAACTACCAAGACATTTCATCATATTTATCCGTACAAATTGGCAATTTTTACACAGATAATAATAAATATGATCTCACTATAATTTTCGCTCATTACTCTGTTACTCAGAAAAATTGTGAAATCCAATATTCAAAAGTTTTCTCATTTTTCGGTCACACACGGAGATGAAAAAATTTATAGTTCAGAGTGAAAGCCCATAAAATGTTAGTCACGTGAAATATTTTAGACCAAAAAGACATTTATTAATACAGAGATACGAATAATGGTTGAAAACCCATTTTAAAGTGTTAAAATAGAGAAAAATATCCATTCAACATATGGACTCGATGAAATGTCTCTAATGGTGTTGAGTAAATTGAGTGCAATCAGGCGATATCGGGTGATTTGTTGATATTTTTTGACAGGTATTTTATACATTCAAAATAACTGATAAAAGGGAAAAGGTTCAACCAAAGATTCTCTAAAAAGTTAGAATGGTAATCGTTCTTTCGTCACGTGCTGGGCAGTATTGAGTGAAGAAAAATAGAGGAATGAGCAGGTCAGTCGGTTTTTCAGTGTCTCTTTTATTTAATGGATTTCCCCACGGGAGGAACTTGCCCTCTCCAGTGTATTTACTCGTTTCACCGGCTATATTTACGTTCGGGTAAAAGAGACCGACGAGCATTTTTTTTTTTCGCGTGAACAAGCAAGACTAATTGCTCTCAAAATCAATAATCAATTGACAGAATTTGAATTGTTATTTTGAGGTTTAAAATATATTTTTTTTTTTCAAATTTTATCTTCCAAATCTTATAAATTATTGAATTATATATTAATTGGAAATTTTTTATTGCTAAAACAAAATTATATTACAATTGTACCTTAACCCATTACTTCCCCGCCACAAATATTCCATTGTTGTTCATTTAACTCATGTTCATGAAAAATAAATAATTAAACCACAACCGCAAGTACACTCATTTACATTTTCACTCAATTTCTCAATTATTTTTGATAATAATGCATTTATCTCGAAAAATATTGACTATAAAAGAAAATGTCAGAAGACATTTTTTGTAGCTGACAAAATTCTCCCCAAAAAATGTTTCTTGACATTATTATTTAAAATCAATAGTTTTCGAGATAATTCAATATTAATATCTCCTAATTTTCATGGTCACGTGGCCATTTTGTAGAGAGAATTCCCAACATAGCGCACATGATGCATAGACTGCTAAAGACACTGACAGCCGATGACAGAATCCACCGTGTACCACTAAAAGACCACACACATCAATCATATTTTCCTGTAAACAATAAAATTCAATCATCAATTATTTTAAAAATCTCATGGTAATGAACAGTTTTAGTGCAACCAACAGCTGACCCATTTTGCCTGTCAGAATTTGTCAGTGGCGAGGCCAACGGGAATAAAAAGAATTAAAACAGATTGGAGAAAATATAGCGCATGTAAATGAGACTGTTTATGAGTGTGTGAGGTCAGTGTCTAGTACAAAAGACAAATGAATATATGTCAACGTAACAGAAATGGCCAACGAGACAGGAGAAAAGATTGGATGGAGTTTATTTTTTTATTTATTCCTTTAACTCCCCTATTATATTCATTCTTCACTTGATTTTTCTCAACTTTTGTTTGAGTTTCTTTATCCTTTTTATCTTATTCCTCTTGTTACGTCCATTCGGCGCCGACGCGCACAGTCACGGCTAATCGTCGAGCTCGTTTCGCGGGTTGCTTGAAACTTTAAATGAATAGCCGCGGTTATTTAGTCGGATGTCAAGAGGGAGGGGGGGGGGGGGAGAGAGAGAGTCTCACTCCTCCATAAGGGGGTTTTTAAAAGGGGTAAAAGGCGGGTAGGGCTGTCATAAATTTAAACAACAATTAACATTTGAATTCAGATTCCTTTCCCACAGACGCCCGGCGAATGAAATACTTCATTTTTTTAGGCTCTTTGATTTTGAGTCAATGTAACGGAGAGATATACATTTTATTATTGAGAATTTTTATGGTTTAGTTGAGATGAAAATATGATATTGGAGGAAGAGTTTATTGCTGACTGGGAGTAATTGGGGGTAGATTGGGATGGATTAAAATGAATTTTCTTGATTTGGTAGTATTGGTTTTGCATGATGGATTAAGACACGTCTGATGCATTTCAGATCTGATCTAAGCCCTTGGATTTGATTTAAGATCCCAAGTTTTATTCAAGACTTTGGGATTTATTTAAGACCTCTGGTCTCATTCAAGACTTTAGGTCCCATTCAGTAGCCCAGGTCTTATTTAAGACTTTGGGTCTTATTTAAGACTCCAGGACTTATTTAAGAACTCAAGCATTATTGACGACTTCAGGTCTTGTTTAAGACTCTAGAACTCAATTGAGGACTCAAGCATTATTTAAATACTACTCAACACTTCAGGTCTTATTTAACCCGTCAGCACGCGCGCTATGAGAGTTTCTCTCACAATAATCTTCACGCTATAGGAAACATGCCCTAAAAATGAAAATATTTGTATGAAACTTTTTTAATGTCTCAATTAACTATCTCCCTTTCTTCTGAGATCGGTTAAAATCCTCTAGCACTTATCAATAATTAAATAACAAATATTTTATCGGAGACGGCCGAGAAATATGAGAGATTCTCTCACTGCGCGCCTAAAGGCGCTCGGGTAATTCGGGCCCTTCGGAACTAGTGCGACAAAGACAGACTATTTCGGGAGCGGTAGTCGGTCTCTGTCTCACTAGTGCGTTCGTTACGTGTGAGAGTTTCTCTCATTGCGCGCGTAAAGAATACTGGGAGAATAGCGCGCGTGCTGACGGGTTAAGAACTCAAGCATTATTGACGATTTCAGGTCTTGTTCGAGACTTCAGGTCTTATTTAAGACTCCAGAACTCAATTGAGTCTTATTTAAAATGTCGAGTTCCCTTGAAGATCAACCGTTGAATCCACATATCATTCTAAATATCCAATACCACCAAATAGGTCCTTTGAATTTCACCGCACCCATATCCTTGGAACTCAGAAGACATCCAAAAATTGTCGCTGCAACTTCCCATTATCCCCAGACCCACAATTTCCAACAATTCCACCAAAAAAAAAATACTCAAAGAAATTGATTGAAACGTAACTCCACCCACGCGCCACTTAATTAATGCAAAAATCACTTGCGCATGCGCAGTCATAACTATCCAAAGAGGGCCATTTAAAACTCACGTGTCAGCTAATTAACATGTCGCCGGTGTGCGTTGAGATCGTTAAATATCTCACTTGAAAAAAAAAAAAATATTATATATTGAAGGATCTATCTCTCGAGGGCAAGGATCTCTTGGTAGATCAGAAGCGGCTACCACACGGCGCCAACGAATTGATTTCAATTAATGCGCTCTCTCTCCACCCCCCCCCCCCCCCCTCCACCTTCTCTTTCCATTCTGGGACGAGGGAGCATTTTGGCAGATTGCTGATACCGGGGCACGAGCTCGTTCTCAGTCCCCTGGTCGCTCGATTATCTTCTCTCTCTCTCTCTTTCCTTTCCTCTTCTTTATTATTTTTTTCTTTCTTTCCCTGCCTCTCTGAATGCAGCGCAGCACGCATCGGTCTCGCATTCATGCATCAACGTTGACTCTTGTAAACCAACACCAATCCTATTTTTCCCTCGATCATTTCATATGTACATTTGTCCCAGTAAATTCACCGGTGGACGACATCACAACTCCAATTAATGATTATTCATTCTTCATTGATATTTGGTTTTAAACAGCAATTGGTGGTATTCAATTTTAATTATCACGAGTATTAATATTTTTTCATTATTTTTTTTTTAATGTTAAATGTCGTAAACATCGTGACTTGATTATTCGTCAGTGAAATTTAAGAGTCAGAGGAGAAATTTGAGACTTTTTGAAAGGAGAAAAAATATCACATATTTTGAGATAAAGAATGCAGAATCAAGGTGGATTATAATATAATGAATATTTATTAGTACAAGGTGACTTTTACGTCATTTGTTAATTTGACTTGCGTTATTGGGTCTGTTGATTATCGTTGAAATTAACAACAGACATTTTTTTCTCAATTGAGGAAAGAATGAATTTCCACAAAAAAATACCCATTTTGCCCCCAAATATTTTTCAAATAATGAAATTTCTTTTCATTTGAATAAATTATTTTTTACAATATTTTTTAATACCCCTGAGGCAAAATGGGTCTTTTTTTCAGTATCTGTTATTTTGAAAAAAATAACCCAACAACGAGAGATATGATGTTCCATAATCCAGACAAATATTTATGGATGAAAAATTTGATTCAAAAACGGTCATATATATCAAATTCTGTGGTTCGAAAGGTTCGTCGAACCGTAAAAAATAATGGAATAAATAAAAAATTTTAGCGTGCGAAACAAGCGCGAATATAGCCCGCGGGGGCAAAACTCTGATGGTTTCTGTTAGACGAATGTGGCGCCAGAGTAACACTGACGCAACAGTGTATTTGTGATGGTGGGGATTGGAGTGAGAAAGATTGAGGAAAGGGATGAGATGTGAATTCGTCGTTGTCCCAGTAACAACTCCCAACACTGGGGGTTATCATCCAGGATTTACCGAAACAACAGCATCTTTCCATGTGAAAATCGTTTCGTTTATTTTTATCCCATATAATCCAACTGACAACACTCGGATATTGGGTAGAGAGATGATACTAAAAAAATATAGAATGAGGGGATGTGGAAGAAAAAAATTGGATGGATCATCTGAATTGCAAAACAATTCTTTTGCATCAATTTTCCAACTGATTCAATTTTATAGTGTCCACACTGCAATTTTCGATTCAATGATTCTAGAATTATGGGTATTTTCATGATGCCCTTAAAGAGAGAGCTGATGTATTGAAGATTAACCATCCAATTGTGTTTAGACTGTTTGGGAAAATGCAGCTATTTATTTACTATTTGGACAGGAGGTACAGGACCTCGCCAACAGTGGCCCGACATTCCGCCGACATCCGTCATTTGTGTGAATGTTGGCACGAATATTCACCGGTGAGTCTATACAACATGGAGTGAAGCATGATTACTCACTATCGGCCCAATCGTGCGCCGAGGTTACGCCAAGGTTGACGAAATCGAACCCAGAGGTGCAGTGAAGATCGCCGCTCAGTTTATCCTTGAAAAATATACAAATATACATGTTGGTCATCCCCCAACATTCGCCCAGGGTTCCACCGACATTGCTAATAATTCTTCGATAATCCCGAACATCTAAAAATGATTGAAAAATAACAAAAAAAATGATAAAATATCCGCAAAATCAATGCGGGGGCCCTCAAGATGGACGACGCAAAGGCAATAAATATCACAGCGATTAGATCTCCTTAACGTTGCATATATGGGGTTTGTACCGAACATAGGGAGCGATTATTAATCACTGGCATGTTAATCAACCTGACCGTTAAGTAGGCCAACACTGTGCCATTAAACTGTGCACCAACACTTGTTGGACGCACTGTTAATATTGTGGGAGGGGGAAGGGATATATGGCTGCCAATGAGGGTTGCCCCCGAGAGTTACATGTGGTAGAACATTTAACAAGCATCAAACTATCACTAACAATATCATGCATGATATGACCCACGTGTGTGGTTAGCCTTTGGTCTTCTTCTTGAGGGGCCTAAGCCCTATTATTCCAACTCGTAGCTACCCTACCTACCGCAGACAACAAAGTGTGCCACGCGCATCTCTCACTCTCTCTCTCTCCCTCTCTCAATGTAATTTTTTTTTCCAGTAATTAATCCTTCACTAATTGCTATTCACATAATTCACCAAACGATCAATCTAGTTGTAGGAAAATTTTTGTATAAAAATTCAGCATCATCATTTTTCATTGAGCCATCAAGTATGAGAAAGAGATATAATTTAGTATGAAGTAATCATTAAACTGCCCAATTCTTACCGCTGAAATCTCCTGTATCATATTACTCAGGAGATTATCCTCGTTCAAGCTACGATATTTATAGTGCCTATGAAGTCGTGAATTCGTTGACAGAATCATCTTCAAGGAGGGAAAAAAAAATCTGGATATCATAATATCACACTTGTCTCGGGATTAAAACATCCGGTTGTAGAAACCGGGATGGAAAAATATCAAAACTCTTTATTGGCTTGTTTTTCTCTGCATGAGTATATTCTTTTTTTTTGTGAATTTATGCAAAAAAATTTGTAATTAGCTTTTTTGGATTAAATTGTGCTTTTTAGATAAATAAAATTGCCCTGAAGAGGAGTGCATTCAGCACTTGAAATATTGGCACTATTTTTAAATATTAAATTTTTTTGTAAATTTCTTTTGCAAACAATGACCGCAAAAAGGCTCTTGGAAGGAGTTTTTGATAAAATCCAATATCTGGCTGAGATAAGTACTGTTTCACATTGAAATAAGGAAAATTATTGTCCAATATTATCGAGATACACCAAGTTTGTACCATTGGTCAATTGCTTATCTCTCTCCAATTGATTTCTAACATGACATTTCCCTCAGACAGAAGTCGAAAGTTTTTCCGGTTTCCGACCTTCTTCACTGAACCTCTGATGACTCTCTCCTTCTCCTCCAGGGCTCTCTTCCTGTCTGTGAGAGATCAACACACCCAACAAATCAGTTCTACGTCTTTTATAAATTACAAAACTACAACTCAGAGAATCGACAATTGAATTGTTACCACCCTAGGTAATATCAATTGATCACAGAAGATAAATCTAACAAAACAGATGCCATGTTCATGCATAATATAAAATCATTAATATCCTATGTTATAATATATCATAAAAGCAAATGTATGATATTCAAGCAACGCCCATACATTGGTATTTATTACTCGACGATGTTGCTATCTGTATTAGCATTACGTATTAATTCCATTTACCAGATGTACGATCTTGATACCACCCAAGCAATTTATAATCTAATCTGTTAAGTTTAGACATCAATACGGTGAAAAATTGTATAATAAATGTCTTAATCGTAGTATAAAAAATTTTTATCCTTCAGTTATTGTAAAGTAAAAGGGTATATTCACACAGTTGCTCTCTTAATCATGTACAAATATTGCAATTATCACTGTATCTGTGCCATTGGCATGTTATTTCTAGACTTTTATTACCACCCACGCGTTAAATCCTTCAAGGGAATAATTTACATTATTTGTAAAAAAAAATAAAAAATAAATAAATAACCAATAATGGGCAATTATTTTATTTTACCTTGAACAGATCATCAGGGGAACAGGCAATCTTCGAGGGATAATTAGGGTAATATTGGAAGCGAGGGCTTCAAGGTGGGTAATATTGATGTTGAAGACGTCAACAAATTTTCTGTCCCATGCCTCCCAACAGTAATTAAACGGAATTGATCTTCTTGGATAGTAAACCATCTAAATCTCATCACTTCGGGAAATAATTGCTTTATAAGTTCAGTTTGTATTTATTTATTTCTTGTAAATTGAAATAATATATATGAAACAGGTTTTTTTTTCATAAATGTAATTGTGTAAAAACAATTTTTTCTGTACGAATTAGTATTTTTTTTTTTTTTTTTTACAATTTATCGAATATTTACACGAGTCAAGGAATTAATTTTTTTCCTTCATACTATTCGATTCCTTCATCATGATAGCATTCCTATTATGCACAATATAACGATTTGCAGGGTTTGAACTGCTTCCAATAAAAAAAATGAAAAAAAAAAATTTTTTCCCCAAAATTATTCAAACCAAAAAATTTTCTATAAAAATGATCCAGTCGTCAAGTGACAAAACGCATGAATATGGAATTATCTCAATGATGACTGATTTTAGAGGAAAATATCAAGAGACACATTTTGTTGGAAATTTTATCCTCTATAAAAAAGGTCTTTTGACATTTTCTCATAAAATTGCTAGTTTTCGAGATAAATCCACAAAGATAAAAAAAATGTCCTATAAGTTCTAGCACTTTCCTCCAGAATCATTCACTCACTACTTACTGAAACGACTAACTCGTCTACGATCTTCCCTTCGACCATTGGAATAGCAAAAATTATTATCATAACTATCTCTCTTAAAGTCATCATCCCTGAACCTGATAGGACCACCTGTACTCGTACCAAAGTTATTCCTAGTGTGAAAATTATCAGAACCATTGATAGAAGCATCCCCGAATGATTGTTGACGTGATTGCTCGTTTAAATTCGGCCTGGGACCTGTAAGAACTGGTCTAGGTGTATTGATAGAAAAACGAGGATGAGGAAATCTGTGGATCGCTGGTGGTGCCATTGGGGGTGGGTTTCTATACATGTTGGGCCCTGGAATTTGGAATCCGGGTGGGGGTACACTCATATCAGGCTGGAGTATAGATTGATCCTGAAAACAATGTGGACGATGATCGACTTGTGATGATGATGGAGGTGGACAACCCCATGGTACTCCCCTCCATCTTTGACCGTTTGGTGGGAAATTGAAAGAATGTCCAGGAACTACTGGAGGATGATCTCGCCAGTTCTCAATGACTTTCGATCGATTTTTGGGTTGTGATTTCCTGGCGATCGGACTTGTGTCATTCTTCAGAATAACAGCTGATGTATCAATTTTCTTACCACGTGGCACTGATTTCAAGCTCTGGACATACTCCTGTCGCTCGATTGGGTGACCTCGCGCGTCTTGGAATGCTTTGGGCAGAAAAAGTATTTTCTGATTTTTTTTTTTTGTTGGATTAGGGCATTGAAAGTTGAGCCAGTGGAAAGCCAGGGGAATTTTTCTTTTTGTGATTATGTAATCTGAAATAGTGTCATCTCCATTTTACCTTTAACAGCATCATCCAACTCCCATCCCAACTGTTGCACCAAGTATCTGCATATGAGATACCCAGTTCTATTGAGCCCATGAGTGCAGTGGACTCCAATGATTTCATCTGAAAAATAAATCAACACCAACGTTTATATTCACCCATTTCTCATCTGTCAATTTGACCGCATCAGTGATGATGCTCGTGTTGAAGTCAATACCGTTGTATTGGAATTTGAAATTTAATGTTTTTTGAATCCCAATATGATCAATCATTCCCTTTAATTTCTAACTTTCCGTCTATGGCAACTGATTGACGCATAATGTCGAATCATAACTGTTCTTTGAATTGAGTTAATATAATACTAAATATCGAATTATCTCGATAAGACGTGATCTAATTAAAAAATGTCAAAAAACACTTTTTGTTGAAAATTAAATTCTCTACAAAAAATGTCATTTGTGATTTTCTTCTAAAATCACTCATTACCAAGTTAAATGCCATTTTCACTAATTTCAAAAACCATATTTGTTAATAACTAAATTTTCTCGATAAAGAGTGATTTTCAAGAAAAAAGTCAAAAGACTTTTTTCTTAGAAATTTCCTCACCTACAAAAAGTCTTTTAACATTTTCCCCTCAAATCACTCGTTTTCGATATAAATGTAAAATTATAAAGAATATCAGTCTATTTCATTAAAAGAATTTCAATTCAATATGATAAAGAAAATTCAAAGAAGGAAGTAAAATCGGAAAAACGTCCCTTACGCAGAAAACAGTGGCCATAATCGTAATCTGAGAAGAGGTTAGACCAAGTCAGCTCATTCCTTGTAACTCGTATCACTAGTACGAGGTCATCTCTCAGTTTCCAGAGGCTCTCAAAAACATGGCAATAAGCATGCCCTACTCGCCGAATGACAAAGTCATAATATTCTCAGAATTTCACGTATACATTTTTCGTTTAAATACACTAGACTCCCTGCCGTTTTTGCAGTCAAGTAAACGACAACAAATGATTGTGATTCTTGTTTGTGATTGTAAATATTGTACCCAAAGACTGTGGGAAAATCACAATTTTGACCTCAATTTTTTAAATTTTAATATTCACCTGTTGACCTTTGTACGAAAATTTAAACCGCCCACTGAGTTTAATCTGAGAAGACCAGGACTAGATGACTAGACTAAGAGATATATAATTTTTTTAGAATAATATTTTGCGAATAAGACAAGTCGAGGGACTGCTCGAAACACGATTCCCGCTGGGTTAGACTCGAATGTTGGTGCTCAACGGGAGCCGAATCGCCATGCGTTCTCGTGAAGGCAATCGCACGGGAATCGCGGAGGCGGTATCATCAATTAACAACGGGGCAACGATTAATTTGAATCGATGAGTCGAGGGTGACAAATGTATGGAGAAATCATGATCGAGGCATATGGTTGTAATTACAAGTAATTAAATATTCATTTATTGCATGAAGATTTGAGAAAAAAAGTATTTTATACTTTTTTGTTAAAACATTTCCAATTGAATATCAATTTCTGGAGTATAACTCGTGATATAAGGGAGATATCGAAATTTTTGTTGAGACCTTTTTTGTAGAGAAAAGAGAGACCTACAAAAAAGGTCCTTATAAAAATTTCGATATCTCGATTGGGTTTTGAGATATTTTCAAAAAACAAAAATATGTCTGAAATTGAAAAACAATATTTTTTAATAAGTTATTTGATTTAATTATAATTTAAGAGAAAATCTAACAATTGAGTTTGAGAAAGAAATTTTTACCACAAACCAAAGAAGGAAATGACTACTGCTGAGAGTACTGGAGGGAGTGTCCTGAAGCGACGTGGTTAATGTGGCAATATGATATATATCCAAGAGGGGGTATATACGAGTGAAGAAGCGGGCCAAAGGGCCACCACGAGTGTTTGTATGGTAGCATATTAAAAAAACTCAAAAAAAAAATAAAGTTTTAAAAATATGCAGACATACTGTTGAAATGAGAGAACGTTAATGTCGACCACGAGAAAAATATATCACTCGTGTACACCGAGTGTTCAAGTATGTTCAAGGCACTTGGACTAAATCAATCGAAACCGCTCCTTCCAATTTTCCCATTGCCATATACGAAATGAGTATAAACAAAGCCCCTTATTCCCCTCCCCTCCTCTCCCCCCCCCCCCCCACACTCTCTTGAGGAATAAACACCTTTTTCTCTGACAAATGTTCAATTCAAAGTGGAAAGTTTTATTTTTTATTTATCGAAAAGATACGAATACTCGTGACTCGATATTGAACATTGGTAAGCATTGATAAATGCTAAGTGGAATCACTGTGTGCGGCTTCCCTTTTGCTTCGAGGAATGCGTCGTACACTCAAAAATGTTCTCCGGTGGCCTCTCCCTCTTTCCCATGCGTTCAAGACGAGTTTTCCATGCATGAAAATAAATAGAATGTGGGGGGGGGGGGGGAGAGAGGAATTAATCCTATCCTTTTTTATTGAATTTTTCATTGAATTCGTAATTCAGGAAACTCTTGAATTGAGGTGATATTTTCATAAGTCAATTTTAATGAATTGATGGGAATTCAGGAGATGAATATTACAAAGTAGTTGAATCACTTTGAATTATAATATTTATTTAAATGATTGCAAAGATATTATACGATACATTTTTGAGTATTAGAATTCTGTGTGACAGGTGTGACGCTATAATGCAATGTATGTGGTACAAAAGAGTAATGATCACTGGTGACATCTGATATTCAGATTAATCTACTCAGTCGGTAAGATAATGTCGGTTTATGAGATTTGAGGTTAGAAAAAAAGATAGAAATATCGAATAAAAAATATAAATATATTTTTCAATCAACAAATTTATGAAAAAAATACTACAAATTATGCGGAAATAAAGGTAATAAAATAAAATATATCTTCGGGTTAACTTTCTTGCCATTCCGTTGATAAACGACGTCAGATAATTAACAAGTGACGCTGTTACATACCCTTTTTGTACATACACCATTGGAAGTTGAGCGTGGGCGCGCGAGAGTATTCTCCGTTGATACTCTTCACCGAAGACTCATATTCGAGTATCTTTCTCATTCTTCCCTTTCTCTTCAATTTTCCCCCGGCATTTAACGTCGTCTCATTTCTTCGGTTTGCATTTTTTTTTCTTTTCTCTCTTTCATTTCATATTTTGTTTTATTTATTTTTTATTTTACCACACACAGATATTTCGAGCCACAGAAGCCACGAAGTCACGTCGTATACATCAGAGTGAAATGACCGCGCGTGTCGGAGGCATTTGCTACTCTCCTACATTCGTTCAACATTCGTTTTCTCCTGCCCTCTTCTGTACATATATATATACCAAGTATAAAAGCCATAATGTACCGAGTAAATTGGTAGAGAAGTTGTACAGTCCAATGAATAAGTTTGTTAAGGTAGTATCAGTAAGATATTTACCGTCGATATGAAAATCTATCATTTTTATTTATTCATTGTTCATATCAGTAACATCATTATGAGTGAATTTAGGATCAATTCACCATTTAATACATAGTAAATAATCACAAAATGGTGGAATGCCATTTTTTTAAAAATTAGATTAAAAAAAAAAAATGGTTAAAAATAGTATATATTATGAGATATTAAACTCACCGTCTTTAGCCGTCGACAGGAAATCGTCCATTGCCTTGAAGAATCTGAAACAAATATCGGTAAAAAGAATTGAAATTCTGAGAATTCGATAATTATAGTAAACAATGGGTTTCAAATAAGCATCTACCATGCTACCGAGTCATTTAACCCGTGCAACCCCTAAAACCAATTTCCAACCCCCCAAAAGGCTAAAATTACCCTACATTATGACCTGGAAGAAACGAAAACATTACATAAATCAATCCACGAAAATCTAATTTCAAGTTTTTAAATATTTTTTTGTCATTCTAGAAATTTTCCAAGAATGCACCCAGCCGGCGGTATCTTTCAGGCACCCAAGATTTTTTATCCCACGTAGATCCAAAAAAAGGTGCGACGAGAGCTCAAAAAAAAAGGGAAGAGAGAAAATAAAAGGGAAAGGTGTAGAAGCGAAAGATCTTCGACTCTCACTCGCAGATTCAAAGATAGGGTGAAAGAAAAAGAGAGTAATAATTCACAGGGAGGGGCCCCGTGCATCATCATCCCCCTTTTCTCTTACATTTTTTTTTCCTCCATTTTTAATTTTGAATTTTTTTTTTTTTTGTGCTGTTACGTTATACAATGTGGGAGTGGGACTTATTAACGGATTAAGCTTGTGAGACGAGTCGATAAATTATCGCCAGGTGGGTTTGAACATCTTTTTTTGCTGATGAAATTCCACTTGCATTCCGCACATATTTCACTTTTTCTTCCATTTGATCTTAAGAAAAAAAAAAAAAAATTGTGATAAAAATTTTCTCCAGTGGTCATGGGGTTAGATCAACCTTTTTAATAGACCACTTTGGGCACGAGAGTTGTCCCTCAGCAGGCACTCTCTCTCTCTCTCTCTTTAGCAATGAGCACCCCCTACAGGACCGATTAGTCTAACGTGATTACAGACACTAACTCACTCCTACCTCTTATAGCATTCTATTCGATTTTCTTCGGACACCTCCCCAATAACGCCTGGAACACCATGAGCCATCGGTATTCCTCCACGTGCCCCCCACCCCCCTCTCCCTTAAGTCATAATGACTCTTTGGGATGCGTGACCGCCGCTACAGAGGAATCGTGCCGCCTTCAGGTTTAACGGTGCGAACGTGGTCCATATTGAGACGATATAATAATACCATGGCATTGGGTATATGTGCTCCAATTAACTGGCAAGTTTTTTTTTTCATACAAGAGAATGTAAAAAATTTTTGATTTTTTTTTTAATGCAGTTTTCTACGGAGAATTCCAATATTTTTAATAAATATTGCATTTTCGATTGTTGATAAAAATAATAAAAATAAAATAAATGGATTAATGATTATGTTATTAGTGAATCTAATCATTCGTGACTATAACCTATAACTGTGTTATATGGGGTTTATGGAGTCCCACTACCAGCAGTGGGGGACTCTCGGTGGAAGCCAAGTGCTGGTAGGGCAGGATTTGAACCGCACAAGGGCCTTTGTAAAAAAAAACTTTCCCATCACGGAATTGTGACGAAACGAGTTGAAATTGATTTGAAGTGGCTAAATAATTTTTATGTATGTTTTAAAATACGAGCTGGTGACAAGTCTGGGCGCAGCCATATTGCTAAGATACCCCCTCCCTTTATCGCAATCTCTTAGGAACATTCAAATATAAATTTATGTGTCTTAGATGTTGAATTGAATTAATTATCGATTGGTTAGAATGAAACAAACACCAGAAGGTGTCGGAAAATTTCCAAAAATCAAACAAACCTGACGGAATTAAACAAAACAAGGAGTATTGAAAATGCAGACGCCTCGACTACAAAATGAACATCAATATTTATAAATCCCTTCATCAATCAACTCCAAAAGTTTCGACTGTCAGAATGATTCCCGATGCCTCGAAAGTCGTCTGAGCACAAAAATCAATCAATTTTATATTATGAAATAAAATATTTTCCATCATAATTCAAATTATAATCAAACAAATTCTGCAGTTAAAACATCAGAAAATAATAAGAAATCAGCGGAACGATTTAACGGATCAACTCGACTCACCAATAATTCACATGGAATGGACCATTTATGCCGAATCGTTACGCAGTGCGTAATAAATTTGATGGACTAAACGATCCAGAGAGAAGCCATTTGCCATTTAATATCACTCGACAGGTAATGTCAACAGTGATTCACTGAACTGGTTACATTAAAGTTGCATGGTTAAACTGACGTTGTATAAAGTGAAAAAGTCAAAGTTATGGAGATAAAAATTTAATTAATTCAGTCGTCACGAATTTTTTTTTTTAAAAAGAAACAATTAAATTCATAATCTCTATGATTTTTGTTAATCATATAATCTACGTTATTTTCCTTTTTCAAATTTCGTCGAAGCATGCCGTAACAATGTTATCGATGATGGATCTTGATCGGCGTATACCCAAGTCAGGTTATTCCCAATGAATTTTATGGTTGGTATGGTGGAAGGCTCATGGGCGGATTAATCTCTCACGATTATTATAGATGTTTTTATTTTATTTTTTTATTTATTTTAATCCACGAAAATTAATACCAAGATTTTTATACATTAGAGCGACCTGTCATTATCTCTATTTTTATTCACGCAAATTAAAACCCAGAGAATAGATATTCTCCTAGAAATATTTTTCTCTTTCATTAATTGAATTTTATCATTTAAAAAAACATCAATTTTAATCAACAATTTTGTTTATATTTTTACGTTAATTTATTGAATTTTTTATTTAAGCATAAAATTTTTACACATTTCTTCTGGCATTCGTTGAACCATGAAAATTATGGTTTATGGTCATATACACATCATTGTTGAAAATTCTTTCACCGATTATTTTTCATTCTCTCCACAAGAACAAAGTTGTCGCTTTTGTTAGTGAATATCACCGACAACTCTCTGGGTTTTGTCGTCTCTCACTCGTCGGTACACCGGCCATCTTTATTGCTTCAATTTGCATAACACAATATTGCTGAGACCGCGAATGCGTCTTATGAACGCGGTCTGCACCTACGCCTCCCTCTGAGGGTTCGCACGGCCAGAGTCACACGCTTCTTCGTCTTCTCACTCTCTTCTTTCTCTCTCTCATTTCATTTCCTTTTTTAAATTCTCCTTGCATCTCTCTCAAATGAATCCTTCCATCTCTAATATCAAATGAACCCCATATTCAATCAAAATATAAACAAAATTTTGTTTCCTCTGCCCTGTTAACATGATAATTGATCGTGTAAAATCCGCCATCTTTGATCATAAAAATCTAATAATCACAAAGATAGACTATTGAATTTATATTAAATCAAATACAAGTCAATATCATTGTACTTTGGATAGTATCAACAATATATTCATCCAAACAAAGATCTCGTAATATCTCATCTCGCCTACTCATTTGTTGTTTGATAATGTTTAATGCATGCAAACCATCGAGATCATAGTCACAACGTATATGGCATTTCTTTCATACTGTTTGCACGACTTGTACTTGTAGAACAAACTCACGGTTTGGTATATAGTCGATGAGGATCGGAGATTCCAAGTACTCCGTAAACACTCAGTGGATACGACTGTTTCTCAATCGACACTTGACGCCTCACGTATACAATCATAACGGAGTATTGACGAGTACTTGGGGGGATAGAGACTTCTATTCTATACAATCCTAGCCTATGGAGCTAACTTTCTTGCTGCTGTTCAATTCATCTTGATGCGATGGAAGCAATGAAGAAAGATATTTGATATAGCTTGAATATATACTCTATCCAAAGTCAATAAATGCTATTTGATTTGACTCTTGTTGCTTCTCTCCGACAATTTCATCATATGGGTCAAGAAGAACTTGATGAGATTGAAGGTTAGGTCCTAGATTTTTTTTATCAATTCCTCTCATTGAATATCAAATTATTATAAAAAATAATATTCTCTATTCCGAGAAAATTTTCTCTTACATGAATATTATAATTTAATGTGAAAAAAGATCCTTTCCTCAAAAATTCCCAAAATATATTGATTGAGAGATTGTCAGGGTGGTCCAAAAATCCCAAATAACCAAAACCTGTCGTCATTTCACACCCCGAGGGTCCAATTAATGGCGTTAAAATCTTCAAAATCATAATAATATTAGAATTATTAATTTACCACCCACAATAACCGTCAAAAAGTGTTTCTTCTCCTGTTTCTAATGCCCTTAAAAAATTGCCAGAGGCTTAATTTCCTAATTTCAGTTGTGATGCCAAGAATCTTTGGTGCCTCTGAGGTTAATGTCAAAATATTTGAGATAGGTTTTAAAGAAAGCCTAACCCCCAGACCACAGTACGAGGAGAAACAACACTGGGATATTCGCCAGAAAAAACGCGTGCCACGGGTTCCACCTCGTTAGCCTGGCAGAGACCTCTAAAACAGCGCGTGGCACCCCGTAGCGATGAATAATACGGAGAAAAGGAGGCATGGAAATGAACGCTTAAAAACGATTGAGGAAGACTAATTTTTTTTTTTCCTTCAAATATTTTCTTTTTTTTTAAACCATGAAACATCCTTGCCACTTTTCACCTCATTATCTTCAACGATCGCACATACGAAAAAGGGTATTTCGTTACGCCTTGTACAGTAGATGTATGGCCCCAATGTTATGGGACTATACCACTGGTGCCCTCGTACTGGGACAGGGTGAACATGCGAAAACTCATGTTGACTGTCTCAAACTGAATATAAAGACATCGTTGAGGTGTCAGGCGCCAGAAACACCCACGCATCACATTGTTTCGGATTGTACTGAGGGAAAATATTTTCGGAGGATATAAATTTCATAACAGTAAACTCTCGTTACACTGGCATTTCCCCTTATATCTATTTTTTTCAGACATCAACACTCCCCCCACTATTTCTTAAATTCGCTCTCTATGATGTAAATATTGCCGTATTTTTCTTCCCTCAGTCTTTATGTGATTCACATTTTGTTTCTTATCTTCTTGAGATTCCCAGAAATTGGAGTGGGGGAAGGGGGGGGGGGATACAGTCACATTCTCAGAATTTACTTCTACAAAGAGAGTCTACTAAATTTCTGGAATGAGGACTCTATTGGAATGAACAAAATAATGATTTATTTTTTGAGGAATGTAGTCTTTTTAAACTTTACATATTTCCTAGCATAAGAGTGGTGGGTGCGTGTGGTCTGTATGCAGTTGTTTATGCTACTTCTCTATTGTCGAAGGTTAGTCTTAGCCCGAAGAGAGGACCTCTAAAATAAATGCTCAACTCCAATCCAATCGTTGTGTCTGGTGTCAAAAGTTATTTTTCTTTTCACTGAACCCATAATTTCCAATAGACTCGATGTTGTAGAAATTAAAGTTGATTACATGAACAATTTTAAAGGTTAAGGAATATATTCTTAATCATAAATATGAGACATGATACAAAACACCCACATGTTAAACGTCAGCTGAAGAATTTCCAGGTTTTCTTGTAGATGAATGGGGTACGAAAACCGAGGAGGAATCTGATGCTCATGTATTACCCATGTGACTTGGAAACACATGTTTATGTTTCAATTAACATTAAATTTTGAATACCAAATTGTGCAACCTGCTGGTAACATGGCTACTAACGAGCTACTATCGTTGATCATCATAGTTGAATAAAGATGATGTGTATAGAATATTTTTAAGTGAATAAATTATTGAATACAACACACAAAGTTGAGTATACTTTGACGTTGGAAGATGGAATATATCGTTTGTATAATACAGCTGAGACTCAGAGAAAATTGAGTGAATAGGGAATAAAGGTGGAGGCACTATCTCAAATATGCATGAATTTAAACTGAGGCTGTTACATGGCGCCTACCCTCTTTTAGCCATCTTATCACTTTTTTGATACAGAATTCAGTTAATTATACGCCTCCGAAGTTTTAAGGGGTCTTTTTTAATTATCACAATCTCGAGATCTTAAATACGTATGCCGAATGAGTGCCATTGATGGTGACACGAATTGCCGGTTATAAACGAAAGTTTTGGGGTAATTTTTGGAGAGGGATTCGACACGTTTTTGCTTCTTAATATTCAAAATTAAATTCCTTAATTAGGATCTTAACAATTAGGATAACAGTTCTCCTGTTCTACTGATAAATCAAATATAGCTGACAAAGCCCAAGTATTCAAGTAATCCTTTGAAAAAATTGTCATACGACATTGCCCTGTACCCACAATACCTACCCCATAATTATTCATATATTCCAATGTTTCATATAAATCGGAGTAAAAGGATGGGTACTAAAATTTTCACGACTCCCTAGCTACCGTTTGTAACCAAGAAAAACATGTTAAAAAATCGTCAAAGTCACCAGGCATTTACGAATGGTAAATGCCATTCGGTAAATCATCGGACATTTATTGCAGTTAATTAGCTGGCTGGAGCCCAACAACTCTAACGTTTCTCATTTTGCATGGCTCCAAGTACCTATGGGCGTGGAATCATTGCGTGAGAACTTTTTTGGCTGCTAACATAACATGTGATGAGAAGGTACACGTAATATGGCGCCATCAAACTCGTTAATTCTCAAATGATCATATGTTTGATGCTGTTAGTAACTACAAGTGTTTGTAAAAAATTTTGCATTAAAAAAAAAAGTAGGATGAATGTCTAAAATTGATCGGATAAGGTACTCAGTTGGGTTTAACGCCTACACGGAGGCACACGCCAAACCAAGGAAGATCGCACTCGGGCAACACATGAGTTCTCAGACCCTATGGGCACCATTCTTGTTATATATACAAGATTGTATGTGTGTGTATGCTACCTCGGCAGTTGGCGCTACTGATCTCCTCAGGGCGATACGTATCTCGTGTATGCACGAAATTTTGTGTGGCCACAGGATGAATAAGAAAATACTGGGGATAAAGGGGAAGAATACTCGACGACTCGACTTCGTGTCGCCTCGTTTATCTCGATTATATGACACTCTTTCCTGCCGTTGCATTAAATTTTTATTTGGGGAATCTCCTGCGCTGGTGGTGGACTTTTTAAAAAAAAAATTTTTGCTTACTTTAGAACGCAGGATTGAGGCGGCACCTTCTTACCCGGCACCATTATCTTCAGGTAGCCAACGTCTTTCGATGTAAACTCCTGGAAAAATTGAGAAATTAGAAAGAAAATTGGGGAAGAGTCAAATCAACAATTTGTTTTAAATCATTAGTCATATCGATCTTAACATTATCCCATGATTAATGATCAATTTCACCATCTCGATAAACAAGACAAGATCCCAATCTGGTCAGAACAAATGACAGACTACAAAATACAGCACTGTTTATAAAAATGAATGAAGCAGCAAAGTGACGGATCACACGACGATAACACTCATGGTGGCTTGTACAGAATCGGATATCTCACGATGACTATGTGTTCAACAATATGATCATATCCACCAGCAACTGGTGAGATCTTCAACCTCACATCACTTTTCATTTCTATTTCTGTTATAAAACTGAGGAGGAGTCGAATTTAAATGATTGATTTTCCTCGTGTTAATAACGCTTTCACCTTATTAAAGCCAACGATTGAGATAGCTGATGATTCAGAGACTGGTATTTAAAAAAAAAAGAGGGGCTTCACAGGTTCTTGTTGAATAGATCTATCATGGCGCACGGTAGAAGACTTTATTAGGATTGAGACGGACGGAATACCAGAGACGTGATAGTTATCTCTCACTGGACACCACTTGGTCTTTTGTTTCGGGGAATGATATCACGATTATTGTGGTCCTTTTTGAGAGCCAATCAGGTATCTTTTACTCCAATTATACCGGGGAAAAACTTTTGTCTTTGGATTTTAATCATCACATCAGTCATTGTTGTTCATTTTCTATTAATTAACGATAATTGAAGGTGGTAGTTAACTAATTAGGGATGTTTGATATAAACGGTAGCACGTCATAATATTTATACGAGATAATATTATCCGGCGAAATATTAATTGTCAAAAATACCCTTTATAAAAATATTATTTGTATATAATATTAGCCACCATGAAAAGGCAGTGCAAATTATTTTGATATACTCATATTTTTGGTCTTCGATTGAAGAAAGAGTGGATAGTTTATTTCACAATTAGTACTCATAAATATTATATAATCAATTGACATTTCCCGTTGCTTTTCACATTCAACAGTAATTTTTTTCGTTATTCGTAATATTAATTCCTTTCCGTTTTAGGATCAACATATTATCATTTTTGTTCACAATTTGCTAATAAATATTTTTTAACAATGGGCATTAACATTAACTGCTATCGTACTGCAAACATTCAACATTAATTTTTTCAACTTTTCACATAAATTTGAACCGATTCACTGAGTTTTAATTTTCTTTTGTCACCTGTCATTATATTATTACGAAAGATTAATTCGGTATTCGTTTGTCATCTTGTTTTCAATAGGAAAAATTGTGTGCTACACCTTGAAGATACTCGATGATGTCATTTTCTGGTGTGTATTCTGGTGACTTTATGTCGTTTGACTGACGTTTTGTTATTAGATATTTTGTCATGGAATGAATATGAACAAGCATTTGAAACAAATTGTAAGCAATCTCGTCATAAAATACAATTTTTAACTCACTGTTTTGTCATAATATTTCATCGTATTAGTCAAATCAATGACAAATTTGAGCTTTGGGAATGTCTCCATGAGTAACGATGTAGTGCATCTGTAATAAAAAAAATTTTAAACTTCAGTTAAAAAAAAATACAATACGTAAATGTATCATTCATATCAAATTTGAGAAATAGTCATTAATTAATTTTTTTTTATAATTAATCATATAATACTCACTGTTGCCCAGGCGGTACATTGTTGTTTATCGTCTGTAAAAAATGAAAAATTCTGATTAGAAAAAAAAAATTGAACTGTCAATAAATAATAAATAGATACTTCAATTTTCAATTATGCAAATAAACTTAATTCATTGAAATATAGAGGGATTGAGAATCACGCTGACGAATCATCGTGTCATGAAATGCAGAGTCATCTTCTACTTGTGATAATTAATAGTGTGGTGAGTGGATAACCAGGCACAAGCCATACCCCTGTCTGTCCCCACAGGTACGTGATCGCGGCATCGAGTGATCGATTAGGCATAACCCCGTTGGTATACCAATATCAAGACGTGATGAAGGCTCACCAGGACTACATGGAGTATTTGAACCGCTGAATGAACATGTCAAGTCACACGGATGATAATTTCTATCATTTTCTATTTGAAATTGAGATAATTTTGAGCTCAACAGAGAAAATTTCTCTGATTGAGGTTATGTTTGAAAATTCAATCATTCACTAAATATGTATTTATCTCGAGAACTAGCGATTTCAGAGAAAAATATCAGGAGATCTTTTTTGTAGCTGATGAAATTTACCACAAAAATTTCTTTGTTTTCGAGATAAATCCATTTTTAACTTTTTAAAAAAAATTTCATTGAATAAAATCGATTTTTTGAAAATTACTGGGGCAAAATGGGTTTATTTTTTTCATTCGAAAATTTTCCCCTCAATTCAATGAAACCACTCACAACTCTCAATCCCCCTAATTCTTCTTCATTATAATTAAATAAAAAATGAAAAATATCCACAAATTCATTAACTAATCGTAAAAAGAATTATAGCCCTCTCATATCATCTACATCTATGCTGCCTATTAGATATCGAGAGGGCACAAAAGGGGGTTGGATTCGGGTGTATACCCTTCATACGGTTAAATTGAAAAATTCTCGTTTCTACGATGAAGAAACCACGGGGCAATAGCTGGGTGGGCTAATGATAATAACGGGGTTCAAGTCCTCGAGGACTATCCGATTGGCTGGGCGTACAAGATCCTATCAGTGTATACATCCCCGTTATGGTTAAACTGCAGTGAAAAAAAATAAAAAATGAGCATCGATCAGGTTGACCTATCGTGCGCGAACATAATAAAACAAACCGAAAAAATGGAAATAAAAAATTTGGCGTGAGACTCATATGTTCTAATGGTCACGTGACCGATGAATTTCTAGAGGAGAAATCTCCGTGGTCTCGGTAGCTTAGTTCGAAGAGTCTCCAGCGCGTAACTGGAAGAACTTGGTTCGAATCCTAGCTGGAGCTATCGAATTTTTTTCTCTCTAAATTCTAATTCTCTTTGAATTGTATTTTTTTTTCCCACCTTCACTTTCGATTATTCATCATTTTTTTTCCATCGGTTTGTTTTGTTCATAAGGAGCACATGTATAATGTTACTTTGAATTAACATTTAAAAACACCGCCCACTTCATTACTCGCGGCTGGTCAGCCTGTATGAGGAATGGTCAAGGGGAAGAAAAAAAAAAAGTACAAAATGGACAAATGTGAGAGAGATAGAGCGAGACAGGGAATTCCACTGGGCTGATTTCAACCATTCAATTTCACGAGCCTCAGTACGATATACGATCGAGCCTAAATCAGGATTATATCGAGGGAGTATTGCGCTGTGCGTTGCGTCGTGTATGCGTGAGTCTGACAGCTTCTCAAACATTTTCCTGATTTCTTCTACATTATTTGGGATTTTTTGATGCGATTAATGGAGAATCGATTGATCAGACAACTAAAAATAATCGATTAAATCAGTGATTATTGATGTTGTTAAGTATCACTGGATATCATTAAATCAATGAATTTAATTATGGAGATGATGAAAAAAAATGATAATAGACATGTTTGACATTGAAAAAAATAAAATAAATAAAAGGTTGAGAATGTTTGTACGGAATTTATCCGAATAAATCAATCAACAAACGATTCGATTAGTCTCGGATTCCGCTACGGCAATGGGCCGGCTGTATCCCATTGTGTCCGACGAATTGCCCATTAGCGTTGGAAGATATCATCTTGCCGGTGATGGTAAGCCATCCAGTGAAGAATTTTCTCTTTTTTTTTCTTCTTCTTCTTCTTTTATCGCTGCGGCCTCCCGGCATTTTGGAAACTGACCATGTCGAGCAGAGGTGCCCTTCCATTTTCAATATGCCCTGGGTATGCGCACTTCTGCAGAACACCGAGGCGGTCCCCAGGAGAACGTAATAGTAGCGGCAACCACGGGGTACCATCGGGCACTCACTGTTTTTCTCAACTTTATTTATGTCCACCTTCTGTCCCCAATCATTTTAAAGATCTGCTCATAAATTTTTTGATAATTAAATGCCGCTGGTTGGCTTCGTGGAGTTTGGGAAATTCTGGAGTTTTCATTCAGATAATAGGTAACTTGCATGAATTTTTATTAATTTTTTTATTTCAATATCATGACTCCAATCAACAATTTTTCATTCGAAAATGTTGCAAAAATTGTTCCATAATTAGTCATTGATTTTTAAAATTTCCATATTTCAAATGCTCTAATATCGCTCGTGACGTCACAAGGTCTCTTGGAAACTAAACCAATCACAGGACGTATCCGCGTCAACCTAACTCAATCTGTGGGCGTGCCCAGCCAATGAAGGACTACGACTCCCCACCCTCGGACACTCGGCCAATGGGAAGCTACACAAGTGACCACGTGATGTCATAACCTAAAAATTGGTCTCAGAAACTACTGATTTTCAATTAATTGACATTAATTATCTAGGACATATTTTACAATATTTTTTGCTCCTTGATTAAATTTATTTTATACCCTTTTAAAAATCGATTTTAATTAATTAACCTCGAAATAATTTAAATAATCTAAACCTCGAAAAAAATCTGATAAATGACCTTGCAGACAGACTCACCCTCCCCACATACCCCAATCAGTTATCTCAGTGGGTTATAAACTTTAAAATCTTGCTCGTGTCACCAATGCCCAGTGGTTCCACTCATTGTTTCAGAATTTCAGCTGTAAACCACGGGGAAGAGGGGTGGATAAATAATAACAAAGCCACAAAGGCCCCTGTTGCTATAATTCAATTCACACCTAATAACTGGCATCGTAGAATTTCCATATTACAGACGGTAATAAAATTAAAAATATACCTTTTTGCTGACCAATTCTAACGCTTCGGGGGGTCCAGTAGAATGAACGGGCAATTTCTTTTTGTATTTTAGTCTTAGAAAAAATGAAAAAAAAAAAAAATGAGTGTCTAAAATTTTGAAAAATTGAAAATATTCAATTAAATCCTATCATAATGTTTCAAGTTATTAAAAAAAGAAAACATTGAAAAATCAATTTTTAAAAATCAATTTTGTGCTAGGATTAAATTCCCCCAACAAAAATTCCCCGGACAGATTTCTCCAGGAGATCATGAAAAGAGGACCCATAAATTTTGGGGCCTTGTAACACTTTTTGGGTGTGTGATATTGTTTTCGACGAGATTTGCAACAATTTTCTTTTCCACGATTCCGACCGAAAGAAAATTTAGGGAAATTTCCAAAGAGATTTTTTCCCAGGGGGAATTTTTACAAGGGGAATTTTTGTTGGGAGAAAATAGCTCGGTCACCATTAATTTAATGATTGACCCTCTACGTAAATACCGAATGGTCAGATGCTCCAAGTTGATGGTTTTAGCAAAAGAGGGCCAAGTATATAACGATCTTTTTCGTTTGTGAAATAGATTCATTTGGGGCGCCGGCCGAAGACAAGATTAACGATCGTCAGGTATGGTCGGTACTTTTAAACAAATATTTGTTTCTCAGGCCGTTGTGGTGTCTCGCCCCCTCAGTCCCTCACTCTGACACCGTTTGCCGTGTGTATGCATTTGCCGATTATTATGGACAGTTCCAGCGACTCTCTCGAGCGCGCAATGTTTTAACGGCGTCTCTGCGTCCTCGTCTCAACACACTCCCTTTCCTGGCGCTTTCATTCAACGGTGCCCGTTAACTTTTACAGCCAATTTTTTCATTAAATCGGGTGTGAAAATTTTTCCTTTTTTTCAGAATTTTCGGGGTACGAAATAGTCAAATTACCCGTTTTACCCCAAATTTTCTTTTAGGCTAGAACGACCCATTTTGCCCCATCTATTTTTCAAAAAAATTCTCATTCGATAAAATTAATTACCGGGGCAAAATGGATAATTTTTTGTAAAACAAATATTGTCTGAAATTTTTTCGATTTTTTTTTCTTCAAGTCATGAAAAATCTTCATTTCAAGGAAATGGAATTTTGAATACAATTCGCAGAGGTATTTCGGCATAACTCATCCCATTTAACCATCCAACATCCGGTGCGATTGACCGTGCCAAACCCACTTGGATGCCGCAAAAGGAAGAAAAGCCGAAAATGTCCCATACACTTTCCCCCATTCTTCTCGTGTTATAAGCACGCCTCAAACAATTTTTTTTTCCTCTTCCTTCCTCTTTTCTTCTTCCACTGGTCCATCATAATATGAATACAGACAAGTAATTGCACAAGGACACAACTGAAAAGAAGGTTGAAGGCAATAAATTTGGTGATTCGTTGACTAGTTTTCACGAAATACTGACCGGTATGGATATTTTTTTTTAACAGTCGAAGGGGAAGTGATACTTTGCTGGATGGAAAACGGCTCCCAGGAATCAGTGTAAGGGAAAGGAACAGATGGAGGGGGGGGGGGGGCAGCTCTGGAGATAGAGAGGAGAAAGGTGAAGAGAATGGAGGGTTAGTGGTTTCATATCTGCACGACATTTTCGTGAAATTTATATCCCCCAAGTCTATGTCTCCACTGTTCTAATAGGAGGGTGGGGCAAAACGGAATTTTCCTAAAATTCAATATCCGATGGGGACACGATATGATTTTTTTTTTGCATTTATTTGTAATGAATTTATCTGGAAAACTAGTCATTTTCGAAAAAAATGTCAATAGACATTTTTTGTAATTGAGAAAATTTTGAATAAATAATGTCTCTTGACACTTTCAGTTAAAATCACTCGTTATCGAGATAAATCAATATTCAACGATATATCTAAAATGTACTAGTTTTACATATGAAATATGATCACATGAGGAAACTTTCCAATGAAAAACCTGCACCTGACCAAGAAGCTAATCCTAGATGATCTCCAACGATTCTCCAGAGGGACATGCATAGGGGCCAAGTGAGAAAGAAAAACGATGCGTCAACGCATAATTTACACAAGCCGCCATGAGAGAAATTTTTGTAAATAACCCGAGACATTTTTCAAATCTTAACCTTTCTATCAAGATCCATACCTCCCACGATCATCAGCAGGCTGGAGATATGTATATTATGGTCACAGTAAACAGAGACAAAGATATCTATCATGGTGTCCAGAAGGTGTTCAAACACGGTGTTATTTCTGCATAGTGGTGAATATAAATGCCATCAAGGTGGAAGAATACCGTTGACGTTAGGATCCCAAAAAAAAAGAATACATAGATTGTCTTTCTACATGGATGATATCTCTGTTTTCAGTCACCCTACATTTCTGATTATTATCGTTGAAACTTCTCAGTTACACTCGCTAACTTACTCGAAAATCTTTGTCCCAGTATCAGAGGCCATTGTCTTCTACCAATGGAGATGGGTGAAATTGTTCAATGGAGTCAGAAGGGTTGGAACAATTGAGTTTCAACTGTAGAAGTTTGGTTATTTTGTGTCAACAAACCTTGGAGAAAATTAAAGTTTTAATCTTCAAGTTTTTGGCTTCCGACTTTCAACATCTCTGAATTATATTTTATCATAATGTTGCTCTTCATTTGATTCTTAAAGGGGATAATTCCATTTATACTGTCTACATATCTCCATTTGACTCGTTTGATTAATTTCATTCATTAATTTAACTTTTTGAAAGCAATTGAATAATTGATTAAAGCCTTTTTTTAAATATTCGCGCCAAAAATAGAGATCTGTATTATCAATTGTGTAACCGATTATCGACTGACAATCTATCTTATCATACCATGGCAACATCTCGATTAACCTCACCTTTCTAATCACCTGTTACAACACATGATTACGTACAATTGTTGCTCCAAATGTATCCACATTTATCATTGCCATCACGTATGTATAAACATTCCAAATATACCCAATAATTAAAGTACAATCTCTAGTCTAATGCTAAATGATTATTTCCTTCACTAAAATATCCATTTCAGAGTTTGAGGTGAAAGCATGGAGCCTCCAGGACTCCCGGAATGTTCAATTACCTTCAATCGCCTCTTTTCTTTTAGTTTCTTTTTGTTCGAACTCTATTAATTTCTCAAGTCTGGCTTTTTGGTGTCCCGCTGTTATCCACGCCCCAACGAACCTCGATTTATTGTTTTTCCATGAAGCTGGACAACCGATACGTGTTATTAGCAATGTTAAGTGTTTGTTTAACGCCCCGCAGAGACGAAATTGAAAGTCTTTTCGCTCCGCCCTCTTGCTCATTGCTGCGGTATAAAAAAAAGAAAGTCTCACGTGTACAGTATTAGGTAGATATTATTTTATCTAATTTCCGTTTTGTTTCATTTTCAAAGGTTCGAGTTGGATAATTTATGCCCAAGTTGGCGAGAGCAACTTCGATGACTTTGTAAAATATTACTGATGCCAGTTTTCGGAGATGTTATCGTAGTCTCGACACCGCGCGTTCTTCTTTCTTCCTCTTTGTATTATGTTTTTTTTTTTCCACTGTTCCAATGCACCGTGAGAAGTGTACTCTGTCTTTCAAAACTGGCGCCGTGTGTCTGCCCAGAGAATTGTATGACGATATCTATGATTTGACACTACATTTTTGACCCTTTAGGATTTATCATTTATCACTGATGGATTCGTAGATTTCAAACACCTTGTGGACTGCAGGGAGAAGGGGGGGGGGGGGAGAGAGAACAGACAGATGACACTTTGTACCTATTTTTCAATGAAATGATCTGATAAGACTTCCAGAAAGTCCAGCGGTAGCCAAAATATTCAACTATTTTCATTTTTGCAGACTTTGATTAAAAAATCTATCATAAAAGGTCAATTAATAATCATAAATAAACAAAAAATTTTACATTAAATTATTCAAAATAAAATTGTTACCATAATACCTTGAATTCCCCCCTTAAAAATAACTAAAATGTCTTAATTTAAGACACTATTCTTCACAGTGAAGGTTAATGATAAACTCACCTATAATTTCTGAATACAAAGTACTTAATTGTAAAATTGAATTTTATTGGTCGTTCACAAAAGAGATAAGATGGTCCAAGATTTTTTTATTTTTTATTTTTTACTCAAGGCACCGAATAAATGCCAGGCGCATATATTTAATTCTCCAGAAAATTTCATGGATTAAAATTAATTGCCTGATAATACATCGGGATAATTAAAATTGTGTGGGCGTTAAAGTTGCCATGATTTTCTGCAATGGCGCATTCACTTGATTTACACACTTGACTTTGGGGCTGAGGAGGGGGGTGAGGGAAGGGGAGGGGGAATTCACAAAAGCATTAAGATCAAGTTTTGCCCTTTTCGCAAATTATTTAAAACGATTATCCTGTAATTTTTGTATTATTCAGCCACTGGGGCAAAACGGATCATCATAAATTAATCCCCGGAATTTCCTGATCATTTCAATGACGTCAATGACAATCGTCATTGCCATCCAAGGTCTCGAAAAATGATTGTTGTGAGTGAAAAAGAAAAGAAAAAAACAATTCTAGGAATTATTTATCAAAAAGTAAAAATATTTGAAAAATGACGTCATTTCTGATAAAATGTAATCCCACTAGAGGCCCAAGAACGTGAGGCACGCGAAGAATCAATGACTGAGTATTTCTCACCCAGAAGCTAACGCCAGGGGGTCCCCCCCGGCCGTATAGCCATATCCTCTGCGTCAATCGACGTACTTTAGATTTCATCTTGATGGTACATATTAACCAACTCATTACTCTCTCCATACGATAATGACCACTATTTTGTTGACTGGAGTATCAACGAGAATATGAGAACTGGATAAAACTAACGAGATAGTGAAATATAAATATCATAAACTGTGTCTCTATCGTGTACAAATTGATTATTACCATAATCCTCACAAAATCCAATTTTATGTGTTTGAATAAGAGGAGATTAAGGGACTACTTTTCATCTTGATTCGTTAAATTATTTGAATTGAATTTTATAATATTTTAAATATTGAATTGGAAATTTTTGGATCGAGTGAGATGACCACCTGAATGAGCACCGACGTTGGTTTACGGTGTGGCTTAGGATTTTCGATGGGGGCCTATTAACGATGTAAGGCCCCCCGCCTGGGGTATGGGCCTTATGGGTCTGTCCAATCAACTGAGTGGATTCTCAATACGAATTTAAATGGAATTGCATTCGATATATTATGAATTCCGCTGGATCTGGACTATCGTATCATTGTGTATGTCAATGGTCATTGACTATTGACGAGATTGGAATAATAATATCAATTATTTTTTGCTCATCAACGAAAAATAAAATTCCATAAATTTATGACAAGATAAATTGGTTATGATGCACATACCAGAGTGAATATTTTTATTTAAATTACTAGTTTAAATATATTTTTATGTATTTTAACGATGAGTATATCGACGCATTTCAAGGTGATGTTGCACGCCTGGTATAACTCGAAGTAAGAGCATAAAAATGTTTTATGCCCCGCGAAACTCACCACGGCGGTCCCATCAATTAGGACAAACCGTAAATACATGCCAACCACTCGCCACGTAATCAACATATTCAGCATGCCAAATGAAGAAGAGGCGAGAGCAATCATTGGTAGATACCCGTGTCGACATCACAACACGTAGTGCACACCCAGGTGAACGGGGAAATTGCCAATTTGCGTATGGGGCTGTGGTTGTTAAATCCACGACAGTACATGACACGAATGTGACGGTGGGGATGGTTCATTTCCATTGTGAATTCCTTAGCATTAAATTTTTTTTTTCTCTTCCTCACTTTGATTGTCGAGACTTTTTTGAAATAATTACGTTTAGGACATTTTTCAAAGTTAAATTGTCACGTGACGAACTTGCATAAATTTTTATTGATTTCTTAATTTCAATATCATGACTCCAATTAACAATTTTTCATTTGAAAATGTTTCAAAAATTGTTCAGTAATTGGTAATTAATTTTTAAAATTTCCATATTTCAATCGCTCGTTACGTCACAAGGTCACTTGGAGACTAAACCAATCACAGGACGTATCCGAGTCAACCTAACTTAATCTGTGGGCATGTCTCAGCCAATGAAGGACTACGACTCCCCACCCTCGGACACTCGGCCAATGGGAAGCTACCCAAGGGACCACATGACTTCATAACCTAAAAATTGGTCTCAGAAACTACTGATTTTCAATTAATTATCATAAATTATCTAGGACATATTTCACAATATTTTTTGCTGTTTGACTATTCATTTGTTATGAAGAATGCGTAATTGAGAAGTTTGAGAGAAAATGAACTGAAGAGAATTGACAATTAATGTTGATTTAATCGATTATTTTCAATTGTGTTGCATTCAACTGATCCTGATTAATCATTTATAACTGCACTCACCGGTCGGAGGGGCACTTTGAATGCAAGAATTTTGGTATTCTCGATGACTGTCCCATACGGCTTATAATCTAGCCATCTGCAATTAAAAATGCTCAATTGAGAAGTCGAAGGTTTTATTGAGGGCTCTCGCTTGGGATAAGAAAGAAATAAGTGGGTCCTTTACGACTGTATACTCGAGATTTTGGTTTCTTAGGAAAAAGAGTATCTCTCGGTTGAGAGGAACGAGGCAATTATTCTGGAGTAATATAATTTATACAATGTTCAACACATTCATATATCCCATTAGTAATAATTTTTTTGTAAATACGCAATTATCTTCATAACGAGTGATTTTAGGAGAAAATGTCAAAGGACTTTTTTTGTAGCTGACGAAATTTCCAACAAAAAATGTCTTTCGACATTTTTCCCTAAAATCACACGTTATCGAAATAATCCCATGATTATAAAATTTTTATCATAAAAATTGTTAAGTAATCAATAAATGAAATCAAATATTTATCGAGAAATATAATAGAATCAATTTAACCCTCCCAGTGGCATCTGACGACGAACCCCAAGAACTAAAATCATCTCTCACCGTCGATAAGTCAGTTCCACAGTGAAAATATTTTCATATCAAAAGAACAAGATATTATCAAAATATAACAATTATCAATAAAACCAACAAAATTCATTGGAGAATGTTACATAATTTCTTGTACCACTTTACAAAGTGTTATTGACTCAAATGACTCGAGAATTTATTCTCAATACTCAACTCTAAAAAGCTAACCTCAAATTTCACGAAATTCACGAAATTTCAGAGTAATTGATCCATAAAAATTGCAAATAAAATGGAATTAATGCACAAACCTGTCCGGGATTGATTTCATTTCAATTACAACTTGAAAAATCACTGTTTCACGAATAAAAAAAAACTTATAAATAGATAAACTGATGACACATATGCGCGGATGTCATCAACTCCGAAAACTCGACTAAAAGTGTCTGAATGTTGGACAAGAAGAAATGGATAATCTGCACTATCATATCGACATTTTTATTGTCGATAAAATTTTCAGAAAAATAACTTAACAATTTTTATTTTGAACATTGATAATCACTTGATATCAATGATGATGATACGATAATAATACATGGAAATCATTTGGAAATAAAAAATCATTTTTTATTGATAAATTAATTAACTCGTTGGACACTGGACATCACCTTCTTGCGATGCTTTCAAACTCATAACTTCGTTCAGAACCTTTTTCTCAAGATCCAGGAGAGCTGGAGGTTTTTTGTACTGAATTTAGAGAGATAAATTTAATTATATTCATGAAAAATTTCAGTCGAAAATTTATAAAACGTCAATTTGATGAATATCTCCGAATCTAGGGGAGATAGGATAATTTTCATCAGGACCTTTTTTGTAGCTCTTCTTCTTATTTAGAAAAAACGTCTCATGGAAAATTTTCCTATCTCCCTTCAATTCTGAGATATCCGGCAAAAACGAAAATATAAAATATAAATTGATTCATTTCAATTTTAGAAAAAAGTTGATTATTTTTAAGATCTCACCGTTATAATTAGAGTATTAAATTGATGTGAGAAGGTAATTCTGTCCTGCTCAGGCTTCAACCCCACTCTCTCCAAATCTGGAATGACTAGCTTCTTGAAGTATTTTTTATTACTAGTACGAACAGTTAAAGTTCCGTCATTTTCAGCAGTTATTGAATAAACATCTTTGGGGTATGGGAGATTCCTTATTCTCCATTCTAGACTCGTTTTTGTGATTCTTCTTGAGATGAAGGGCTGAAAAAAATGATTATCATGAATATTTCTGCTTTACTTATCGAAATTAATGATTAGATCACTTACTCATTTCGTTAATTGTCTATTTATCTCGACAACGAATGATTTTAGGAAAAAATATCAAAAGACTTTTTTTGTAGCTGAGAAAATTTCCCACAAAAAGTGTCTTTTGACATTTTCGTCCAAAATCACTAATTCTCCAAATAATTTGATATTTTCAAAAGTGAAATTATTATTCTTACAGCAGAGGAACTCTCTCGAATGCCACTGACATCCAAATTATCTTCTTTTTTAGGCTCTGGATCTCCAATTTCCACAATCCACCCAATATCCTGTCCCAATTTTCCTTTTTCTCTCCATGCTCGTCTCGTCACGACATTCGTCTCCAAGTGATATTCCTCTACCAGTTCTCTCCCGTCTTCCAATAAAAAATGTACTTTTCTTTTTCCTGAAATTGAGAAATTCTCATTTTTTTTAAGGTTAAATCCACTGACTTAAATTGTTTGATTATTTCATCACGATGATAAACACTTGATGTTGATGTCATGGTAGCTATTGATCAATCAAAATTCATTGGAATGTAGGTTATTGAGTTCTAGAGGAATATATCTTCAATTTGATACAATAAAATGGAACATTATACGGAGAAATTAAAAGTAATAATGTGAAAATGATCAGAATCTTACCATCTTGAATAATTGCTGTTTTTTTAGCTTTCTGCAAGACAATCAACCACTCCTCTGTCGCCATTTTTAAATAAATCTAATTGCCAAGGTTACTAATTCTCTAACTCCCCCCACTCCGTCACTCACGCATGCGCAAGTGAGGCTTTTTTTTAACAGACGTCAATTCAATGAAGAATGTACATATAAAGAGTTGGAGAAATGAATTAAACGAACCAGAATGAAACCTATATCAAAATTTTCAGAAAATTCCCCTTAATAACATTTTGAAATGCCTTTGCGAAAACCCTGAGTATTTTTGACTAATAAAAAACTGTGAAAAAATGAGGGGTTAGGGCCAAAAACGCTGACAGTACGAATTTGACGCACTCAGTTGAAGAAGAAAAATATGAAAGGGTAGACCATGAAGGACTCCACAAATTATAAGCGAGAAGCTGATGCCCTAGAATCAATAATTTTTTCGTAATTAATTACGATCAGAATTTTGTCAACCAGTCTCATAATGGCGTTGATATTTCTGTAATTTTTGATTATAGATGATTGGGGAATTGAACGAAAACACGAAATTAATAAGAGTGATGCTCTTGTTATTTGATATTTGTTTTTAATCCATTAATTTCCATTTGTTTTCATCACTCAACTGATTAAGAAAACCACCTCTGGCTTGATATATCCACTCGGTATTGAAATGCTCACCCTTCACAGAATGTTAGATTCCAATTTAATGAAAGTAATGGGTCCTAGTGTACATTTCTCTCAAATTGAAAAACCAGAAGGAGAGGCAGTGTCCAAAAATATGTGCCTTAGTTGGATGCCTGATGATAATGAGTGTTGACACTTTTTATGAATTGACCAATTTGCATACGTTATGATATCGAAAAGAATTAGTTTTTCTGATGAACAACAATAATGCGTTTTGGAATTCAACTCAGTATCGCCTGACTGAATGTATATAGTACAGTCTCCAATAACGATGAAGACTCTTTCCGTGCTTTTTTCAATTGCATATTTTGAGATCGTGACGTGCATAATTGTACCCGAACCTAAATCTCAGCCAGCATGGTACAAAGATTTATCAAATTACATCCAGCACAATAATGATAGTTTCCGCCAAGTGATTTTGATCACATCTGGAACCTTCGAAGATTCATTCGAAAGTCCTTGGATACAAAAATTACTGCGCACAACAACGGAAACTTATCCAACTATGCGAATTGACCTCAATTTTTCATCGGATATTGGTCTGAGTGATGAGGTACGGTCCTTTCATCAAAACGATACTACTGCAACTTTATTCATATTCGCTGATGATCTTGGGCCACCTCAATTGACTGCACGAAAACGGATGATATCTTTCATGAAAGATTTATCATTGATTAAAGAATCTGTGAAATATTTGATCATCTTTCTTACATCGAAACAAACTAATAATTTTGAAGAGCTGTTAAAATATGGCTGGCAAGAGAAAATTACGGATCTGGTCATTCTGGAGGCAGTGAAGTGCAAACGAGACCTGACAACCATTCTGAAGATATGTGTAGATGACGGTAGTTCCCCAGTTATTCATTATTACAATCCATTTTTGAATTCAACAATGAGAAAAACATATGAAGCAGGAATTGATTGGTTTCCTGATGTCATGAGCAATATGCATGGATATGAGCTTGAAATAGGTATACAAAGTAGACCACCATTCTCATACGTCTCCTGGTATGAAAACGACACATATGAATCAATGGATGGAAGTGATATCTCATTGATAAAAACATTGGCAGGGAAGATGAATTTTACAATTAAATTTTTACCACGGTCATTAAGTCAGAGGAAACAAATTAACACGATCCCTGAATTCTTCGAGTTTCTGCAGTCCGAAGAAATTGATATATATGCTTCTTCTAGCCCACACTACACGGAGGACATGTGGGAGAATTTATATCGCAGTAGAACATTATCTGAAAATGAAGTTTGTGCTTTAATTCCAATAATGAAAGTTCCTCGCATTCTATTCCCAAAAAGAGTTATTGCGTCTCTGATTTTGACTGTTGGAATTGTATTAATTTTTTGGGCCTCAGCATGGCTCTTTAAGTTTCATCAATTATGGAGTGTTTTTATCACAGTTCGTGTGTTATTTGGTATTCCCGTGCATATTAATCATTCAAGATTGAAGCTACCGCAACGACTCATCATACAAATTCTAATGATCATATCACTATTCTATTCAGCAAACATATATGGACCTCTGACAAACATACGTATTGGTGTTGACAGTGAAGTGGAGTTTGAAAATTTTGATGATCTTGATCACTCTGGCCTAATACCGATACTTCCACCCAGCCTCTGGAATAGAACTTTTGGTCGCGTCAACGAGAATGATCGAGCACTGATGGATCTGAAAAACAGGGCTATCCAATCAAGAGAAATTTGGAAGTGCGCAGTAGAAGCTGGCAAATACAAGAATGTGACATGTTTGATGGGCAAGAAAGAAGGTGAATATCTTATAGACATGACATCTGAATTTGATGGACCAACTCTGAAATTCGCGAAGCCTTGTTTTTGGTCTGACAATTATGCATTCCTCATAAAACCTGACTCACCTTATCGAGAGAGAATAGATAGTGTAATCAATCGTATCATAGAAGTTGGGCTACAAAAAATGTGGTTCAGAAATGATTCAAATATTCGAATTGAGTACAAAAATAGGAAACACGATGTATGGATTGAAAATGGAGGCCAGTGGCAGAGTGTATTACATAAACAGTTGGCAGCTGTGTTATTAATCGGATTCATAATCGCAACGATTACATTTGTTGGAGAACTTTTGTGGTATTATGGCAACAGAACATAGGAGATGACACATCTAATGGGATAATTACGTAATCGATGATTCTTGTCGCACGTTTTACTATTTAAAGTAAGAAATCTCATTTAGATTTCTTTCTTTAATTAATTCTTTATAAATTTAATTCTTCAAGAAGAATTTTGTTGATGAATCGGATGAGTGGAAAATTCTTGACATTGTATTACTGTTAATTTTGTTCCATGGTTATGCACCGACACTTCCATTCACAAGGGAAACCACTGAATTTGTCATTGTGAAGTTGGACTCTGCAACTAGGAGTAGGTTCTTAATAGTGAAATTCGGGGAAGCTCTATAGAAGGGATAGATGTATCATCATTCAAGCCGGTGGATCCATCATTCATTCATTACTCTAATCTCAGTCTTGTCCGTTATTTCTATTTTGTATGAAGGAGTTATGCAGAAATTAAGAGAGCAGGGAAGTAAAAAAATAAACCACTAAAATGCGGGTAACATTTTGCTCCATAAATTTTCAATACTTGTTGCATAATAAAATAAAAAAGTTATTGTAAAACAAACTTTCCCACTACAGAAGTGTGATGAAACGAGTTGGAGGTGATTTGACGAGAACAACCATTTTATTATAAATATTTAAAAGTACGACCTCCTCATAGGTCTGCGTGCCACTATTTTTCGGCAAAGAGAGGGGGCATTCAACAAGCAATGTGGCCTGTGAGCCAGCGCGCATTTTGAAACATTTACAATAATTAGTTATTCTCGTCAGGTCATCCTCAACTCGTTTCATCACACTTCTGTAGTGGTAAAGTTTTTTTTTTACAATAATTTTCTGATTTTATTATGCAACGAGCACCGAAAATTCCTGGATCGAAATTTTGCCCGTATTTTAGTTCAGTAGTGAAGTGGTAGAGGATATAACAAGTCGTTTTTACCCGTTTCTGGCTTTTTGAGGAATATCTTTAAATCTAAGAGAGATAGCGAAAGTTTTATAGAGACCTTTCTTATAGAATAAAACGAGATCTTCATAAAAGGTTTCTATTAAAATTTTGCTATCTCTCTTAAATTCATAGATATTCCTCGAAAAGTCAAGGACGGGCTAAGTCGACTTGTTACCCTCTACTATTTCACTACTGAGTTGTTTTTCTTACCCACCTGCCCTCTTAAGGTATTTGGTGAGGAAAAGGTAAATGATGACATCGTTTCGAAATTCATATAGAACGTTCATAAAGTGATTTGGATAATTCATGAATTTTCTTCGAATTTTCCCAGATTTTTTTTCCACGTAATTAACAATCAAAGCGGTTTCTTATACATAGGTTCTTATGGCGTTTATTAGACTTAGCATGAAACTTTATTACCAGCACAAATGGTAACGCAGTCTTGTGCTAAACCAATAAATCGCCATAAGAGCCCACGTATAAGAAACCACTTTGATTGTTAATTATGAGGAAATAAAATCTGGAAAAATTCAAAGAAAATTCATGAATAATCCAAATCACTTTATGAACGTTCTATATGAATTTCGAAATGATGTCATCATTTACCTTTTCCTCATCAAATACCTCAACCAGAATGAATCTAAACTTCGTATTCAATAGGAACATGCGGTCTTTACCAAACAGACTCAGAATAAGTTCATCATTGTGTTCTTTTTAGATCACGCATTTCTGCACGTGGATACAGTGGGGGTTCTGTTATCCGAAAAACTTCCCCTCCGAGCCTGCTCTTCCGCTCAAAACGTTTCCCCACTCGTGGAAATTCATCTATCCTTGTTTATGCTGTGATTCATAAATGAGAAGAGACTCATGTAGCCCGTCAACGTTTTGGCGATAACCATAACCTTTAAAAATGAGAGAATGTCGAGTTCTGGACAGAAACTTAAACATGTGTCAACTTAAATACAATTCAAGTTGCGAGCGATAAATGAAGTAAAAAATGGCACTCCAGCTAGTGTTATTGCTGATAATCTGAAAGTCAGTGAAAATCCTGTCAAGTCGTGGGTGAAAGAGGAAGAAAAATTGTAGGAGTGGGCCAGTGAAACACGAGGGGAATATTCCGAAGAAAACTTTCACACCGCTCAAAAATTGAACAGAGTGGGAGGGGGGGGGAGGGGTGGCCTCTTTTATTTGATATTCAGAGAAAATCACTCAAGGGCACGTCCCGAAGCCGTCGGATAATAGAGACCCTATTCTATTAGAGGAAAATTTTCTCAGTATATTTCGATGACGCCAACGTTCAATTAATAAGTAATCACCGTCATATATTTGGTGGCGTATATCTGAATCCATGGTAGAAACTCCCGTGAATCCACGGTAATTTTCATCATGGACCGTGTGAATAGACTCTGCCTATGAAAATATCAATTGACCACTACAATTCACTTTAATGTTAGTTGATAATTGTGTAATTGAATAAATTCTTCATTAAATAAATACATACAGAGGTTACATAACAATAATTTAATTTCAAAAATCATTTCTTTGATGCCTGTAAGCCATGGTTGTGGGTTTAGGCCCCACCGTATCTCCCATAGCCTCTGTTTCCTTGTTATCCTACCCAATGAAGTCATTCCACCTGGCATATCTATTCTTCATTATCTCTGAATCAGATCCACCGAAAATCAAAATTATTAATAGATTAGAAATCAGGTAAACAAATCGAAGGGAGAGTGCATGTTGGTCTAAATTAGAAATTCAAATAAGTGAACGTGACATCTTGATCAGGTAAGCGCAATTGAAGAGAGAGCAAAATCAATTTTTTTTTTTACATTTAACTATACCTGATCGAAACAAAAAATTTTCGGAATATTTAAGAGGTCGCGGGGGTAAATTATAATTTTTATTTGACTGATATTATGCCTAATTCCTCAAACATTATTGAATTAAATTTGTATATTATTTATGACTCATTTCGATGAATGAGGGCCATTAATTTTGTATCCCGTTTCATTGTTAAAATGTAAGTGAATATTTCTAATATAAACGAAACAGTTTTAAAATTATATGATTTTCTCTTTGGTTAAGAAATATTTTATGTGCATCCATGCAAGTTATGAAGGCGAGTAAACATTCTTGCTGATGGGAATTATTCGAAATTTTTCCACGTTATTTCATTTTGAATAAATCAAAACATGCATTCTTACAACCCGTAAATCACAATCCATTGATAAATCGTATTGGATTGATAATTTGAAAAATTGCATATAAAACTCTTGATTACGAAGGCAATTATCTTGGCAATTGGGAGATGTCAAACAAAATATTAAGAAGTAAAGAGGGAGTTCCTCTTATCTACACCTCGGAATGAAATTGATTCACTTCATTGTCACAATTTACCATGCTGGACTAATCAGTACATGGCGAAAAAGTAGAATAATACTCACGCTGACCGTTTATTCCGGGATAAAAAAGAGCCCCTTGGTTTACAGGTAATCCTTGAAAATAGATGGAAAAAAATCATGAAAAAATCACCATTAATGGAACTGTATAAAAATTACAGCAATGAAAAGAAACAGAGATATATTAGAGAAGTCAATATTCAAACATCTACCTTGGCTCAGAGCGATGAGCACAAAAATGAGCAGAATACCCCACAGCAGCTTCATATTGCTCCCTGAATTCTCGAAAAATCTTCAAAGTCTTGAAAACCGTACGGTAACTCACCGTTGAAATCGAAAAAGCACAAACCTGCAGTATACTGAGATCATCCATCCGCATCGCTTCTTATAGGTGCTCTCCAGCACGTGAACCAATCAGGTAGACGAAAATAATAGCCAAGGGAAAATAAAACCACTCGTCGATCATGTGTCGGAATCCATAGAATTTTTCCTATTTTCTGTATTACCAATGATTGTTCCTTCGTAATTTACGTCAATTCGGTGGAAGGTCGATTGACACAAGCGTTGAATATATTCATTGTTATTCAAATTTTTCGATGTTCTCATCATATTTTGTTTGAATTACATCAGTATTTATATTCTTCGTCATGTGTGATATCTCATCAAACATGATTTACGCGTTGTCAACTACGCATAGTCTTCTATTGAAGAAATGTCTTCAATGAAACCTATAAGATGATTTATTGATTGTTTTGAAGATACATTTTCTTTCTGTAACCTTGGTTTTAGAAACCTATGAAATTAGAGTGGCTATTCACTACCAAATCTAGTGATACAGTGATTGCTGATTTCGGGTGATTTTGAGATGATTTCTTGAAATCGTTAATTTCATGTGATTTCATTGGAAATTTTTCGGGATTTAAGGATTTCGATTAATTTCGTTTGAGGAAAAATGAATTTGACGCATTCAGTTGGAGAAAAAAAAAGTGGAAGGGTAGAGTACATGGAGTACTCTACAAATTATCAGCGAGAAGCTATGTCCTAGAATCAATAGTATTCTGGTAATTACTTTGTTAAGAAATTCCAATCAGCATTTCGTCAACCAGTCTCATAATGGCGTTGATATTTCTGTAATTTCTGATTATAGATTATTGGGGAATTGAACGAAAACACAAAATCAATGAGAGTGATGCTCTTGTTATTTGATATTTGTTTATAATCCATTAATTTCCATTTGTTTTCATCACTCAACTGATTAAGAAAAGCAACTCTGGCTTGGCATATCCACTCGGTATTGAAATATTCACAGAATGTTAGATTCCAATTGAATGAAAGTAATGGGTCATAATGTATATTTCTTCCAAATTGAAAAACCAGAAGGAGAGAAAATGTCCGAAAATATGCGCCTTAGTTGGATGCCTGATGATAATGGGTGTTGACACTTTTTATGAATTGACCAATTTGCATACATTATGATATCGAAGAGAATTAGTTTTTATGATGAACAACAATAATTCCTTTTGGCATTCGACTCAGTATCGCCTGACTGAATGTATCGTACAGTCTCCAATAACGATGAAGACTCTTTCCGTGCTTGTTTCAATTGCGTATTTTGGAATTGTGACGTGCATAATTGTACCCGTACCCAAATCTCAGCCAGCATGGTACAAAGATTTATCAAATTACATCCAGCATAATAATGATAGTTTCCGCCAAGTGATTTTGATCACATCTGGAATCTTTGAAGATTCATTCGAAAGTCCTTGGATACAAAAATTACTGCGCACAACAACGGAAACTTATCCAACTATGCGAATTGACCTCAATTTTTCATCGGATATTGGTCTGAGTGATGAGGTACGGTTCTTTCATCAAAACGATACTACTGCAACTTTATTCATATTCGCTGATGATCTTGGGCCACCTCAATTGACTGCACGAAAACGGATGATATCTTTCATGAAAGATTTATCATTGATTAAAGAATCTGTGAAATATTTGATCATCTTTCTTACATCGAAACAAACTAATAATTTTAAAGAGCTGTTAAAATATGGCTGGCAAGAGAAAATTACGGATCTGGTCATTCTGGAGGCAGTGAAGTGCAAACGAGACCTGACAACCATTCTGAAGATATGTGTAGATGACGGTAGTTCCCCAGTTATTCATTATTACAATCCATTTTTGAATTCAACAATGAGAAAAACATATGAAGCAGGAATTGATTGGTTTCCTGATGTCATGAGCAATATGCATGGATATGAGCTTGAAATAGGTATACAAAGTAGACCACCATTCTCATACGTCTCCTGGTATGAAAACGACACATATGAATCAATGGATGGAAGTGATATCTCATTGATAAAAACATTGGCAGGGAAGATGAATTTTACAATGAAATTTTTACCACGGTCATTAAGTCAGAGGAAACAAATTAACACGATCCCTGAATTCTTCGAGTTTCTGCAGTCCAAAGAAATTGATATATATGCTTCTTCTAGCCCACACTACACGGAGGACATGTGGGAGAATTTATATCGTAGTAGAACATTATCTGAAAATGAAGTTTGTGCTTTAATTCCAATAATGAAAGTTCCTCGTATTCTATTCCCAAAAACAGTTATTGCGTCTCTGATTTTGACTGTTGGAATTGTATTAATTTTTTGGGCCTCAGCATGGCTCTTTAAGTTTCATCAATTATGGAGTGTTTTTATCACAGTTCGTGTGTTATTTGGTATTCCCGTGCACATTAATCATTCAAGATTGAAGCTACCACAACGACTCATCATACAAATTCTAATGATCATATCACTATTCTCTTCAGCAAAGATATATGGATCTCTGACAAACATAAGTATTGGTGTTGACAGTGAAGTGGATTTTGAAAATTTTGATGATCTTGATCGCTCTGGCTTAATACCGATAGTTCCACCCAGCCTCTGGAATCAAACTTTTGATCATGGCGACAAAAATGATCGAGCACTGATGAATCTGAAAAATAAGGCTATCAAATGGAGAGAAATTTGGAAGTGTCCAGTCAAAGCTGGAAAATACAAAAATATGACATGTCTAATGGGCAAGAAAGAAGGTAAATATTTTATAGAACTGACAGATGGACCCAATGGACCAACTCTGAAATTCGCGAAGACTTGTTTTGGGTCTGACAATAATGCATTTCTCATGGCACCTGACTCACCCTATCGAAAGAAAATGGATAGTATAATCAATCGTATCATAGAAGTTGGGCTACAAAAAATGTGGTTCAGGAATGATTCAAATGTTCGATTTGAAGAGAAAAATAGGAAAAACGATGTGTGGATTGAAATTAGAGGCCAACCGCAGAGTGTATTACATAAACAGTTGGCAGCTGTGTTATTAATCGGATTCATTATCGCAACGATTACATTTGTTGGAGAACTTTTGTGGTATTATAATAACACAACATAGGAGATGAGACATTTAGTGAACTCATTATGCAATTGATGATTCTTGTTGCACGCTTTGCTATCCATGGTGAGAAATTCCATTTGAAGATATTCGTAATAAATCTGATGAGTGAAAAGTTCTTGATATTGTATTACTGTGAGTTTTGTTCCATGTTCACAGATACACAGATACTTCTATTTGCAAGGGAAGCCACTGAATCTGCCATTGTGAAGTTGGACTCTGAACTTATTCTAGAAGAGGTGGATGTATCATCACTCAAACCTTGAATCATTCGTTACTCTAATCTCAGTCTTGTCCGTCATGCTATTTCGCTGGAGGAGTTGTGCAGAAACTAACCGGAATAAATCCGAACTTCACATTCAATAGGAACATGCGGTCTTGACCAAACAGAATGAGAATATGTTTATCATTGTGTTTTTTTTATGATCACGCTTTTTTGCACATTGATATTAGAAAGAATCGTTATGAGGGGAAATGCGACTATAAGGAGAGTCTACTGTATAGTTGAACGAATGCGAATGGAACATTTACATATGAAAATGCTAATTGACTGTCACATTTAACTTCAATGTTACTTGATAATTGTGTAATTGAATGAATTCTTCATTAAATAAGTACATAGAAAGGTTGCATAACTATAAATTGATTTCCAAAATCATCCTTTGATGCCTATAAGCCATTGTTGTGGGTTTAGGGGCCATCGTATCTTCCATAACTTCCGTTCCTTCGTCATTTTATCCAGTAAGGAAGTCAACCCACTCGTGAACTCCACCTTTCTTTAGAGTGCTCTCTGATCCACCGGGAATTAAAATTATCAGTGGATTAATAATTAAGTAAATAAACCAAAGGAAAGGTGCGTGTTGAGCAAAATGAGAAATTCAGATAAGTAAACGTGATATTCCGATCAGATGCGTGCAATTGGATTTTGTCATATTTTACTGATCCTTTTTTATGAATTGTGTATAGCTTAATCTGAAAAAAATGGACAAATTATAATTCTTTTTTGACTCATATTATGTCTAATTCATCAAATATCATCGAATTAAATTTGTATATTATTTATGAATCATTTCGATGAATGTTGGTCATTTTGCATCTCGTTTCATTGTCAAAATGCAAGTGAACATTCCTGATATAAACGGGAAAGTTTTAAAATTTCATCCATGGAGAAAAAAATTCAGTAAAAATTCCATGTCAGTTCCGTAATTGTGGGGCAACCTTGAAGTGTGGCGAAAAATTACGTGACTTTCAGTAATTTTTACTTCAAGTGATCGTAGTCTTTTCGTGATTTTAAATAAAAAATTATGGAACTTCACGTAATTTTTCTCAAATTTCAAGGTCGCCTCACAATTACGGAACTGACACGGAATTTTTACTGAATTTTTTTCTCCGTGTAATTTCTTTTTTTGTTAAGAAACATTGTATGTGCATTCATGCAATTTATGAAGGTGAGTAAACATTTTTGTTAATGGGAATTATTTTAAATTCTTCCACGTTATTTCATTTTGATTCAATCAAAACATGAACTCTTACAACCCGAAGATCACAATCGATTGATGAATTGTATGTAGAATCGAAAATTTGAAAAATTGCATATGAAGCTCTTCATTACATCGGCAATTATCTTGGTAATTGGCAGATGCCAAACAAAATGTTAGGAAGTGAAGGGGGAGTTTTTTTTCTCTACACCTCAGAATGAAATTGATCTACTTCATTGTCATACTTTACCATGCTGGGTGTCTATCATGAAGAAGTAATTTCCTCGTGAGCTCATGTGACCAGCGATCACATTAAAATTATAACAATTAATTCATTGTTAACCCTAGATTGGTCGCGCTTTGCGACATAACGACTTTGATCGCCTCATGAGCGATACGCCGGCCGTGCTATTTAGGCCAAAACGTTGCCGAATTCACTCTACACTGGTTGGGCGTGTTGAGCGAGTTTCGGCAACGTCGCAAGACGAGCGATTTCATGGGAAAAATCTTCTTCTGGTATTAATTATATTACTCCACGAATCGCGTCACATATGAGTTGAAAAAAATATGATAATATGTTAAAGGTTCCTATTGACAAATAAAATTTTATTCAGAATTTTCCGCTTGAACAGTCAGCGGGAAAAAAATAAAAACGGCGCGACGCGGCGAATCCCTCATAGGGTGACCAATCTAGGGTTAAGGTACTTCCGCAGTATCTATAGAAGGTGAAATTTTTGTAATAATTTTATGACATCAAATTTTGATAATATATCGTTGGATATGTTGGAAAACGAATCCCAAAATTTTAAGGTCTCGGACCATATCATTTTTGAGATATGCGTTGTCAAAAATTGAAATTTTGTGTTTTTTCCATTTTTGAGGACACATATCTCAAAAATGGTCTGGTCCAAGACCTTGAAATTTTGAGAATCGTTTTCCAATGAATCCAACATTATAAGATCAAAATTGAGTGTCATTAGATTATTCCGAAATTTTCACTATCTATAGATACTGCGGAAGTACTTTGATTAATTTGTATAATTCGAGGTGATCACTGGTCTCATAAGCTCATGAGAGAATTTCTTCTTCATGATAGATGCCCTGGACTAATCATTTCAAGGCGAAAAAGTAAAAGAATACTTACGCGCCACCGGTTTGCGATATACACCTACTCGATTATTGACTCGGTCGTGAAAACTGCGTTGTCGTGATGGACGGCTCTCAGCACATGCAATGAGTACGAATATCAGCAGAATACCCCACAGCAGCTTCATATTGCTCCCTGAATCTTCGAGAAATCTTCAGTCTTAAAAACCGTACGGTAACTCTCCGTTGAAATCGAAGAAGAACAAACCTGCAATACTGAGGTCATCCATCCGCATCGCTTCTTATAGAGACTCTCCCCTATGCGAACCAATCACCAAAAATAATATCCAAGGGAAAATAAGACCATTCACCGATCACCTGTCCAAATCCATGGAATTTTTCTTATTTTCTGTATTATCAATGATTGTTCTTCCGTAATTTACGTCAATTCGGTGGAAGGTCGATTGACACAAGCGTTAAATATATTCATTGTTATTCCAATTTTTCGATGTTTGCATTACATCAGTATCTATACGCTTCCTTATGTGTGATATCTCATCAAATATGATTTACGCATTGTGAACTATGCATTTTCTTCTATTGAAGGAATGTCTACAATGAAACCTATAAGAAGTTTTATCGATTGTTTTGAAGATACATTTTCTTTCTGCAACCTTGGTTTTAGAAACCTATGAAATTAGAGGAGCTATTCACTGCCGGATCTAGTGACACGGTGATTGCTGATTTCAGGTGTTTTCGAGATTATTTCCTGAAATCGTTAATCTCATGTACAGTTGACTCCCTGTAACTCTCACTCCCTCTAGCTCATTAGCCGTCGTTGAGCGGAGGAGAATGTTTCCTCCACTACTCGGGTAGCGGCGAGCGCGAGTTCTTTTGGTGGGGGGCCAGTCGTACATGTGGCATGCGTGTAGTTGCCTATATGGAGAGGGCTACCTCTAGCTCATGCATAGTTCATGGCATCCGAACCCCCGAATGCGATGAGTTAGAGGGAGTCGACTGTGATTTCATTGGGAATATGGGAATGGGCAGTAAAGAATAGGCCGCATTATTGGTTAGTTAACTAGGTAACGAAGACTCCACGAAGTAGCTTTTATGTTGATTACCAGTTATTCATTATTACAATCCGTTTTTGAATTCAACGATAAGAAAAACATATGAAGCAGGAATTGAGTGGTTTCCTGATGTCATGAGCAATATGCATGGATATGAGCCTGAAATAGGTATACAAAGTAGACCACCATTCTCATACGTCTCCTGGTATGAAAACGACACATATGAATCAATGGATGGAACACATATGAATCAATCGATAACTGATGAATCTGAAAAACAAAGCTATCCAATCGACAGAAATTTGGAAGTGCCCATTAAAAGCTCACAAAAAAAAGGGTGCTAAGAGAAGAAGAAAGCGGGGACGCTCGTTCGAACCGAGTTAAATATCAATATGGAGTACGTGAGAAAAAGTCGATTTTCGGATGGTTGTCCCGTGGTGGGGGATGGGGCTTCTCGTAAAAGAGAAGAAGAAAGCGGAGACGCTCGTTCGAACCGAGTAAGCTATCAATTTGGAGTACGTGAGAAAAAGTCGGTTTTTTTTTAAGATGTACTTCATGTGACGGTACAAAAATGTGACATGTTTGATCTAACATATGGACCTGGTGAACCAACTTTGAAGTTCGCGAAGACTTGTTTTTGGTCTGACAATCATGCATTCCTCATGGCACCTGGCTCACCTTATCGAGAAAGAATAGATAGTATAATCAATCGTATCATGGAAGTTGGGCTACAAAAAATGTGGTTCAGGAATGATTCAAATGCTCGATATGAAGAGCCTATGGCCCTCGAGGCTGGAGCACTTTTACAAAGGGTGGAACAGATCGCTCTGCTCGATATGAAGACAAAAATAGGAAAAATGATGTGTGGATTGAAATTGGAGGCCAACCGCAGAGTGTATTACATAAACAGTTGGCAGCTGTATTATTAATCGGATTTATTATCGCAACGATTACATTTGTTGGAGCACTTTTGTGGTATTATAATAACACAACATAGGAGATGAGACATTTAGTGGACTCATTATGTAATTGATGATTCTTGTTGCACGCTTTGCTATTCATGGTGAGAAATTCCATTTGAAGATTTTCTTAATGAATCTGATGACTGAAAAGTTCTTGATATTGTGTTACTGTGAGTTTTGTTCCATGTTCACAGATACACCGACACTTCTATTTGCAAGGGAAGCCACTGAATCTGCCATTGTGAAGTTGGACTCTGAACTTATTCTAGAAGAGATGGATGTATCATCACTCAAACCGGTGAATCATTCGTTACTCTAATCTCAGTCTTGTCCGTCATGCTATTTCGCTGGAAGAGTTGTGCAGAAATTAGCCGGAATAAGTCCGCACTTCGCATTCAATAGGAACATGCGGTCTTGACCAAACAGAATGAGAATATGTTCATCATTGTGTTTTTTTATGATCACGCTTTTTTGCACATTGATATTAGAAAGAATCGTTATGAGGGGAAATGCGACTATAAGGAGAGTCTACTATATAGTTGAACGAATGCGAATGGAACATTTGCATATGAAAATACCAATTAATTGTCACAATTCACTCCAATGTTACTTGATAATTATGTAATTGAATGAATTCTTCATTAAATAAGTACATATAAAGGTTGCATAACTATAAATCAATTTCCAAAACCATTCCTTTAATGCCTGTGAGCCATTGTTGTGGGTTTAGGTCTCCTATCTCCCATAGCCTCCGTTCCTTCGTTATTCTATCCAATAAAGTCAACATACTCGTGAAATCCACCTGGCTTCAGATCTAAGTCAGATCCACCGGAAATTAAAATTATCAATAGATTAGTAATCGAGTAAATAAACCGAAGAAAAGGTATGTGTTTGTCGAAATGAGAAATTCAGATAGGTGAACGTGATATTCTGATTAGGTGCGTACAATTGGATTTTGTCACATTTCACTGATCCTTTTTTACAAATTGTGTATAGTCTAATCTAAAAAATGGACGAATTGAAATTCTTTTTTGACTGATATTATGTCTAATTGGTATATCATTGAATTAAATTTGTAGATTATTTTTGAATCATTTCGATAAATGTTTATCATATTGCATATCGTTTCACTGTCAAAATGCAAATGAACATTCCTGATATAAACGGAAAAGTTAAAAAATTTTATGATTTCCCCTTTTATTAAGAAATATTATATGTGCATTCATGCAATTCATGAAGGCGAATGAACATTTTTGCTGATGAGAATTGTTCGAAATGTTTCTACGTTACTTCACTTTGATTCAATCAAAACTCGAATTCTTACAACGCGAAGATTATAATCAATTGATAAATCATATAGGATTGAAAATTGAAAAAATGCCTATGAAAATCTCGATTACATCAATAATTATCTTGGAAATTGGCAGATGCCAAACAAAATATCAAGAACTGAAGAGAGAGATTTTCTTTACTACACCTTGGAATAAAATTGATTCACTTCATTGTCATAATTTACCATGCTGGACTAATCATTTCATGGCGAAAAAGTAGAACGATACTCACCATTCTCATTGAATTTGCGTAATTTGGGAAATTGCCCCTTTTTCATCAACTTGTTTCCAAACTTTCCTTGGAAATAGATGAAAAAAAGTAATGAAAACATCACCATTAATGGAACTCATAAAAATTACAGGAATGAAAAGAACCAGAGAAATATGACAGATGTCAATATTATAACACCTACCTTGGGTCAGAGCGATGAGCCCAAAAACGAGCAGAATACCCCATATCAGCTTCATTTTGCACTCTGAGACTTAAAGCTCCGTTGAAATCGAAAAAGAACAAACCTGCAGTACTAAGATCATCCATCCGCATCGCTTCTTATAGACGCTCTCCACCACGCGAACCAATCAGGTAGACGAAAGTCATAGCCAAGGAAAAATAAGACCATTCACCGATCACCTGTCCAAATCCATAGAATTTTGCCTATTTTCTGTATTATCAATGATTGTTTCTTCATAATTTACGTCAATTTGGTGGAAGGTCGATTGACACAAGCGTTGAATATATTCATTGTTATTCAAATTTTTCGATTATTTGCATTACATCAGTATCTATACGCTTCCTTATGTGTGATATCTCATTAAATATGATTTACGCGTTGTGAACTACGCATTTTCTTCTATTGAAGGAATCTCTCCAATGAAACTTATAAGAAGATTTATTGATTATTTCGAAGATACATTTTCTTTCTGTAACCTTGGTTTTAGAAACTTATGAAATTCGAGGGTCTATTCACTGCCAAATTTAGTGACGCAGTGATTTCGGATTTCGGGTGATTTTGAAATGATTTCTTGAAATGGTTAATTTCATGTGATTTCATTGGAAATATGTGGGAATGGCCAGTAGAGGATGAGCCACATTATTGGTTAGTGAACTATAGGTAATGAAAACTTCACGAGGTAGCTCTTATGTTGATTACCAGTTATTCATTATTACAATCCGTTTTTTAAAAAATAACACAAACAAAAATAACATACAAAAATAACTCAAACAAAAATAACACAAACCAAAATAACACAAACCAAAATAACACAAACAAAAAAAACATAAACATGAATAACTCGGGATAATAACATATATTTGAACTTAAGGATGTTCTGCCTTGATTGCAATGGGGGGAGGGGTGAGCTGTAGGGGAAAGGTAGGATTTTCTAGGGAATTCCAACCCCTGAACACGAAAAAATGAACTTTTGAATTACCCCATTGAGGTTATATTTGGTCACTTTTACAGTGCCATTATATTCCTCATGACTCTTTTTCCTAATAAATATTCATAGGATCGATCAAAAAATTTCCAACAATCAATTTAATAATTTTTGAAAAAAATAAAAATCTGGTCGTTAACAGCGGCAACGTTGATAACTAGAGAAATTTGGTAACACGGGCTGGTACCATTGGCTGACTAGGGCCACACTCGGCTGTAAACGTTTATTCATCCCCCAGATACCCCAGATTTGTATTTTGCGCGCTGCCCTCTCTCTTTGAATGTGTTGCGACGTTGTCGTAGTTTCCAGCTGCGCGCGCAAGAAAGGTAAATTTTCGCTTATTTTGGCATTTTTTATAACTAATTATTAGTCTGAGGGATGCGTAAGAATATAACGTTTTTTCTTGACGTAACGATTGACCTATAGCCGGGGTTTCATTACGCTAGACCCATTTTTCATCGTTTTCACCAACTTTTCGTGAATTTTTGATAAGAACACGTGTTAAATTGATATTTTTTAAAAAATTTTAACTTGACGTTTAAATTCAATCGAAATGAATTACTTTAATAAATTTTTTCCTCAGTGCCAATTACTATTAGTATTATCCTTATTTGTGTTATTTATGTTTATGATATTTTTGGCTGTGTTATTTATGTTTGTGATATTTTTGTTTGTGTTATTTTTGCTTGTGTTATTTTTGTATGTTATTTTTGTTTGTGTTATTTTTGTTTGTGTTGTGGTGACGTGTTACCGTGCTGACCACACGTCTTTTCTATCAGTACTCAGTCATTATTTTCATAAAGTCATTCATTCACATTCATGAGCTTTTTGGGTACCCTCAAATTAATTAACGATTATCAAAATCACCAGGTCATGAGCAGAGCAATATTGTCTTCATAAAAATAAAAGATAAGTAAAAAGACAAATAATATATTTTTCTCGTTTGCAAAACTTAGAATCATCCCAATACTAGATCTCGTCTGGATTGAATAATAATTGATATTTTATAATTAAAAGAAAAATAACTGGCCAGTTAAATATTAAGGACGTATAATTTCAATTTAAGATTTGAATTCTCGTGTGATAATTATCGATTTAATTCAGCGGTTATAAATTATATAAAACGTAAATTATTTTGACACAATAATGATGATAATTCTGACAAGTTTTTGATATAAAAAGAAAAAGAAGAGAAAAAGAAAGAATCTTGTTTGAATATTAAAAATTGATATTAACATTATATTTTGATATAGGAAAACTATTAAAACAAATATGCTATATATGACAAATGAACAAATGCTATATTCAAAGATATTATAATTTATTAAGACATGAATCTAACGGAATTAATTATTTTATTGAAACCCTTATTTATTCTTGCATTTATTTATTTAATTTTTCAAATTCTAGAAAAACTGCAAATTAACTTTAATATTATTTTCAAGGTAAATATGTTCAGTTTCTTATAATATGTGTATTGAGTGGTTTATTGAATTTATAATAATTATTCTGGTGGTTAGTTTGCTTGAATGGATTGCGATAAATGTTCGACTCACAGAGGAATTAATTCACAAATTATTTATTTTCATATTCTTGATAATTCTTATTCTCAATTTCATGAGAATTTGTATTGACATTGCTCATGGTAAATTTGTTTGAAATCATAATATTCTCGAATCAGAATATCTCAGTAAATCACAAAAATTAAAATATTATAATGAGCTTAAAATAGGTATACAAAGTAGAAAATGTGAAACAAAAATTGAATTGATAATGGAAACAAATGAATCCATGTGTTTGGTCTATTTAGATGATAATTTTCAGGGAAAAGACATCCAACGAAGTTTTTTCCAAGGGAATTCATGTGTGGGGACATTTTTTCCACGGGAATTATGTTTCGGGGGATTTTTGGTGAGGGGAAGCACTCCGGAAACCTTCAAGAAATTTTGAATGAGATGACAAAAGTCAATATCCAAACAACATACGTGGACGGCTCTTAGCACATGCAATGAGCACGAACACCAGCAGAATACCCTACAGCAGCTTCATATTGTTCCCAGAATCCTCGAGAAATCTACAAAGTCTTAGAAACTGTACGGTAACTCTCCGTTGAAATCGAAAAAGAACAAATCTGCAGTACTAACATCATCCATCCGCATCGCTTCTCAAGGTTGTTGTCCCGAGCTGTACAGCGTCAAAATTTTTGACGCTGAGCGCTGGTATCCCGCTATAAACAGAGCGCCCGGGTTAAACCGAAAACTTTTACCAAAGTACAGTCCACTTCATTGTATTCTCCAGAGAGAAAATGTGACATCTTCAATTCTCCAAAATAACAAACATTCCCATCAGAAATAATTTTATCGACAATGATAAAAAGGGATTTCTTGACTGAGTTATTCACAGTAGGCAACTCGTACACTTCGTCGCTATGAAATAGAAATCTACCCTATCAACAGCTGTACAATCTAACCTCCAAACTTCAATTCCAAATAGTATCTCTAACGCATGGTTATAATCATCACACAGAGCTCAAAGAGCTCATTAATGATCCATGATGTCTATTTACTGTGGTAAATTGTGTTCCACGATATTACTCGAGCATTTTGGAAGTATTGTACAGTCAGTGGGTGATTGTTTGTACAAAAATAGTTCACAGGGATTGCAATTTGTCTGCACGACTACCGGCATTCCACTTGTCAAGGTACAACATTGAATAATCACTCGTTACAAATGATTTCTTCATTCATTGAATTTATTTTTATTGTTGAAGGTAAAAGAAACACTCTGTGTTCTAATAAAATATGGTTTTGTAATCCACGAAATGACAGAAAAAGGAATGCGATATAGACTCGTTCCAGATAGAATCATAACAATTCTCAGATATTCAAGGTAATAATAATTTTTAAAAAAATTTCCCACAAATTTTTCATGATCACAATTTATATGATCATAATAAACTATTATTCATTGTATCCCCTAGATTTATGTTTTTTGTCAAAAAATGTTGTGGTGATGAAGGAGAAATTATGCTGGAAGAGATACTTAAGCAGGGATATGATACAGCTTCTCAAGTTATCGTAAAAACATATATAAAAATATTCCAGAGACTAGGTAACATTTAAATTGAATAAAAAATTATTCCCTCATCTCTGTTGAAGATTTTCAGTAGAAAAATTAATTTTCCAGGCGATACAACTCCATCAGTAAATATTCTCAAGGAAAAATTTGAACTATTAGTTAAAAATCAATTTCTAATGAGAAGTACATGTACAGATGAAATTGGTGCAATTACAACTGAGAAGCCAGACTTTATTTTACCTACTATAAACATAAAAATCCTTGAAAGTATGATTCAAGGTAATGACGTTGATCCTGGAGATAATAGAGTATATTGGAGAGTCAATTTTGACAGATTAATTCAAGATTTAAGGGATAAAACATTAGTGGAGGCAGTTTCTAGAATGGTGGATGATAATGCTGGAGAATTGATGAGACAAATGTTGTTTCTCATGTATGAAAGAACAGCCTCATGGGCTGATACATCCAATCCTATTCCGTATATTCAAATTAAGGAGAAAGTCAAGGAATTGGATACATCCAGTTTGACACAATATCTTGATCAATATTTGAGACTCATTGAGGAGGATTCTAGACAATTGTTAAGGCGAGTTGGAGACTCTGGTGGTGGACAATTCAGTATCAATGTTAAAGAGGCATTTGCCCAGCTTGCATGGGCAACACTGGAGAATATAGTTATGGAGAGATTTGGATCTAAAGCGGCAAGAATATTCAGACTCGTTAAAAGTAAAAAGTACATAGAAGTTGAACAAATACAGCAATTGGCTATGATACCTGCTAAAGAGGCTAAACACTTGACTTTTATACTTTTTCAAGAGAATTATCTCCAGATGCAGGAGGTTAAAAAGCCTGGTATCTCGCAGGCACCTTCCAAGGCATTTTTTTTATTTCATATTGAGTTGAATCAGGTTGTTAGAATGGAGATTGAACACTGTTATCATGCACTTTATAATACTATGCAGAGGAGAGAGCATGAGACTGTTGATAATAGAAGAATGATTGATAAACAATTGAGAATTCAGACGCTTATCAGTAATTTGAAAGAACGTGGAGCTACTGAAGAACAGCTTCATGAGGTGAGTAGAAAGAAAAAAATAAAATATAAAAAAAATTTTATTACTATTTCGTAAATTTTTAGATTGAAGAAATGATGACACCAGCTGAAAAACTTCAATTGGAAAAAGTTCATAATATTATTAAGACTCTGGGTGGTGCTGAACTTCAGATAGAAGAGACATTATTTCTCTTTTTAATGTATCTACGTTATCATTAATCACTGTAAATAAATGAATAATAACGTAATATTATCATCTATTCAGATATTTATTTATATTTAATTATAATCGATTATTGTAAGATACAAACAACAAATAGTACCTAAATTTTCAAATTAATAATAAATATATAATGATACATCCATGTTTATAGTGGCGTGATGTGGATCTCTACGTAGTACAGGCCATTCATCCTCAGTTTCTTCAACTTTTCATTTTTTCAGAAAAAAGTCACTGCCAGAAATTTCAAAAGTTGATAGAGGATTTATCCTGAGATAATGTGCAGGTATAAATTAAAAAATTACGTTTTATCTGTTGAATTTTTACTTGTTTCTCCTATTTTAATTATTAATTTTTTTCATTTCGGATGATAATGAAGAAAAAAAATTCAAGTTATTCAACGAAGATATATGTATTAAAGAATTGAATAATAATCGTTTGGTCACAGCCAAATTGCTACAATTTAATATATATTTTTTTTTATTTTTTCTGAGTAAACCGCCGAAAATTGTTCCAAATGATTAATTAATAAAATAACATAATAAAATATTAAATGACAAGAAAATTTGCCAGCAGTGACTCTTTCCCTCTTCCTCTTTTTGCTATCTAATATATCCTTTTTTACACTTTACCTCAATCCAATTTCCCGGCTTTTTCACGAAAAAAAAAAGAATTCGGCTACAAATAACTACAATTTCCAAGACAATCTCTCATTTTTCACTGTTTTTTTTTTCCATTTTATTCTGTAAATTGAATATTTATTATTACAATTTGTGTGTTAAAATGGCCGTGAGAATTTTAATTGGTTTTTTTTTTTTTTTTTTTTTTTCATTTATTTTTGTTGCTACACTTTCATTTTCGCATTTTTATTCACACACGCACTCCACTGACCCAATATTGCATGACTATGTACACTGCTTACAACAAATAATTCAAATTCTAACTATTGAATTATTTTTTTTCCATCATTTCTACAATTGAATCTGAATGTCATAAAAACACAATCCTATACTCAGGATAATGCTCAACAACGTTTACGTTTATGAAGGACTATTGAAAAAAAATTTTTTTTTTCTCTTTTCTTCATTTAATGTTAGTTTCACTTGTATTTCTTCCCCTTAAATTTTATATTACGTTTATTAATTAATATTAGATATTTGATTTACAGTTTTCCCTATTTATTACAGATTGCGTCATGCACTTATTTTTTTTTTACGTCCAGTTCTTTATTTTAATCTTCATTCAAATTTCATTAAAGCCTGTAAAACATGGAGCTCAGTTATTTATTCAACGAGTTTTAATAAAAAGCAGAGAATTCTCATTGACATGTGCACTTGACAAAAAAAGAAAATGAGAGAAAACAAAACGTAAATGGGATATTATGGCACATCAACAGATAATAACAAAAAAAAAATGCAAGATTCATTATTTTATTCCGATCAACCTTTGGAAAACTATCATTCAACAAATGAATATTCACTGGCAATTGAAAAAAAAAAAAGAAAAACGTCTTAACGATTTTTTAAATGTTAAATCATCAAATCGTTAAACAAAATTATGGCGAAACATTTCGGATTATGAAACGACTGGATCTAAATTTTTTTTTTTTTAAATAATTATATCATCAATTTTTTTTCAAGCAAATATTTTCATGATTGTTTCACTAATCGTTGCATAGTCGTAACTCTCGTTTTAACTGGCACATACAATCCTTTTTTTTCCTTGTACAAATTGAATATAGATACAATTAAAAATGTAGAGCTAATCACTTAAATTATTAATGATAATTTAATCATTGAAGGAAAAATTAATTCAAAATGCCAATTTTGTGTGGAAAAAAAATTGAGAAAAAAATTGAAACAATTTTTTTTTTGCAAATGATAATTGAATATCTCTTCTTTCCCTTTTTTGTTAATTTTTTTATAATAAAAATTATAATATTTATTTTCCTCTGCATTAATCTCCTCAACAATTGGTTAATATTTGAGATGATGGAGTAATTAACGCATCACAAGTAATATAGAATTATACACTGTACAATAATAATGTTTTTTTCAAATGTGAGGGGTTGGTGAGGGGGTGAGATAGAGGGCGCAGTGTGAACTAGATTTAACTGAACGTATTCTTCATTTATATACATAAAATAAATAATTATTATTAACATTAAGCTAATTAATATTTTATTTTTCTTACGATCCTCGCGTTGCGTTTAACGCAATATATCTACTGGTTCGCTGCCACTCGGATATATTATATTCGAGGATACTGGCTCTCTTTATAAAATTATATTAGGTACACTTGTTTATAAATTGCACTGACTATAAATAAATGAGAGAAAAAAAAAATTGAGAATAATGGATATAAGGTAATAGAGGAGATGCAAAATATTGAGGATCGATTACATCAAAGTGATTTCTTTCTTTCATTTTTTTTTTCCTATTTTATCTTTCATATTTCTTTTGCTTCTTCATTATGTCGAGGCCAATGCGGCGCCTCGGAACTATGGAGATTTAATTTTCAATTGATAGTTGATAAAAAAAAAAAATAGAATTGTTTAATTTACCTCTCCGTGTCACCGAAAACGCTATTTGGCACGTAAGTAATTATCACATCAAGCTCCCCAAACTCATCGGTCCCCATATTTTTTTCTTCTTCTTCTTTCCAATTAATTAACAAAGAAAATCTAGTTAACAAGAAAAATTTATTTCAAATTGATAAAACATCTTTCTTCAGTTATCATACCTATTATACTTTTCATTATATCCAATCGTCATGATATGAGATTCAATAAATAAATGATAAAAATACTATAAGTACTAAGCAATTTACATTGAGTCATTTGTATGCAATTGTGCATTTTTTTTTTTATTGAAAATAATTATTAAATTTTCAATTTTATCATTATGGGTATTTCAACGATCAATTGCTCAGAGGGATTTTAATGTGGCAAATTGAGACTTTTTGTCTCAAAATAAATAAACAAGAAAAAAAATATATATATGTCGTATTTATCTGAAAAATTTTATTTTCCAAATTTGGCACTGCAATTTATCCCGTTCAATGAAATCAAAATATAATTATACGTTTAACGAATAATAATTAATGATCTTAATTATAATTTCTACCAAAAGAGTTCACGAACGTGATAAGTTCTTGGTGCTCCGGGTCGACATACTGGGTGACCCGGAGCTGCGGTTCAATCCTCGTCATGATGCCTGGGACTAGCATCATATCCACCCATTGAACCAGAATTGTCTGGTGAAAAATTGATCATATCTGAGGGGGATAGACTATCCTGAGGATAATAGAATGAGGAATGATCCTGACTGGGTCCAGCTGCTGTACCATTGAGCAATGATGCTGGTGGTGATACTGATGGTCTTGCTGATGGACCAGCTGAATGATGCTGTGAGCCTATTTCACTACCAACTGGTGATAAAAAACCCATTTCCGGTCCACCATCTCTACACCACAACTGACGCATCTCTTGTCTCCTCTGTCTCATTAATGATTTATACTCTGATATTCTCATCTTCTTACCGTCCACAATACACGTGCGTTTTGGACGTGGCCTGTATCTGTAATCAGGATGTTTCTCCATATGTAATTTTGATAATCGTGATTGTTCCTCGTAGTATGGCTGCTTCTCGGAATTTGACATTGCTTTCCATCGTGCTCCTAAAAATATTTAAAATTTAAATATTTAATATTTAAAACAGAACAGAAAACATGAGAAATGAGATTATAATGGTGACATTAAGGGGGGCTCCTCAGTTGATGGAGAGTGGAGATAGGTGTGCGGTTGAGTCGAGTGTGAAATTTATTTTTGACTCAGACAGTACATCAACATGGCATATGTTGGAGAATGACAGACATTGTCCAGTGTCTTTCTATCGTTAATTTGTTGACAAAATTTGTGATAAGGTTCGATGAAATTTCTTGTCCATAGTCTTGAGGGTTTCATATAGATGAATATCGTTTATTTTGCTGGCTAGCACCTTGTGAACAATGCAAGGGGTTAGGGACAAACTAGCGTCCACCATGGCCACGTTAATGGTAATTATTTAATCAGTGATTACTCAGATTTACGCAGATAAAAAATTACCAACAATATTCCAATTTTACTGAGGAGACTCCCTAATTTGATAGATTGAGGAGGGCAGGTGGGTGAAACAACCACTGAAATGCGGGCAAATTTTCGCTTCATGAATTTTCCAAGCTCGTTCATTGATAAGCTCAAAAAATTATTGTAAAAAAAACTTTCCTATCACGAAATTATGATGAAACGAGTTGAAGATGATTCGGAGGGGCTAAATAATTTTTTTTAATGTTTAAAAATACGAGCTGGTGACAACACTGGGCACAGCCATATTGCTAGGATACCTCCTTCCTTCCCTGCAAGGTGGCGACACCCAAATCTGTTGACCAACTCGTATTTCTAAACGTAAAAAAAAATTATTTAGCCACTTCTTCAACTCGTTTCATCACAATTCCGCAATGGGAAAGTTTTTTTTAACCCTCCTGCCCTCTTTTAATTCTCAACATATGATCCATCCCTACAAGACCATACATAAAAATAAATCTTACCAAGAATTTTCGATATGTTTGAATTGTGCATATCAGGACAGGCTTTTAGAATTTTTCTTCGTTCATCCTTAGCCCAAACCATGAATGCATTCATCGGCCTCTTGATATGTGGCTTATTCTCATTCTCCCTCTTCTGTTGTCTAACCATTTTGGCTTTCTCAGTATTATCCTCCAACACTTTGTAAGACTGATCTCTCCACAGATGAGGTGATGATAGAAAATCCTGCTCCTCTTGTGTCGTTGGCTCCTCACCTCCTCGACTACTCGAGTGTTTAATTTGTCGTTGGGATTGCGGTGATGAGGGTATTGCATTGGCACTTTGTGGCATACCGTACATTCCATGCATTGCAAAATGCTTTTCAACAGCTGCAACAGCAGCGGCCGCTGCTGCTGAACCACTAGCACCAGATTCCTCCTTCACCATGACTTTACCCATTGGTGATGACGATAAATTGCTCAAATGAGGTGGTAATCCACCGTAGGGTAATGATGGTAGATAATTACGCGGTATTGGAAGACCCGGAGGATATAATTTTGGTGCTGTTGCTGCTAGAGGTTGTTCCTGTTGTCCACTACTACCAGCCCCTGTCGAATGTGAATCACTACCAGGTGATGATGATGCTGCTGTTGCAACAGATGATGATGACTTGGGTTTTGTCAGATTGAGTGGTGCATCAGGATCTTGTTGTGATGGTGGTGTTGGTGCTATTGATGATGATGATACTGGTGTTGGTGATGTTTCTTTGTCCATGTGCGTTGTCATTTGCGCTAAATGCGCTGTTGCCCAGCTTTGAGTCTCTCTATGGCTACTTATCATCTGTATGAATAAAAAATAAAAGTGTTTAACAAATTTTACTCAACTTATCTCATTTTACCACTTGACAATTATTCAATATGTCTATGATAAACCTACATTAGCTATTGAATTGATATGCTTATTTCCAGTTGTTGTTGATGTAGGTGGTGGCATAGTTGATGATACTGGTAGACCACGTAGTTGCTCAAGAAACGGTAGAAACATGAGTGATTGAGCACTTGGCATACTCAATTGTCCCTTTGTTATCTGTGCCTGTAGCTCTTGTATATTATTATGATGCTGCATCATGTGCTCCTGCTGTCTCTTCAAGTGTTCACTCTGTAACCGTTGCATTTCCATTTGCTTCTGTGAGTCCACAGCCATGTGACTCGGATACGTCTGGAATATTCCATAACAGAAACAAGAGGTTGCAATTAGAATTTATACAGTAAATTGATTTGAATTATTATCAAAGGATTTATCTGTATCTGTACAGTCAGGGTTAATTTCATATTGTGGATAAACTGGGATTTAAAAAAAATCACCTTGGGAATACATATAGCAAGAGATAATTGTGAGAGGGCTGCCCTGTCTTGGCTCGTCCCCTCTCTCTCTTCTCCATCTGGCTGTGATCCAGATATGCATCAAGTTTGAAGTCTATTTTAGGAGATAAGGAAGACGTTTATTCATACAGTGCAGTGGCATGCCCTCATGGTTACTATACTACCTATATTATATCGGTTCACTGATGATGCCATTTTTTTTTTTTTTTAATAAATTAAAAATAGTAAATTTTAACTCATTTCAGAAAATGTATCAAATCCACTGCATTTACCGAAATCCATCGTACCCTCAACGATCATAATTTTCTACTATGAGTGGAGTCATTTATGAATAAAAGTGGATAACTACAGTTAGACACGAGTCGATGAGGACCAAAGATTCATTATTCATCGGGCGCACGGGTCTCAGTTATGCCGATGATACGTATCCATGACAGCTATACCGCCCACAGTGGCTAAATATAAACAGGCGGGCGGTCGCCAGCAAGTTCCATTCACATTCACGTATTATATACACTCTGATGCATTGGACAGTAGGCAGTGGGGCACCAACTACCATGTTTCTGTAATTTTTATTTTTTGTCTCACTCACTCCACTGGACTCGTCTCACAGAGGATTCTAGTCAGTAAGAGGCGAGCATTTGAGAATATGAGGAGATGATACCTTCTGAATATTCAACCGTGTATTAACGCCAACTGCTGAGTGATAATTTTAGCATTGTAATTAACAGATACATTGATATATATTTTTTTATCAATAGCCTGCATTTTACGATTGATTAAATTACTTGTTATTAAATCAAATGTCATTTTAATCAATTCTACTGTTTCCTTTCCTCGCCTCCCCCCCCCTCCCCACCGCACCTCAAAAGCTTTTGACATTAAAACATTATACAATTCGACGAACAGAAACATCAAGGAATCCATAATCATAGATCAGAGAAGAGTCTTTTCGTAGTTGTCTGTATACACAACGATATGTTTCCCGGATATCTTTATCGGCAAATGTTTATTATCCATGCGCCGTCTCTCAAACCTTTTGATATTTTTCCCACTCCTCTAGTTCCCCCTCCCCACCCCCTCCATCCCACTGGTATAAATTCATTCGTGAATAAACAAATTGCATACACACATTGCATGGAGAATTTGTATGCGGTTATCTGGAAAAGCGGTAATATTAATAATTCCCTTTGGTGTTTGTGATTATCAGTCACAATATTGCGCTTACCAGACTCCTGTATACTCTCAATGAATACTGCACATGTGTATTCTGTACTCTACTCATTCCAGTATTATTTGGTTCAGTGTTGGGCTTGCGCTCGAGGGAGTTGTTAATATTTCACTGATGCTCCATACACAAAGCCATAGTTTGTTTCGTTCAGTTAATGTCATACACTCTTACTGTACTAAATATGAGAGCCTATATAGCATTCCACACCTTGTGACGTCACAGGATATTATTGGATAGGATTTTAGAGGGGAAACCAGAATAATTCTCGATATTAGTTTACAAGAATTTTTACTGAAAAAATGGACAAGTCCGGACCGGGATTTGAACCCGGAACCCTCTCGATTATTCATCAGCTGCTCTACCGACTGAGCTATTCAGTTGATAACACCAACATATCATGAAGAATTTTATTAAATACTTCATCTCTCTCACCTCTATTTTACATTAATTAATACTAAAAAAAAAATATATACATCGACTTGTAATTTATTTTTGTCAAAGGGACATTTATCCGATTAAACCTCCATCATAACCTCAAATACACGCACAATCGTGTAGAATGGTTATGATGGATAGACGTGAAAGAAATAAGAAGAAAATAAGCCGACGAGTACATCGAGTCAGCCGTCAGAAGGATTATTGTCTTCGGCTTCTTATCTCCATGGCGTTATATGTGGCAAAAGGAACGACAACTCTCTGGGGGATTCAGTATAGGATATGTGTGAGGAGGAGGGGTGGGGGGAGATAGAGAGAAATGTTGACGCGTTTCAGTTTGGGAACCCTCTTCGAGGTGATCGCGTCACCTCGAGGCAAAGCCAACCCGACTACCGAGAGACTATCTTCACTTTTATACGTCTTCCTCCCCCCCTCTTCCCTTTTTCTTTTTCCTGTTATTTTTTTTCGCCTCTCCTCACATCACTTGCACACTGAAACGACAATCCTCTATAGTTCATCTTGAGACAAAAAAAAAAAGTGATAAAAAAAAAAATAAAGATGCTTGATGTTTGGTAAAGAATTAAAGAGCGAAAGAACATGATAATAATAATAAAATTGGCGTCCATAATGATAACGAGATGATGAGGTTAAGGCTAAGGGGCCACCCTCTTCATATCCACTGTAATTTGCTTACAATTAAAATAACACGGTAAATCCATCCATCCATCTCAGTGTTTGGCCGCAGTGGTGTCTAGAAAGTGATTAATTCTTAACAAGGCCGTGGTTTTGCACTCGAGTCACTTGAAACAACCGCGGGATGTTAGCGCGAGATGAGGAGCAAAAGGAGAAGAAAGAGTAAAGAAAAGAGTACTGAGCTACAATACCCGAGTTGTCACCCCCCCCCCCCCTCCTCCTCCCCGCCACTCCCACTCCACCCCTTTTTTCTCATGTCCTTTCGCCCCCGCAAAACCAACGATGGGGTCACAATATAAACGGCCCCTCTCATTCTCTCTCTCTCTCTCTCGGCCTCAATTCACAGACTTTAATTAATTTTGTATGTGCAGCACGCGCCCATAAGAATAAAGTCACGAGGCACTGACTACTTGGTACCGAAGTACAACAGAGAAGAGAGACCACCGCAGACGTGCCCGGGGAGACTCCACTTCAAGCGAGAATAATGCGAGCAATGCACGTGGCTTCGTATAACAAACCCTCTCCTGGACTCATTCTCCCCTCTCCCTTTTTTTTCTTTCGTCTTCATTCTGTTGCCCTCTTTGTCTCTCGCATTTCTATTATTTATACTTGGAAAAAAAAAAATAAATCTCGTATCTCTCCTTCTCTAATTCTTGAAAACCAAAAAAAAAAAAATGTACGGGCTGTGTTACTATTTCATTCTGTCTAATTTAATTGTTTTATTTGCTAAATAAATGTCGAATTTATTTTTAATGATTAAATTTAATTGTTAAGAGTCCACTGAATTTTTTAAAATTAATTTGATAAAAATATAATTGCAATGAAATGAAATAAACTGTTAAAATGCCATTCAGACAGGATAATTTGATATTTATATACCTTTGAGTGTTTTCCCCACAAGATCGAATACAGCGATGTAGAGATAGTAACGCTTGCCGACAAGGAATTTTTATATTTTATTGTAAAATAAAAGGGCTTAAGAAAATGCACAAGTGACAGAACACAGGAATGTAACAGCTGCCCGACTCATTCACTTCTCTCTGTTTATATTGGAATTCTTACTATAACATTCAGTGGTTATACTGTGAATACGATTCTTTAAATTACAGTTGTGAATATCTCTGTAACATATCAGTTGGGTATACAAATATACACTGGAAATTTTGAAAAAATGTTGTCCCATCAGTATTGCCGCCCAGTTTGAGTATTTGAGAGAGAGAGTCTCATTATCCGTCTTTATTTATTTTTCAATCTCTCTCCCTTCCTTTCTCCTTTTTGTTTATAGTTTGCGCGCTATCCAGATCCTTTCGGCGATAATGCGGTACAACGGGCAAGATTGATTGGATACTGGTGCAATTATTATTCTTAATCACGTGAATTTTTATGGCACTCAACCATCGACTTATTTGGATATTCAAGTCTGATTTTTTTTTTTATTGTTTTATTGTTCTTGGTGGTATGTTTGTGTGGACAAATGCCAACAGATTCTTCAAGGGCTATAGAGGGCGCATGCGCAGAGAGTATTGGGGTTATGTTTGGGCAGGTCAGTACCGACGGTAGGTTAGGTAGGCGCATTATAAAGATTATGCGATTTTTTTATTTTCTCAATAAAAAAAAATTACATATACACAACGTTTAATGTAAAAATAGGTAAATTGTTAAGGATTTAACGCAAGTCTATGTAAAATGGAATAAGACGTTAATGAGGAGAGTAATTATCTCGTTTACTTACATATGCTTTTCGAGGAGAACCAAGACCCACTGTAAAAGCAAGTACTTATATTCCGTATAATGTGTAAATGTAAAGTAATAAATACCCGTCATCAACCCTACGTTCTAGCACCTTCTAATATGCCCATCGAGCATAAATAATTCAACCGTCTAGCGAGGTTAATGTTTAATGCAACAATTAATCGGTTCGTTAAGCACTTTGTTCATTTTATTCTCGGTAAATTCTTTAATTACACTAACCACTGAAAAACCAGGTTTTCTTATATAAATTTAATTTATTTTATGGTCCTTATTCAAGGGGGAGAGAAAATTTCTCATTTTTTTTGTCCTCGTGATATGAAATTCTGAGTGAAAACGATGCCTGACAAATTGATAGATCAGCGCTACGTGACTTGGAGTCGATGGGTGAGAACTGGTGCGTGCGGGAAATTCTCAAATCGTGATGTATCCTGACCCGTGACAATCAAACCTTGGGAGAAGATAAATCGGATAGCTCAGTGTTCATGACGTTATCCAGGTATTTAGGAATTGGCAATTTTGACCGATTAATCGATTTTTTAACGAAATTGATTTGGAGAATCGATTAATCGATTTTTTAAAATCGGACAGGATTACGATAACCGGGGTGACAAGTTTTGACCATGTATTTTTTAGGTATTTTTCTTCAGGAATTCGGGAAAAATAATTTAAAAAATCTATCTCATTTATTTATCAAGATATTGACGATTTTATTTTTATGCTTGAGTGGGACCAACCTTCCCCCACCAGGGGCTCGGCCCCTGGACCTACGTTTGAGGGTGCGGCAGGATTATGGGAGTATTCGAATACAAAAAAAGGTGGAGGGGGGGGGGGCGGTTTTTGAACAATCTCAAACCGCTCCAAGGTTTCTTCTGACAAGATGAGCATTGCTGTGCTTTTTGTTCTTTTTGACTCCAATCTCCCCATTTCCCCTATTATTCTTATTTATTAATTTTTTTTTAAATATTAGATTGAAATTAGCATTTCTACATATAATCCACACAATAACTTTGTTTGACAGCAAAAATTGTAATTTTTATTGATAAAAATAGTGGAAAAATGACGAAAATCGCTATAAATATTCGAAATGGAATTTTTTCATAATTTTTCCAGAATTCCTGAGCAATAATACTTCGGAAATACATGGTCAAAACTTGTCGCTCCAGTTATCGTAATCTTCCCATCCCTATCCCTCAAGCTCTTCGCGTCAAGTTGTCGAATTTAATTGATCAATATAGAATCATGAAAAAACATGTAAAAGCTTTCTAGGGTAAATTCAAAATGTGCAAAGGCAGAATAACGAAATACACAAGATGATTTAGGTATGAGAGAAGAGGCTCGTAATTTGAGCGAGTGGCATCAGACACAGTCGGTGGATTTAATGAGGTTAGCTGCAATTACATAGGTACATTAGTACGAAAGGGCGCCGTTCACGACCTTCCAGAGACAGGTTGTTCACACATTTCTACACATATATATACACACAAATGGCTAAAAGGGGATTGAAGGAAATATATACTCTGTGTGAAATTCTGTGGATTTTCCAGCATTGATGATTCCAGCGTTAACACGGATATATACAGGAGAAAGGGCGGAAATGAGTGGCGCTCCACTAGAAACTCATCCCTCCGCCTCTTCTACAAGTGAAGTACGTTAACGCGTTAACTGTCAACGTTTTACATAGTTTTCTCTGTGTCGTCTGTCTCTTCTCCTTCTCTCGAATAAATTTTCCGTTTATAGGCACACATACTAGGCATGGGTGAATTATCATCAAACGGTATATATCCAGGTAGAGAAAAAAACTTTGGAAATGACAAAATATTCTATCTAAAATTGAAAATATTGTTTTTCATTCGAGATAATATTATTGATTTTATCATGAAATAACATTATTTATAAAATAATGGAATCGACGATGAAATTGTAAAAATAATAATAAATGTGATTACGTATTCATGTAATTATCAACAGTTTTTTTTTTCTATTCTGAATTAATTTCCAGTAATTGAAGTCCATTTATTATTTTGTTTACTCAATACGCAATTATTGGAATTAGTTTGTTCATATAATGCATTCCATCGAGTTTGAGAGTGGGAAAATTTAGCAATGAGTAATTATAATAAAATTGATTGACAAATCACAAAATTACTGCCTGACAAATAATAATTATGAGGATAAAATAACAATAATTATCCCTTCCTCTGCATGTGAAAAATTCCACCAAAATTATTAAAAAAAAAAAAACAGAGGAATTAAATATTTCCAAGGATTATTCATTAAAAAAAAAAATGCCAGAAAATTGAAATTTCCATTCAATCACATACTCCTTTCATTTTAATCCTGAACACTGTTTTCATTACCTCATATACAACTCGTTTGATAATCCTCGAGTTGATAATAAAAGACTCACACACACACACACATATACACACGAGACACATTCTAGATAGTCACAAAGTAAAATTTCTATTGACACAGTGGTAGCGAATGGGAGGTATTTGCGAGAAAATGGATGAGGAGATGTGCAAGGGAAAAGCGACAGTGGTTGAAGAGACACAGGATTTGTATAAAAGGAGGGGGAGGGGGGGGGGATGTAGAAACTACGCTGATTATACTTGGTGATCATATCGCTCGCATATTGACAAACACCGAGGCTGCCGCACAGTAGAATAATCGTCGGGTATCCCCCCGGCCCCCTCCCCCATTCCAATTGCCATACCCCGGGAGAACATATTGTATGTACATATATATATGGTATATACAGAGAGTTACATCCCTTGTAGCTGTCCCATACTCTCGTACGGGTATATTCACTCCCCCCCCCCCCCTCATCGCTTCTCCTGTTGTATCCTCTCTCGTATCACTGAGTTTCTCGTGCACCAGTGCACATTGCCCGCCCACTGCCAACCCACAATACACCGCTAATTCCCATAAAGCACCCCCAGCAACTCGATACGCAAATGGACAAACGGATGTGCGCACAAACAGTTTGAATCCGCCTCGACCAATCCAACAATTCTCCCTCTAGTTGTACATCTGGGTAGTTGATATATATATATATATATGTATTGCTTTAATACAAATTTTCACTAATACGGAGAATATTCGTTGTGATGGCTTTGTGTCTATTTGTATGATATGAGGGTGAATCGTGGTGAATTTTTTTTTTTTTGATTTATAAAGGGATAATTAATAGGGATTATGCATCATTTTATTTGCAGTGTTTGTTTTGGTAATTCTGAGGATTTTTGAGTGAATTGAGAGAGTATTATGATGGTGAAAGACTCATTTGATTTTTTTAAAAAAATTATTTATATGTATTTTACTATTTATATGTACTCTGTTGGGTTATATGGTGGCCGCCTTCTTGTGTCACGCGAGTTGAGCCGAGGAGAATACACTTGGGGCGTGGTAGAGTCTCATAAAACCCCAGGTGCTCTCTGTTGTAGTATATAATAGAGTGAATTTTGCAGGTGTGTATGAAACATATTCTGGGCTGGGCTTGTTGTATCATTGCAATGGAGGTTGAGCTTAAACAGAGGTGTATTCATCCAATTTTTTTTTTTTTTCATTATTGATTAAAATGAAAAAAATTAATCGAAAAATCGATTTAAATCGGAGAACTTAGCTCCATAAATCTGTAGATTTCGATAGCTTAATAAAAGAAAAAAGTTATTGGAGGACTGAGGAAGCTATTTACTAAATATACCTCGTGGAATGACAATTACGATCATGTGGGGCATAACAGGTAGAATTTGAAATAGAGATGAAGATAAGATACATGTATGATTGTATATGCGCAAAAATGAACGGGGAGGGGGGAAAGGAGAAAAAGAAAGGTCCATCACTGCCTCACTTCCCCCCCCCCCCCCCCACTTTTCATTTTACTGACTTGCAACGCCTGGGCTGACTCAAGCCACCGAGTGAACATAACTATACGCCCTCTCCTTTCACGCTACGAGATAGGAGGAGAACTACGAGAACGACAAGAGCACGCCCTCCCCTCTCTACCCACCACCGCCACCCCCTCCGCCGGGCCCTCTTTATCCCACTTTTTCTCTCCTTCTCCAGTCAAACATACAACCTTTTGCTACTCTTTTTGCTACTGTCCTCTATCTTCTATTCTCCAACCGACGTCGGAGGTCCTCCTATTTCTCTCCTGATGACTGCACTCTCTCTCTCTCTCTCTTTTACTCTCGGCAACGTCTTTTTCCAGAGGGCGTTTTCTACTTTATTCGATTCTTTTTTTTTTCTCTCTTTCTGCAGAAATATACTTCCAACCATAGACCACTTCCGGCGCCCCGTAAACCTTCCGCCAACTCATCCGGAATTGACGACTTGGTCTTTTAGATTTTTTTGTATCGATTCTATTGGTGTACTGGAGTTACCGTTTTGATAATGTAGGGAAGGAAATTCAATGGCTGAATCAAATTCTTTATATATTTTTCTTGTTAATAGAGATAATGGAGCAGGTATAGTTGACATAACCTATAATTTGACTTGTATAATTGAAACGTTGGGTTTATTGACAAAAAACACCAAAAAATAATTCGCGACTCATTTCAGGTCGATGCAGGCTGACCTGAATCAAGTCGAAAGAAGAATTTCAGATTGATTCAGTGACTTAAATCAGGTAGAGTTTGAGTCAATTCAGGTAGGGTTCGACTTGACCCAAGTAAAGTTCGACTTGATTCAGGTCGAAAAACGGACTGACGTCTTTCTACCTGAATCAATCCAATTTTCCACCAACGGTATAGGTCAAAGAATCGGATCGGAAATGGAAAAAAATGTTCTGATTCAAGTAGAATCACTCGATCTGAATCAAGTAGTTTCTCGACTCATTCCAGGTCGATGATCCCGACCTGAATCAAGTCGAAAAAAATTAAGTCAGACCGATTCAGTGACTCGAATCAGGTAGAGTTCAACTTGAATCGGGTAGAGGTCAACTTGATTCAGGTTGAAAAATGGACTGACGTCTTTCTACCTGAAACAATCCGATTTTCTACCAACGGTAGGTTGAACTATCGTATTAATACAGGTAGAGTCATCCTAATACTTGAATGAGGTAAATTTTCAACTTGAATCAGAATTTTTTTTTTTGGGTGTCATGAAAATGATTAAGAAACAGTGGAGTTAACTGCCAATCATGCGATCCTCGGAAAAATATTGAGGTAATCTCATGAGTGACTGCATGAAGAAGTTCTGCTAAACCGAATATTGTTGAGTGGAAAAAAATGATATAAAATTAAACATGCACGTAAGACAACGTGTTGCACGCATCTCTCAGTGGTGTGTTTGCATAAATGCGTTCAAAGAATTGTGGGCTCAGAGGCCGATGCTGTGTAGCGGTTTTATATTCACCAGTGTAATAACCGTCATACCAATGCACATGTACTGACATTATCTGCACGCGCAAACGCATATTTTTTTCCCCTTTTTATTCTTGAAATATTCTCGTTTATTCACTTTTATTCCTCAATATTGTGATTGGGGTGCGCGTATATCGTGCACGAAATAGTAATTATTGTGATTTTGCAACGTGTACGTATTACGATTGAGTGTTGCAGCATTTCTAGTTCTGTCATCGGTTATTATTTTTAGTTAGATACATGATTTATCGATTTTTCCAATTTCTTCACACAATTAATTGATTGATTGATGTTTCAATTTTTTTTCCATTTTCATTTTGATCGCTGTTGTAAATTTGTTGGAAGAAAATATTGACAACGTTCAATAGATCTCCTGGAGTATATATTTAGTTGATTCAACGCCGTCTGTTGACCAGAGACCTTCTTGTTATGTGTTATCTCACCGGTATTATACGATCGGATGTGATATTTCAGAATGTAAGCGAAAGAACCAGACGATACGACACACATTTTAGATGTCTTCTCTTTAATTTTGTTTCTAGAAGGGTTTTTACAAGTTTTATCGCATGGGAATTGTTCATTGGTGTTGATGAATAAACTGAACCTAGTGATTTTCAAGATAATTCCAGTTTGGGAGCATGGGGATAGCGTTAGCTTTTTTTTTTTTATTTTCTGTTCGAAACCAATTTCACTTCCATTCAACAGATCACTTGATATCCAGATAAAAATCGAGAAGAGAAAAATGGAATTCAATGGATGTTCAATTGAATTCTAATAGCGAAAGAATTGTCCGGAGGGAACAACAATTCAAACGATTCGAATCAGGTAGAGTTTGACTTGAATCAGGTAGAGTTTGATTTGATTCAAGTAGAGTTCGACTCAAATCAGGTAGAATTTGACTTAAATCAGGTAGGATTCGACTTGGTCAAATAGAGTTTGACTTGATTCAGGTAGAGTTTGACTTATTGACTTGAGTCAAGTAGAATTCGACTTAGATCAGGTAAAGTTAGACTTGATTCAGGTAGAGTTCAACTTAAACCAGGTAGGATTTGACTTAAATCAAGTAGAATTTGACTTGAATCAGATAAAGTTTGACTTGTCGACTTGAATCAGATAGAGTTTGACTTAAATCAGGTAGAATTCAATTTGATTCAGGTCGAAAAATAGACTGGCGTCTTCCTACTGAATTAAATCGTTAGATTAATGTTGAACTTCATGATTCAGTAATGACGAGTAATCATCTAGAGAAATTATTCAATCGATGCAAAAATTCTTCCATTCTCAAGTAAAGAAAAAATTCATCATTACAACGAGGATATTCTCATTCATGAATGAAGAGAAATATTCAAATGATAACTAGTTGACAAAAGTAAATATTCCAGCTTCAACTATTTGCATTGAATTCCTTCCATAACATCTCCACATAATACAGAAAAAAAATTGATAATTTTACCTAAAAACCTGACCTTCGAATCTACTCAAATCCAAACAATCGCAAAATCTGCAAGACCATCCACCCGAATGAATTAATAATTCAGCACAAAAACCGAAACTATTTCAATACCACTCAAGTAAAAAAAAAAAAAAAAAGTGACTCACCTTAATCTGGTCCTGCTGCTGTAGCAGCTGTTCTCTGAGAAACTGCAACTGCAGAATCATTTCGGACAATCTCCGTTCCTTCTCCACAAAATTATCGGCACAGAGGACCCTGTGAAGGGCCGCAGCACCGTCCTGGTTGGATTCCGTGGTCGGTGACCTTCCGGTTGCTGTAGGCGAGGGTGCCAGACTGTTGGATACACTGCTACTAATGCTACTGAAACCAACACCATTAGGACACATGATAAATTTCATTATACTCTTGTTCAAAGGCAGAAATATTCACATTGTCCATCAGTACATTCGTGCATCACTCGTTCCACTAAACCCAGTGGGACAGAGGGTGGGGGGTTGATGCTGATGGGGTAGGGGGCGTGGATAGTTGGGGATACACGACAGCGGCTCGAGTTAGTGAATAATAAATAGGGTCGTGGCCGCGCAATCTCAGCGAAGAGCGAGTGTTTGCACCGGTGATGGGTCCCGGGATACCAGACCAACGCTATCCTCCTCACCTATTCCCCCCTCCCGCCTCTCCCACCATCCTCTCAGGTCTCTTTTGTACACCGGAAAATACGAGCCCACGAATAAGTGATACGAGCACACTGTATTGTACAGTGTCTATACATGGTATATATGAGTGACCTCACTTTTTTTTTTTTTTTTTTTTTTTTTTTTTATTATCATTCACCTTCTACCGTGCACACGTCAATATTTTCAGTCTAAATATAAATCATTCTATCAAGTCCTACAGGGGTCTCCTCAGTTGGTGGATAAGTGGGGGTAGGTGTGCAGTTGAGTCGAGTGTAAAATGGTCAAGTTAGTGAGGTTATTTTCGACAGAGATGGAACATCAACATGAGGTATGTTGGAGAATGACAGAGATTGTCCAGTGTCTTTCTATCGTTAATTTGTTGACAAAATTTGTGATAAAGTTCGATGAAATTTCTTGTCTGTAGTGTTGAGGGTTTCATACAGATGAGTATCGTTTACTTTGCTGGCTAGTAATGACCACGTTAATCGTAATTATTTAAACAGTGATTACTCAAATTTATGCAGATAAAAAAATTACCAACAATATTCCAATTTTACTGAGAAGACTCCCTCAATATGTTGAGATAAATGGAGTCGTGATACGCATTTATATCATGGTTTATTATTATATTATTTCAAAATGTAAATTAAAATAGCCGGTCATTAGTGAAGAATGCTTCTTATTTCTCTTGTGCGCTACATTAGAGCTTTAGCTACGTATGAATGCCCATGACTGTGAAGCGGGGCATGTATCCTTTTGGTCTCGATAATAATCAATGGCTTGGAGATGGAGCTCAACCCGAGAGAGCTCTATTCGCGCCCAGTGACCCTGCTTTAAAAGCCTCCTTGGTATATCATGCATTCTCAACAAAAGCCTCATTCTGTCATTATTACTGTGCATGGGAAGATGTACGAGTCAGTATAGAGGGCGTTGAAAAATAATCCAAGGGCTTATTTCTTACATCAAGGCGTTATGGAAAACAGCCTCTGTTCATATACAAATGTTACTTTGTATCTCAGAGATTATTATTTCTTTTTTTTTTATCATTCTTCAACTTCCCTCATTTCATTCTTATTTCAATGCTACAGAGGATGTGTTAAGTGGCTACTATTTCTCATTATTCATCTATCAACCATACTAATCAGAAATGATTTCATACACAAAAACAGATTTATGAGTGGAATATGTTCTTAGAATAGAGAACAATGTTGCTTTGATGATTTTTTTTCCTTTTTTTTATCTCGCTGAATTTTTTCTAATTAATTCATTAAAAATTTCAGATAATCTTTTTTTCTCAACTGACAACAAAGAACGAATATTATATTATTAGACCCAAAAAAGTGATATTATTTTAAAATATTCACCTGGTAAAGTATAAAATTGAATTCTATCCAGCAAAAAAAAAAAAATTGTCAAACGCAACTGTGAAAACGTCACCAACACTGCTCTTCAGGCAATCTAATGTATTTTGGCTACTTTCAATATGTAACAAAAATTTTGGCTACTGGGTCATAACAAATATAGATACACGGCAATGATTCTACAATTCACCTTTGATGATTAAATTAACTGCCAACACTTTGTTAAATATTAAACCACATAAATTATATTTCTACCAATGGATCATACTGTTTGAACAATGAGACAAAGACCTATAAATAATATTCCCCCCCAAAAAAAAGCCAGTGTGAACACAAGAGAGTTTTGAGGATCAGCAGTATCAACTTATCCAACACTAAAGCCCGTGACAACGACTATCGGAGGGGGTCTGCTACAGATAGCCCAAAAATAAATGTTATAACGGCTGGATTCTTATCGCCCTTAGCTCAACAGTGAAACAAAAAAAATAATAGTCGTCTGTTTTTCTATTTTAAAACCACGATAAAGAGTCAAGAAAATATTATAGTACAGCTTATTTATCCCCGATTCAAGTATAATCCAATAATGCTCGATTTCATTGAATTTTTGTCTAAATAAAAGACAGCTGAACTGACCTATGGGTATTGTGATTGGTTGTTGATGTTGATAATGTAGGACTCCGTCTTGTTGTATCATCCTGCAGTGATAGGGCACCACTGTTCACCTTGCAGGTTAGCCTCTTCAGTACGTCGTCCATAGATCTTTTGCTACCAGCAGCTGTAGCTGTACCACTGTTGTTATTACTACTGCTATTATTATTATTATGAATAACAGTATTATTATTATTATTATTATTATTATAATGTAGTGAATGATGATGTGTGTAGTACTGATCGTTGTGTAAAACTGGTGATGATCCACAATCTGACAAACCAGCTGTCTCTTGGCTCAATATATTACTTGAATTTTGATGATTATTATTATATTGATTATTATGCTGATTATGTTGATATATTGAATTTGTTGTATCAATAAAATTATTAAATGGAATTCTCTGTCTCTTGTTTGGTGGTGAATTTGGTGATGATGATGGAGAATCTTGATAATCTTGTTCACTTATACCAGGTGATGAACAAATTGATGATTCACAATCACCACGTTGATTATGGGTATTATAATCGTAATTTTGTAGTGGCACTGTTGTTTCTTCACTCGTTATATCACCAACTGTTGATATTGTATCACCAATTCCAGGTAGTATATCACCAACACCAGCCACCAATGTGGTGGTGTCTTCCTCCTCCTCGGCACCCGCCACTGTTACCACACCGCCCCCGCCCTCCGATAGCTTCGTTGGTGGCGATTTCCTCTTAGAGGACATCCTTAGTCTGCAACACAAGTGCAAGGATAGCTCAGTTTTTCGGTAATTTCCAACGTTCATACGTTTTTTTTTTTTTTCATATATATAGTTTATATATTTTCAGATTTATTCGTTCAATATGTACAGTGGAAATGAATGCCGCCAAGGAGGAGGGATTTGGCCATTATTATTTTAATTTAGTTATGGTGATAAAGAAGATAGTCTTCAATTATTAAATGTAGTAGTAGTAGTTAGACACCTTACACCAAATAAATCAAATCCTGATGAAACTTTCAAATAGCTTGACCCAATCTGCCAAAGGAAATTGGCCTGCTTGTCAAACACCTTATTTAACTATCCTATCCACCCACTCCCCCTCCCCCTTGTTGAAACACTTACACTCCTCAATGTTCATGGATAAGGGCTTGACGTACACATGCAATCTACATCTACAACTGCTGTTCACTCAGGTGACAAGGTGTTAATTTGCTAGTTGATCTTCAAGTAAAACGCAATCCATCAATTTCCGGTTACAAATTACTAAATCTAAATCATGCAATCAGTAGTTTACTATGTACATGTATGACAGAGTGGTTAAAAAAATTAATTTTTTTTTTTCCAAAGTAGCTCATCAGCATACCCTTTAGACAGTACTGACAACACTATAATAGATATGGAGATTTTCACTCGTTGAATTTTTCTATTAAATTGCGTGAGAAAATTTGGAAAAAAATAATATACAATCAGCATCATTCAAGTTACATTTTTCAATGTATTAATTTTTTTTCAAACATCTCCTTTTTATAAATACTGAAGCGCGCGACGACCTTCCAGTCAGCGCTGTGGCGCACAATTATACATTTTCTGCATAATCATACACTTTCTATCATTTCTTAACATTTCGAATACGAAAGCTTGTTATATTTTTGTACTTGCTGCCCGGTTACTCAGAACTCACAAGGAACACTGCGAAAATAGTTCAAGTAGACAATTTCTCGAAATTGGCCATTTTGACTGAAGAATAGCTCACCCCAAATTTCTATTCACCAAAAATTTTGTCTTTTCGATTATTTCTCGTTTGATAACTAGACAAAAGCTACACATGAACTGCACGTAATTTAATACAAACGAAACGATAACATTCTCGTTAGTCATGGAAATCATTAATTGATCCATTGATCCATCAACCAATCAGAACATGAATAAATAGTTAACAATCGAGACAATGTTTCATTGTCAATCAACTTTATGATAAAGGAAATAATGAATATTGTTTAAAGAACGGTCGATCATGTTGTATCAAAAAATTTCTTTTTTTTCCTCATATTTTGAGTGAAAAATTCAGATTTCAATTTTTAATCAGAAAAAAGTTACGGATTTTTCCATAAAAGACACTGGGTTAAATGTTAATATTTCAAAATTAATTTTTTTTTTAAATTAAAAAGTTAATTAAATCGAGAAAAAAATTTATTCTTGTAGTTTTCAAAAATCTTTAAATTTTATGACACTGATGAGCTACTTTAAAACGAAAAAAAAAAACATGGATTAATCGTTTAAAATCATCCCCACTCCTCTCCTCCCCCTCTACCAATAAACACATTTGACATTGATGGATAAATAAATATAATAATAGGATAATACTGAATCAATGTTGCGATAAAATATTTTATGTTACATAAGAAAAGGCGCAGTAACCCGAGTTATCAGTCACACTGATGCTGTGCGCCACGAGTGATTGTTGTAATTTCGTAACGATCATCATCTGAGTGAGTTGAAATGAAGAATGAGGTGGAGGGGGGGGGGGGGGGAGGGGTAAGGGGTCGAGATGTACATTATTATCATGAGTCTTTCACGTATTTTCTATGTGCCATTATCTACTTATCGTTACGAGTTGGGTCGTGAGGGGTCGCATCCATTTTGTCTCCGATTTTTTTTTTTTTTTGCTAAATAACGAATTAAAAGTTGAGTTTACTCTCTTCATCAATTTTACTATGACAATTAGGATTATAAATCGATAAATATTTGTATTGAATACTTTGATATTTTTCTCATTATGACGATGAAATTAAGCAAACAATGGAGATATTTTATTATCGAGATTGAATAGAAAAAAATTTATTCTTGCAATACAATGGATTTCTTCAATTATCTTCAAACTTCACGCGATGAAGAAAAAAAAAGTCTCTCATTATTTTCATTGATTGAGAGTGAACTTCAGACACTAGTCATTGTAAATTTCACTCATTCCCCCCCCGTAGTCTCGTAATTCATATGCTGATTATGTGATAACTGAAGTCTCTACAATTTGAATCAATGAGTGATGTTGAACAGGCGCCAACGAATCATTGATTATCGATCAAAATCGTATTATACTGTTTATTCATTCAATAATTGATGATATGTATTTTTTTTTACCGATTTTCGGGTGCCGGTATGCAAGGAAAAAAAGTAAAAATTTATGAAAAAATTAATTTATATGATAAACGTTATGGGATATAAATAATAATAATGAAATTGTAATTTTAGAACGTGCACATGTACATATGAAGTGAATACGATAAAGTTACGACTGTCCCTCCCTCTCATCACGTCTGAGACAAGTAATCTTCATTCATTCGGGTGGTGGCTTATTCATTGACGAGATGGACTGAGAACAACGGCGTTTTGTTAAGAATATCCCCCTCTCTCTCGTGTATATCTCTACGAAACGCGTCTCGTGTGGTTTTTTTTCAGATTGCTACAGTACAACACGCAGTTGAAGATGTTGATGAAGAATAAAATGAAATAAAAATGGAATGAAACAGATTATTTCTTGAGAATGATAAACATTGTTGGTAGACTAGGCAATATAGATTTTGGAATTTAGTTTACAATCCACACGGAAAGAAATTTTTGGTAAAAATTATAGTGAAATCCAGGTAAAAATTACCCAGACGAATGGTAATTCTGTAACAATTTATTTTTGGAGTAATAAATATTCTTGGTGTGGATAAATTTTAATAAACGTTTCTGGATAATATTTATTATTATCTGTGTAAAAATTGCCAATTTGTACGGATAAATATTATGAAATGTCTTGGTAGTTTTTACAAATATCTGAAAAATGACTAACCTCACCTACAAATCTTGAATGTGGTATATACAAAAGTTATCACGCAGAGGTTATATGAAATTTATTAACCTCGCGCCTCAGATGCGCGCACCACTTTTTACTATTCGGAATAGTAAATTCTACTGGGGTTCCAGTAGAATTTATTGTTTCGAATGGTAAAAAGTGTCGCACGTCTGGTTAATTTTTGATGCACACGATGGATATAATTTTATTGAATTAGGTGAATAAAAATTATTTTATGAATTCTACAATAATTACCAGGATAATTATAATTTTTATCCTCTACATAGATATTTTCTATCTTTGTCTATACACATTTTGACAAATATATAGACAATTTTTGGTTTATTCGGTGAAAATTACCATACCGAATAGTAAAATTTATTTTATCATTAATCTCACTATATATCATTCGAAATTGAGATTAAAAAAAAAAATTTTTGAATGCAAAATCGTTTCGACTGTGTGATATTGTTGTGGTATTATCGGAAATATGATATGTCATTGTGTATACTCGAGGCGTAACGTATTTAAAATAAATGTGAATAGCAGACACGGTGCGCGTCTTCGAGTAAAGGTCGAATATAATTGTGTATCATTGAAAGAAATGTTATGACTATATGTATATTGAAAGCATTGATTTATCACTGGTAGTTTAATCCGGATTAAATTATTCATTTACATTTTCACAATTGAGTTGAGGCGCCGGGGGAATGTCATCGAGGCTATTGTTTCCTTTTAGATTTTGTAAATATGACACCTTTATTGTTATTTTCAGAATTATTGATATTTTTATTTTGGTATGAGGTCATCTCCATTGTTTGTTGGATGTTGAAAATAAAATTCATTTTCTGAATCGATTAATCAATTTTCTAAATCAATAATAATTAATAAATCAATTAAAATCGCTCATTCCTCGTTGAAACGGATAAAAATAGAATAACTGAATTTATCCTCACTCCAAGCTTTGTTTATTCCACCAGTGAATTTATGTTTTTACTCTCGCCATTGTGATCCACTTGAGGCTGCAATACATCGCCTGGTAGGCACTTACTTTGTGTTACGTTTCACTTCTCTCAAACTCACTCTGACGTCAATCTACCACCCACCCCTTGTTACATTAATTACGATTTTCATGATGAAATGATTGTTTCACTTTTACTGACATAAAATTAATTGAATTTTGAGGATAATTTTTTTCTCATTGTGTAGTTTAGATAAATTTCTAATGCTTTCTATCAGTGTCTCAACGTACTTTTACGGTTGTAGATTAAGAGGGGAGGGGGGGGCATCTGTTTGAGCTCAAGTAGCATGGCCATAACGGAACCGCTCAAGACAAGAGAGGGTGTCTCGACATCGTAGTAAACGATGCCGTGACTTCCGTCACTTGAGTCTCCCACAATCTCAGTGTGAGAAAAAAAAAATAAAATTTCCTTCTAAATTTTATTTCAAAATATTTGCCCACCGTGGGAGGAAAATACGGAAATTCAGAAGCCCTACTGTTGCTCAGAGAAAGCCATATCGTTAGTATTCTTCATAGGATCCAGTGTGGTATATGCTCTACATAATGGAGTCCCTAGTAGAGTCACTTCTTTTGATGCCGCCTCGACCGATCTCTTGTTTATGTATGAACACAGCAACACGGACCGCACCCACTCACAATAACACGACATCTGTCTGGCTAGTACATTTTGCAAATTTGACAATTTTTTACATTCATTCTTCATTATTATTTTAGAATATTTGAATTTTTTTTTTTTTGTTGCTTCTCAATTTGTCAAATGACATTTTTCAGAGTGACATGTTAAAGGATTTATTGAGTCTAAAGTTTCTTTCCAAAATGAAAGGAAAAATGGTAAAATGAAGGATACAACTCCTAGGAAGACAGAGACTGATGAATGACTTGGGTCAGGACGAGAAGTTACATATCAGATTTCATGGAGTTTACATGCCAGAATTTCGGACGTTGGCAGCTCGACAGATGGCGAGGCAAGTCGACAAGCTGAAACTTTTCTTTTTTCTTCATCCCCATGTTTTCGATGTGATGAGACAAAGAGAGTGGTTGAACGAATTATTTTCATGGAATTATAAGTACAGAGTCAGCGAAACTCTCATTACACCGAAAAAAAAAGTTCTAATTCAAGTAAGATGACTTTGCCCAGATCAATCCAATTTCTCTGACTCACCATTGATAGGAAATGAGGTTGATTAAAGTCGAAAGATCTCATTCCCCTTTTCGACTTGAATCAAGTCGAAAAATACTTGAATCAAGTGGCTGAATCGATTTGAATTTTTCGACTTGATTCTAGTCAAAATTGGTCAAGTTGGGAAATTCGACTTGAATTAAAACTTTTCTTTTGGATGAGTCAAGTCACAGAATCGATTTGAAATTTTCTATCACGACTCGGAATGAGTCAGGATTTGATTTGACTCAAGTCAGAATTGTTCAAGTTGGAAAATTCGACTTGAATCAGAACTTTCCTTTTGGATGAATCAAGTCACAGAATTGATTCGAAATTTTCCATCCCGAATTGAAATGACTCAGGATTTGACTCGACTCGAGTCAAAGTTGTTCAAGTCGGAAAATTCGACTTGAGTCAGCACCTTTTTTCCTCCCAAAATAAAAAATTACTGAATCAAATGGGGCAATTCCATGTTTGACCTTGACTCACATTCACTCACTGTTTTCTATACCCTAACAAAATATCCCGTCTTCAGTTAGAAAGTTTGTTGGCTTTCTGCTGGGGTGTTGAATTCATTTGAATTAAATGGGTACATCTCGTATCACTAACGAGCCAGATCGATTAATAAAAACTGACCGGTCATATTAATCCACACCACAGGGAATTGCAACGATGGAATTAATCATGAGATGGCTATATTATCATAAAAGATGCACAACATGTGAGGAAGCGTGATCAAGGCCGATATATCATTGACTCAAGAATCAGTGATAAATATTGGTGGAGGGGGGGGGGGGGGAGAAAGCGAGGGAGGACTAAATTCTAAAAGAGATATTCAAATCGACACGAATAATTTCACCGAATGGATAATATAATAGAAAATCGATTGTTTTCATTTTAATTCCTATTAATCATCCCAGGAGAAAAATTCTTCGCGACATGATTTGAACGTGATTATTCAAAGAACTGGGGGATGTTCACTCAACGGAGTGCATATGAGGGTGCGACAGAGAGAGAGAGAGAGAGAGATAAAATTAAAGAAGGGAACCGCGAGGGCCTTCTGGTCCGAGTGTGGCTTTAAGAAGAAGTGGGGGGCCATGTGTTCAGTGTCAAATTGCTCTGGCTATAGACTCGTGTGAGCGTATACACAATATATAACTATTCCTTTTTCTCTGCCTCTCAGAACTCATCTCAAACGTATTACAATTGTTCACGGTGTCGCATTCTTCGATACTCAATTTCCAGTGAGAAAATATCACTTGACAGAATATCTTTTGTCTTAAAAAAAAAGCAAAGAAAAAATTCACAATTTTCTAGGCCTTTCTTATTTTAAAAGAGGTTTGTTGGAGTTGAAAGCGTTTGAGACACAAGAGGTTTAGAGGAATGGAACAAAAGCAGTCGGCATCTGGAACGCGTTAAAGCCAACCATGTGCCTTCATTGGTACATTTTTGTACTTTTTCCTTTCCTCCATTCTCTTTCTCTCTTACTCTTGTTTCTATTTTTCTCCATTTTTTTTTTTTAAATATTCAAAACGACTCGCCGGCCGTATTGGAGCTGATAGACAAGCACTTTGGGGGCATCCACGTGTGTTGAATATTGCATGAAAAAAAATTGGTAAAATTTCTCAAATTGGACAATGACATTTTCCATCATATCTCTGGATCCAATAGAGATAGAACTATTTTCATAGGGACCTTTTTTGTAGATTTCCTTATCCTCTACAAAAAAGGTCTCTACAAAAATTTTGATATCTCATATAGATTTCGAGATATTCCCCGAAAACTGGAGTGATAGATGAATCGACTTTGATTTCAACAAAAGAATATCTCTTTTTTTAATACGATACAATTAAATATTCAGGGTCAAATGTCCAATGATTCATTTTTTACAATTTCTTTTTATACCTCATGTCTTCCAATACGAATATCATTTTTCACTTATTCACGGGCAAAATACCTTATTATGCAAAATTTATAGGTAAATTGTCGACGTCTTTATCTCGTTAGCGACATTATACCCAGTATTTTTTTCAATTTCATTGACTCTACGGGGTTATTATGTGTATATTTTTTTTTTGTCCACCACTTGTAATCTAAATTGAATAAATTACATGTGATTTATTGGTAATACGTAATTAAGATGAAAGGATGCACTTTAGCGATTATCTTTATTGCGTTAGTACAGGTTGGATTATAATGATTGGAATATGTATCAATATTTTATCATTTTTGAGAATGAGAACGAGCATTCAATGAAATTAAATAATTCTTGATGAATTTAAATTTTCATGAAAAACGATAATTATTTTAAAATTGTAAAAAATAATACGTGAATGTAGATGATTGAGAAACAATGGTATATGCTATTGTACAATTGCACAAAGTAGTTTATGTAACTTCAAACATAGACGTTGGCATTGTTATTTGATTGCTTCCTGTCAAAAGAATAATGTCAAGCCAATCTCGTCTTGTCCCTGTTGTAATTTTCAAATCAGTCTTAGTGGGCAAGTGTATGTGGCTCATGTATCAAGAATAATGTTGTATGAATATTTTTATTTTTTTTCATTATTCATTCAGTCTCTCACAATGTTTTTCATGTTCTTGAAATACAATTGAAATATTTAACAGTGATGTATATGGATGAGCGAGAATAGGCCGTCGGAACGATCATAATGAGAGAAACGATGATTTGTTAAGACGTTATATGCAACACATTGTGACTTTTTAGTGAGTTCAAGTGACTTGACGTTGCACATGGTGGCTACCAAACAACTTTACTGGTACTATTATTCATTCACGGGCCATGGACATCGGCACGGGACAAAGGGTAATTATCCGTGGATTTTAGACAAAATTATATCAAATTTAAAAAAGAATTATGAGGATTATTCCATTGAGAATTACAAAAAAAAAACAAAGTTCTGATTCAATTAGATAATCTACTTGATTCATGTAGGGTAACTCTACCTCAAACAATTCGGTTTTTCGCCCTGAATCAAGTCGAACTCTGACTGATTCGAGTCGCACTCTACCTGATTTGAGTCAAACTCTACCTGATTCAAGTCAAAATCTACTTGATTTAAGTCGAATTCTACCTAATTCAAGTCAAACTCCACCTGATTCAAGTCAACTTTCACCTGATTCAAGTCAAACTACCTGAATCAAGTCAAACTCTACCTGACTTGAGTCACTAAATCGATCTGACTTTGTTTTCGACCTGATTCAGGTAGAATCTGGTCAAGTAGAATATTCTACTTGAATCAGAACTTTTTTTTCGGATAAATTGTACTATATAACTCCCCCATTATAATCACCCATTCCCTACATCTAGACAACTTCTTGACATGTTTCATGTGTTTCCTGAGTACTATAGAGGATCAATCGGCAGCATTATACTACTGTTACGTCACACTGAAGATTTACAAAACATGTGGTGCGTAGTTATCAATCTCCAGGCACTTGGTACAATCGTCTAGGCTAACGAAAGCGTTTTATACCATTGAGCCACTAGTTGGAATTCCACAATTCTCCTCCACAAACTCTACATATTTGATGAAATTCTGTTGCCACACGCGAATATGTGATGAGAAAAAGGATAAAATGAAAGAAATGAAAGAATGAGATAGGGATAGGTATTTTTTAAAAATTTATTTTCTAATGAAGAAAGAGTAGGTCGCCATGTATTATAAACGTGTGGGGGATTCTCTTATTTTTCCTCTCTGTCTCTCAGTCATTATTCTTTTTTACGATTTCTCCCGACTATTTTAAAACAACAGCCTCTCTCCATCTTCCTCTTGGGGACCTTAAAACAAATACTGAATACACTGTTTCAGACTCATATAATCGGATTTTATCCACAAGATAAATTTGAAAAAAAGAAAAATTAAAAAAATAATCATGAATAATAAAAAAATAATGAGATAAAAAAACACTCTAAACGGCGGGTCACTGGGTCGAATACATTGCACACTCCCAACTCGTTTTCAGCCCTATATCCACTCATCCCTTCAACCTCGATTTAGTTTCCCTGGAACTACTCAGACCACACGGAAACACATGGCTTTTCCCCTCTCTCAATATATCCAACCATTCTCCTACAAACACTATACAAAACACCAGTGCGTGCTCCCTAGTCATTAACAATCACCCAACAATCCGTATAATTATCCCCTCATGATCACTCAATATCTTTCCAACCGATTAAATTCACAAATTTTCTCAACAATTAACTTCATCATTTACCCCAATCAACCACAAAACTCACCTTCCAAGTGTGCTCATATCATCCTGGAGATTGCCATGTACTTGTTATCATTAATCAAATAATATTACACTATTATTACAAATAAATTGATCAATCAACACCTCACAAATTTTTCTTTAACACTAATAAAATACTGTCACTCAGTTTATTTCTCTTCTAATAATCATCAAATTAAATTTTTTTCATTAATTATCAAAATTATTGATTAACAAAAAATCGTTAAATTTTAATTTCACGTTAATATCGTATCATCACCACGATACCACTGTATATTCTTTGACAGTAATGATAAGAGGATGGAGGGGGGAAGGGGAGAAGGGGGGAGATACCCGGGGCCCGCCTCCAGGCCGAACCTCACCACTGTGTAATACCTGTTGGGGACGTGCACTAAACGGCAACCGATATACCCTCTTTTTTTAAAAATCTAAACCACAAGTTTATCGATTATTTATCCAATAATTAAAACAGTCTTTATCACTCTGTAGCACATGTTTATTTATTTTTTCTTTCATTCCAATAATCAACAAATTTAAATAAAATATTAATAAATTGAAATAATGATGAATTAATTTTGTAATTATTTAATCGATTAAAATTGTCAAATAATATTTAACACAGTTGAATATTTTATCGGAGTAACGGACAACGGGTATAATAATCACCGCGGAGCGTCGGCTGACTGACTGGTAAAGGCGGCCGAGGGTCCGCGGGACGGTGAGAGAGTTTCGGCGCGGGCGCTTGGCACTCTCTTGCCGGCGCAGATCTTGGGCGCCGTACAACACGAATTGCCCGCCAACAGACACACACCCCTCTATCCCCCTCCCCCTCCCCCACAAAGTTATTAACCATCCTTCTCCCACCAGCACTTGCACATAACCTCTCTCAACTACTACTGGCACTCGTTACGTCCCCAAACACAACCACGCGACTTGTTCATTTCCCCCACCACAATACCATCCAACAATATCCCTCACTCTGGGTGCATATATCCCACTCACTCGTGTATTTAAGTAGAAAGGTGGCGCTCACTCGCTCTAGTATACAAAAGGCCCACGCGCGAGCGCGCGACAACGACAGACAACGGAGGCAACTGCTGGTAGCCGCCAAGCGTCGTTTACCACGCCCTTTTCAGGCGCACCATAGTTACCGCCCACTTTCGCCCTGCACCCACGCAGTGTGTGTGTGTGTTTATGTGTGTGTGTGTCTAGTAAGCGACGGAGGAATAATATCCCCACCTTGTTCCTTTATTGCCAACTGGGGTTTACCTATAGTCGTGTAGCTTGTCGAGATTCTCGATTTTCTTTGCAAGATCCCTGGCATTTTCAAGGGAGCGAATCTCATTCTTTTTTACACTCTTTCCTTCATTCTTGTAAATTTTTTTTCTTTCCAGCAGTTTTTCTTTACCTCCACTATTTGACATTAGTCTTCTTTTTCTAATTTTTTTTCTTTATCTGAAATCGACTTTTTTTGTTCGTTTTTCATCATTCGATAATGGAGAATAGAATGCGAATTTCAATCTATTTTTTCACTAGAGACGGGAGTTTATATAGCGTTCCACGTCTTGTGAGGGCACAGGATATAGTATTTAATAGAATTTTTGGAGTAGATGAGAGGGGAATCAGGATAATTCTCGATATTAGTTTACAAGAATTTTTACTGAAAAAATGGATAGTCCAGATCGGGATTTGAACCCGGGACATTCTAATTATGCATCGGGTGCTTTCCTAACTGAGCTATCCAACTCCTAGCCACTTCTTCATTTCAAATTTCTTGTACATAAAAAAAAATCGACTCATGGAAATATGAAATTTATTTTTAATTTTCGCTTATTTTATGACATAATTAATGATACAGTATAACCGATTTAATAAATTATTTCAATTTTAATTAATGCAGAAACAATTTATTTGATTCTCAATATTGCTCCATTGGTTACTGCGCATTCCGCAGCTATTGTGTGACTTACACTAACTGGGCAACCCTCGGTTGCGTACAAAATCGCCAGATCCAATGGGGATCAGCGAGGGTGGGAGGATGAATACGAGTCAAGCGACCAATAAGGCTTGGCGCCACCACCCGCGCAAATCACAATGCTCATTGTTATCGGCCTCTCCTCCGCCCACACCCCCGTTTTCTTCCAACTGGCTGAGGTTAGCTGGGCTTCTCTCCTGTATGTGGCCCCCCTGCGGAACAACTGGTTACGCGCAGGTATTGCGTACTGTGTACACATTGTCCTTGCGGGGCGTTCCGTTAAATTCTTTGCGCAAACGCCGCACTTGGCACAATGATAGAGCACAATAATCTTTAGAGAGCATCCGTTTTCTGTGGAAAAACTTGTGACGTCAGTGGTCGGTGTACCAAACCGGCCAAGAGGGTATCCAAGGCTTTTTCTATATATCTATATTCTCAATGAGAAAATGCGAATTTTTCTTGATTTAAATTATACCCAGTACAGAAAAAATGATTTTTAGGCGGTCATGTGCAGCAAAAGTTGTATAATTCGAGACTTTTTATTTTAACTTTGTCTTTGGATGTGCACAGCTATATACAACTAGACTCTCTGTACATAGGTATAGAAACGACCCCGTTGATGTTGAGAGGAATGGACGAGAATGGCGTCGTTGTCCATCCCTTTCATGTTAAGCTTTCTTTACCTCCTTTCAACCTAACCTATGGTCTCTCAGATATCCTCTTTACAATCTTCAAACTACTTTTTGTCATGGTTTTCATTAAATATTAATATTCTAGTGAAAATAAACACATGTGAAAATTGTGCAATATTATTAAATGATGTGTTACATATCCATGTGCACCTGTTTCCAGTGTAAATATACGTGGTATTTTTAGGGAATACAATTTGTCCAAAATGTATTTTAATGTATTCAGTTGGCGGTCAATTTCAACGGCCTTTGAGTTCCAATACTCGAGTAAATTTAGGTGTGAAGAGTGGTTCAAGTATTAGATTTCTCATGTCTCGGTGTGATTTTTGGAGGAAATTGAATTTTTTAAAGACAATTAATAGTTTATTTTAGAAGATTGATTAATCCATGTAATTTCCATTTTTTTTTCATTTCAATTGATTACCCCAAAAAAAATTTCTGATTAAATTCGATAATCTACCTGATTCAAGTCGAGCTCTACCCGACTGAAATCAAACTCTACCTGACTTACGTCGAATTCTACCCGATTTGAGTCATTGAATTGACCTGAAATATGCCATGAACCTACTTGATTCAGGCAGGTAGTGGCCAAGTCAAAAAATTCTACCTAAATCAGAACTCTATGTCCGTGGGTGATGTTGGAAAAGTCCATTCAATTAATTCGGCACCATTCATATACACTCAACGATTTCGTAAATCTAATGCGTGTAAAATCCATTGAGATGATGACTTGCAGAAAATATTTGATGTTCTCTTCAACTTATCGTCAGTGATATGCACAGTGTCTTGGATAGCACATCTGCTTTTTGTTCACTCGTCACCAACAACTCGTCCTTGATACGTAAAACATGAATAAAATACAATTTTCATGTAAAAAGTGTCTTTCATTAACCGAGATTACACGAAAAAAAAGTGACATTGTGCTGCCGTCATTTTTCAGCTCTCGTTTACAAAAAACCCGTAGAAAAAAAAACCTGTAATAGCTATCAGATTCCAATCTTATCATCCTTTCCCTGAAAAACTCCCCTCCCTCCCCCTCCCCCCAAAAAAAAGCCAACAGTCACCCTTCCTCAGCCATTTACCCATCGAGGACCGTCCCAAGTGAAACGAGTCAGCAACCCGTCCGGCACTCCCCATTCACTCCAACTTGCACCCTCACCCCCTTCCCTCCCTCGAATCCCCCCATAATGTCATAATTTCTTCCTAATAATCATCAAAACTGTGCAAATTTTAACTACAACTCGTTCCTAACTTATTAACTCGCACAAGAAGCATCAAGTATTTAAAACCAAGACTATTCCTGTTCTGAATACAAGAACCTAACAAGAACAATGAGATTCACCACTGGGGGGGGGGGGGAGGGGGGAGGGATAATTTCCATGGCACTGACAGGCGCATGTGTCCATGTGGGTGTACCTCAACTTGGCGTTTTACAAAATGAATAAAATTAAAAACAGAAGAAAACCAAGAAAAAAAAAAAGAAAGAACAAATCCTGAGATTTATGTTTAGCAACGGCTGGTGCAGTGTCACTGGGTACGCGTATACTGTTGCCAGCAGTTGACTCTCTTGATTTGTATGTACGTGACTATGGTGTGCGGGTGATGGGATTTTGGTGGATTTTGTTTTTTGTTTTTATCCTGGTGCGAAGAGGAAGAGGACCGACGAAATATCGTTTGGAGGTAGCGCATGGCAATGAGAGTAATAAGATTGGACACATCACGAATGCCTATGGACTTGTTCTCTTCTGCTCTGTTCTTCTCTCTCTCTCTCTTTCGTTCTCCGTCGCGTTGGCTTGACTTGTGAATGAACTTTGGGAGCATTTCCGGCCGCCACTTCTTCTTCTTCTTCTTCTTCTGGTCCACGTCTTGTCCCCTTTCGAGGCAGTCATCGCATACATGTGCGAGAGAAGAGGGCAACGCCACACAACACCATGCAATCTCTCTCTCTCTCTCTCTCTCTCTCTCCTCCGCCTCCTCATGAATGAGTCCCCAGTTGGGTCGCGATAGGGAGAGGAAATAAAACGTTGTGGAAGATGAGAGCCGACGAGGCGAATTCAACCGCCGGGGGTACACCCGGACGGATTTAGATACCGGGATGAGTGCCTCTATACTCCGAGTGCAGTACGTAACTTTCTCTCTTCACCTTCTTTTATCTTGATTTTTCTTTTCAATTTTTTTTTTTTCGGTTTTTTCACCCCCGTACTGAGCACATTTGCACTGTGTTTCCATCGTGAGCTTCTCTCTGCCGCTTTGTTGCTACTATTATTAATAATGTATTACTGTTTATTCGGGTGGATTTACTCGGCTGGATAGTTTATTATAAATAGGTATCTTTGTTCAGACAAAAAAATGTTCTGATTCTAGTCGAATTTCCCGACTTATGAATCAAGTTGTGATTGAAAATTTTAAATTGATTCAGTGACTTGATCCACGGAGAGGAGTTTTCGATAAAAATTATAGTGAAATCCAGGTAAAAATTCCCCAGACGAATGGTAATTCGGTCATCATTTATTTTTGGATCAATTTTGAATGAATTTTAATGAACGTTTCCGAACAATATTTATTATTATCTGTGTAAAAACTGCCAATTTGCACGGATAAATATTATGGAATGTCTTGGTAGTTTTTACAAATATCTGTACAAAATTTACTGTTCCAGAATAGTAAAGATTACTAACCTCAACTACAGATCTTGAATGTGGTATACACAAAAGTTATCACGCAGAGGTTATATGAAATTTATTAACCTCGCGCCTCAGATGCGCGCGCCACTTTTTACTATTCGGAATAGTAAATTCTACTGGGCTTCCAGTAGAATTTATAGTTTCGAATGGTAAAAAGTGTTGCACATCTGATTAGTTTTTGATGCGCACGATGGATATAATTTTATTGAATTGGGTGAATAAAAATTATTTTATGAATTCTATAATAATTACCAGGATAATTATAATTTTTATCCTTCACATAGATATTTTCTATCTTTATGTATAGACAATTTTTGGTTTATTTAGCGAAAATTACCATACCGAATAGTAAAATTTATTTTACTTATTGTAAATTTTATTATTTAGCATCAATTATTGTCTAACTTCCAGACAGAAATTATTCTAGAACAGTAATTATCACCGACAGGGCAGAGTCATCTTACTTGAATAAAATAAATTATCTACACGAATCAAAACTTTTTCCTCACCTGTTTAATTTTTTCAGATTAATCAAACAGAGACGTTAAGCAGTAAATGAACATGTCGGGGAATCATGCTCGATCTGTGCAGCAATACTGATACATTGTTAGATTTCATTTGTCGCGTCAACGTGATTGGAACGCGGTACAGAACGATATATAGAGATAGAGTGATTGTATATAGCAGGTATACGCAGTCAGTCGACACATCGAAGAGGTGGGAGAAGTGAGCGCGTGTCGTTCGAGTTGGGCTCGTGTCTTTGGATTGCATCACATGTGAGAAAAAAAAAACCAAGACATTGTTAATGAAAATAAGAGAGAGAGATTTCTGTAGAACTTGGAGGGGTGGGAGGTGAGGGCAATAAAATGGCTTTCAAATGCGTGAAAATTTGTGGCGAATTGTTAAACGTTGATTCGTATAAATAGGTACACGTTACTGCCCGGCATCGTGATATGTGTGACAGGTGTCCCTAGTGGCGTTGCCCACTTGTGATGCATCTAAGAGGATTATTGAAAACTAGGTAGATCTCGTAATAGAATAGAACTTACAATCTTGGAAAATTTATTTTATTCATCACATCAATTGGCATTATCAAGCTATGCACGTTTCAAGGGCAATGGATATATACATGAGAATCGAACAAGAGACAATTCGAATTTCCTTACTTGACTCGATTTAACTCAAATCAAGTCGAACCCCGAGTCATTTCAAGTCGCTGCAACCGACTTGACTCAAGTCGGGATACAAGATTTCCCATTGACTCAGTGGCTTGACTCAGGTAGGATTCAACTTGATTCAAGTCGTGAGTGACTTGAGTCATGCAGAGTGCCGACTTGATTCAGGTATCTTCCGACTTGATTTGAGTCAAAAAAGAGAATGACGTCTCTCGTCTTGAATCAATCTGATTTATCCAACAGGTGTTCAATCCCATTACGCGTTAATTAAATAGACTATTGAAAATACCGTAAGAACAATTAAAGCCCACACAACCAAAGCACCATAATTGGTTCTCCTAGTACATAACAAAGTGTGACATGTGCCTGTGGCTCTTGCGAATCGTTGCACTCGGCTGAATCGTATTCCGGTGTTGGCTGCACTTTGAGAGTGTGAGAAACCATGGTGGGGTGGGGGGGGGGGGGGGGGGAGGGGGAGCGTGGGCGTGAATTACGGTCACTAGTGTGAGGCGTTTATGGCCATGTGGACGGTAATACAAATCCAAGTGAAATCGTGCGGGACATTCGGTATGACTCTCTCAACTCGTATTGTTCCTTATTCCATAGGTGACGTGATCAGGGCTGTCCCACGACACTAACAGATCGTGGACTATAGATATAATACCTAACATACCCGTGGTATAATGAGAAAAGTGCATTTGTCGATTGTATTAACACCCACGTATGGTGAAAACAGTATGAAGATTAATCACGTCATTTCTTTTGTGTTGGTGAGCAATGTATTGAGTATACTGCCACAGTAAATTTGTTATATTTTTTTTCTATGATTTCTTTCATCTTATGGGGTAAATAATTAGGTTTTATCGTGATGAGAAAGTGATGAACTTTATTTTGAAAAAAAAAAGAAATCACTCGATTTATGAGATTAAAGTTCTGATTCAAGTCGATAATCTACTTGATTCAAGTAGGATGATTCTACCTGATTCAAGTCAAACTCTACTTGATTTAAGTTGAAATCTACCTGATTTGAGTCGTTGAGTCGATCTGAAATTTCCTTTCGAATTGATTCAGGCTGACTGCATCGATTTGAAATGAGCCGAGAATCTACTTGATTCAGGTATAAAGTAGCCAAGTCAAAAAATTCAATCTCAATCAGAACTTTCTTTTCTTCGCAATGGAATCATTTTTTAAAAAATAATTTCAATATTTTGCAACAATTATGATATAAATCTACACCAAAAAAAAGATGGCTGATTCAAGTCGAAAATCAAAATGCTTCAAGCCTTATGTTTATGGCTGAATCAAGCTGGATTTTTGACTCATTTCAAGTAGGAAATTGACTTGATTCAAGAAGGAAGAGGTCAAGTTGTATATGCTGGACCAGCATTGCTGGTTGGTTCGCGCCGGAAGTCGGATCCCGACCTGAATCAGGTCGGAACTCGACCTGAATCAAGTCAGAACTTGACCTGAAACAAGTCGAATGAGGTCAGGTCGATTTCTGGACTTGATTTAGCCATATTTTTTTTTTGGTGTAGCAAATCCATTTTGAAATCCAGTTGAATGGGCCTCCAGTTGCCTGGCCTCATCATACTCATAAACCAAACGATGTATCAAATCTCGAAGTGTATTTGAAATATGAGAATTCCAGGCGGTTTTAATCCCCATGACTAGACGAGTTAATCGGCAAACGAAACCACAATAAACCAAAGGGTGGATAATAAACGAAGTTGACGGTTCGTTTACCATAATAATGCCTTCTCGCACGATAGAACAGGGACATACCGAGAAGAGAGAGAGAGAGAGAGAGAGAGAGAGAGAGAGAGAGAGAGAGAGAGAGAGAGCGAGAGAGAAAGTACGAAAGATATTCGTTCGTGCGCGCTTCACCATGCCAGAGAGCCAAACAGCACGGATACATACAGATGCTATAAATAGTATAATTCTTTCTTACTCTTCCTTCCTCGACCGGCCTCCCTCACTCCAACTGGAGCTTTCTCCTACTATTCATCAGTGTGTCTACAGGTCCATGTGATTCTCTGCATAACCTGCACACCAATAATTATCACCACAGTGTACCCAGCTCGAGGCACTTCAACTCCCGCACGTTATGCATCCTCCTTCTGTTCTGTACAGTATACCATTTCCACTCTCGCCCCACCTCATCAGCTTGCCCATCGTCTTTAGGAGTCTTCTAAACTTCTCGTTGTCGTTTGCTGACTCCGCAAATGTGCCCTCTTGCGCACCCACAGCTATTTCAGAAGAGCAAATCTTCATCGTGGATATTATTGTATACACGGAGGAGAGAGACTGCACCGGGGCTTTTCTCGTTATGCGTGACCATTTCCGCTCTACTCCTACCCCATTACTCTTCCCATTCACCGACTCTTTTCTTTCATTTTACTTGCATTTTTGGGATAATTTCGGGAGGTAGCTCAATTGTAATTAGGGGGGTGGAATGAAAGAGAGTGAATTGATCTATTTTTTTAAAAATTATATTATTACTGAAATAAAAAAATGGGAAATCGAATTGACTTGAAGACGACAGACGTCATTCCCTTTTCCGACCTGAATCAGGTCGGCAACCTACATGACTCAAGCCGCTTCCGACTTGAATCAAGTCACTGAGTCAAAATGAGTCAAGTCAAAAAATTTAACTTGATTCAAGTTAGGAAATTCGACTTGAGTCAGAACTTTTTTTTCAGGTGGTGAATACTGATCACTATACTATCTGAGATATTTTTTGCTGATACATAATTTATTGGCAATAGGTGTGAATGAAAGTTGCAGTGTGTAATTTTTGTCCTCCTGTACACCAACAAAATTTTCCAGTAATTCGATACACGAGAGAGTGTCGGGGAGTCACACGTGAGGTCGTAGAGATCAGCGGGTCGTGCGTATAAATCGAGAGAGTTACGTCCTTGAACTCAGTTTGCGGGGCCTCGCGCAAGACATATCTGCTCAGGCTAAATGCGTGCGTTATATATTTAACTCAAGCGTGGCAAAAGCCTCACCATTATTGTCGTGAGTATCAGTGTGACATGACTTGAGTCATTGAATGGTGATCAAAGGAGATAATGAATATCTCGGAAAATTAGAAAATTTTTAAAAATTAAAAATAAACATTTCCTGTTTACTACATTCAATTAAATTCTTATTTCATATCTGTGTAAATAAATTAATGAATGAAAAATATAAATAAATCAATCGATTAATCGTCCGAGATATTAAAAACAATGTTCAACGTATTTTTCATATTTTCTGGCATTTTTTATCTATTCATCCGCACAACAACCATTTATTCATCTCAACTCGTATCCAAGCTGAATGAAAATTCCAGAGAGTCAAGGGGGGGGGGGAGACACGATAGGAGCCTTGTCAGGAGAATGATTAATGGCTTAACGCATTAACAGGATATTGACAAATCACTTGCACAACCTTATAGCCAATGCAGTCGTTTTTGGTGTTGTATGGGCCACCCCCTTTCTATTATCCTCTGTGTCACCTTGGTGTTGGTGATAAGAGAGAGAGAGAGAGAGAGAGAGAGAGAGAGAGAGAGAGAGAGAGAGAAAGAGAGGGAGAGGGAGAGGGAGAGAGAGAGAGAGAGAGAGAGAGAGAGAGAGAGAGAGAGAGAGAGAGAGGGGGGGGGAGAAGGTGGGGGGTAAGAGAAGAAAAACCGTGTGGTGGATGTTGAGATGAAAGGAAAGAAAGGAACGGTAAGATGGTTAAAGAAAGGGCTGAGGGGGTGGAGCTTCCTTAAATCGTTTCCCCCCCCTTCTCCTAGCCACATCGTCTCTCGAATAAAGTAGAACGTACGCCAAGGTGGTGGTGGTTGCTGGGGTGAAGATGCCGCTAGAGGATGAGGGAGTACGAGGAAAAAGAGTTCAGACCCTGGGACAAAAACTCATTCCCTACTACATTTGTCGCGTCAATCCTCCCCTCATTCCTCCCCCCACACCTACTACTTCCATCCCTCCATCAGGAGGAAAAAGAAAAAGGTAAAGTGGGAGATGCTCCTGGTTTTGGTGGGTGTCTGAGCTGTTTCAATTCACCTCCCTCTCCTCCTCCCCCCCCCCCTTCCCCTATGGTGTTTGGATGAAATCTCTCTCTTACAAAAAAGCTATCGGTCTCGATTCACCTTGTTGACAGGCCTCGATAACATTCAAACTGAGGAGACAACTTTGATTTAAACTTTTCCAGACATGTCGAATAAACGATATTTAAATGGTTTTCGATGTATACGTACTGGTTTTAAAAGTATACAGAGGGTCGAAAAAGATATATTTGCATGACAGTGTAAAAGCGATATCTCATCACTATTGAGGATTTATACTGTACGATTGATAGTACTGTTATTACAATTTATAGAATTTTGTCGTTATTGAAAGAAAAAGTTTTGATTCAAGTAAGATGACTCAGCATTGGTTGGAAATTGAATTGATTCGAGACGACAGACGTTCAATTTAAACGTTTGATTCAAGTCAGAAAATACTTGAATCAAGTCAACACTCTACGTGACTCAAGTAGCTCTCGACTTGAAGCGAGTTGGGTCATACCTGAATCAAGTCGTTGATAGATTTGAAATTTTCTATTTCGACTTGATTAAAGTCAATATTTTGGTCAAATCAGGAAATGTGACTTAAATCAAGTAGAAAATTTCGACTTGATTCAAGTATAGAAAATTTTGACTTGATTTAAGTGGAAAATTTCGACTTGATTCAAGTGGAAAATTTAGACTTGATTCAAATCGGGAAATTCAACTTGGCTCAGAATTTTCTTTTTTAAATATTGAAAAAGTATATTATTCACAATTTTTCTGAACAAAACATGAGTTAATCATCTCCATAAATTAACTCTGTTCAATATAATTTAATCACAATCTCCAATAATTTTTGCATAAAAATTAATTTCACTTGATATTCCCGTATAAGGCGCTTTCCTCTCAATAATCACCAAGAAAAGAGGCATCTTTTGTGCGTACAAACCCTGTATTCCTCATTCGTCCGAACAAAAAAGGCACTCACTCACTTTCAATAGCTCAAACCCCCCAAAGTCCATCGAAGCAATAGTGAAAAAAATATATATACCCCAAGAGAGAGAGAGAAAAGAAAATTCTCACGCACACAATTGACTCAAACCCGCATATACATCGTAACAACCCCTCGTTTTGGTGCGCGAGAATAAGAGTGAAAGTAGTACTTGTGAGGGTGCATTTGCATTATACATAGTCGGATTCCTCCGACAATTGACTCGATGTTCATACTCTGGCCATCGTTATCCCACCCCCACCTCTCAGAAGCCCGAATAAGAGTCAATGAAAATCAAATCGACACGGCCAAATGGATTCATGTTGTCGGTGTGTTGTATAACTGAGAGAGGGAGGTTTCATACGATTGCACGATATAATTGAGCGTGCGGTCACTCTCGAAATCTCGTATTGTATACGTCTAGTTGTATTACAGGGTTAGATGCCCCTTTTTTTTCCCCCTCCCTTTATTATTTGCCCCCGTTAACAGCTAATGTGACCCACGTGTTTTGAATGGAAAAGACCAATGCATAGTGCAGACTCTTGAGAGGATGTACGGGTGTCGTATATAGTCCCTCAACAAGGCCATCCAACACGTGTGTATATAAGATATAATCCCCCTCCTCCCTCACTCCCTTTTTTCTTTCAGAGATTTCTCGTACAAAACCTATATAGTTTTCGAACAGCAGTCCCATTGTATTATTCACTGGATAAGTCTTGTATGGAGAATGTTACTCTCAATGTATTTTTTTTTCTTTTCGCATTCAAACGGATGTATCAAATCAATCATACAGGGAGAGAAATTTTTGGTAAAAATTACTGTCCCAGAATAATTTCTGTCTGGAAGATAGACAATAATTGATGCTAAATAATAAAATTTATAATAAGTGAAATAAATTTTACTATTCGGTATGGTAATTTTCGCAGAATGAACCAAAAATGGTCTGTACATTTGTCAAAATGTATATAGACAAAGATAAAAAATATCTATGTGAAAGATAAAAATTAAAATTATCCTGGTAATTATTATAGAATTCATAAAATAATTTTTATTCACCCAATTCAATCAAATTATGTCCATCGTGCGCATCAAAAATTAACCAGACGTGCGACACTTTTTACCATTCGAAACTATACAGGGTGTATCTTTATTGGTGGAAAACCTCTCGTCCCTCAATGTAAAATGACTTTCTAAATACGGAAAAAATACAAAGAAAATTACTCCTCAGCATAAAAATGCAACACTTGTGGCAATAGACACTGTGGTAATTTAGGCGATTTTGGATACCACCGAGGATACCACCCTTGTTGCGACAGTCACAGCGATAATCGAGGCGATATAGAATGCAACATTTGTAGCGATAGCCTCTGCGGCGATTGGAGTCAAACCTAATGCAACATCCGTGTCGATAGTCACGGCGATGATTAAGGCGATATGAAATTGATGTACTAGAAAAATTAGCCAAATTAAATTTTTTAAATATTTTTCCCGTATTTAGAAGGTCATTTTACGTCGGGGGTCGGAAGGTTTTCCACCAATAAAGATACACCCTGTAAATTCTACTGGAAGCCCAGTAAAATTTACTATTCCGGATAGTAAAAAGCGGCGCGCGTATCTGAGGCGCGAGGTTAATAAATTTCATATAACCTCTGCGATAACTTTTGTGTATACTACATTCAAGATCTGTAGGTAAGGTTAGTAATTTTTACCATTCTGGAACAGTAAATTTTGTACAGATATTTGTATAAACTGCCAAGACATTCCATAATATTTATCCGTGCAAATTGGCAATTTTTACACAGATAATAATAAATATTGTCCGGAAACGTTCATTAAAATTCATTCAAAATTGATTCAAAAATAAATGATGACAGAATTACCATTCGTCTGGGTAATTTTTACCTGGATTTCACTGTAATTTTTACCGTTTTTTTTTCTTTTAAAATTGTTTTTATTTAAGAATTCCCAATTTCAATAAATTTCTTAATTTCAATTTTTTTTAAAATCAATTTTGAAAAAAAAATCGATTTAATTCTCAACATTGCCCAAAATTCCCTCTCTCCTCCCTTTTATTCATAACCCGTAAAGGCAAATTCATAATATAATATGAAGAATGATATGACAGGGGGGGGGGGGGGTGGTTATACACAGAATTCACCCAAAACTCGAGACCTTTATTCAATGAATGCCAAAGACAGGGGAGAAAAGAGGGGTAAATAATTCCTATAGAAAAGGTTAATAATAATAATCATCAATTTCCCTTCTCTTTTCACGAAATGTTCAGTGTTCAGGAGGCCTCAGAATTGAGCTGAGCTGGGTATATACCGGGCCTTTTCATTCGTGAGGTGTATGAATGGTAGTGAACGAGTTGAGCCACATCCTCGGACGTCGTCTCTTCCCTTTTTACTCCATCTCTTCCCCCCCACCCCCCAGCCCTCCCCACCCACTATACGCAATTTTTCCTCGTCTTCAATTTCAGCATCGATCCTTTTGCAATATCACAATAAATTAACCTCTGCTCAGACAATGACTCCATTGCATACATCAATCGATTTTTTTTTCAACTCTCGTTATATTTTTTTCTCAATACATATTTATTTGTATCCATACGATGATTTGATTATATTGAGGGAGGAGAGTTTTTGTAAGTGCTTGAAAGAGAGAATTACAAATGCATAATCCAATCAAATGGTAAAGTGGATAGCAACAAAAAAAAAGCAGGGCGGGGGAGGGGGGGAATAGCATGGCGGACCTATCCATACATCGTTGAATTTTCAAACGTAGGTATACCCAATTCTCCCTATCACTGAATACCATTTTCCTTTTTTTTTTCTTTTTTTCCCCTTTCTTTTTTCTTCAGTGAGAGTTGATATGCCCAGATAACTACCCAATCCTATTCGTACAACTATATGAGTATACCATATGAAAGGCTGAATGCCAAAAACGCAGAGTGTACCCAATGATAGTCGACCACTTGAAATCAGTCTGCTTCGCAGTGTCTGCAAGTGCCCTCACTCCCCCCCCCCCCTCCACCCACCCCTAGTAGGTTGAGTCGAATCCGTTGGTATAGGAGAGAAGTAGAGGGAATTATTATTACCATGTTATCATTAATAGGCCATCCTAGTATCGATTGTGATATCAATAAGATGATATATCAAAAATTTTAATTAGACTATATGAAGAAAAACAAGTTGTAAGTCAAGTAGTCAGTGTGATTCCTCGACTCACTGATGGTGGGAAATCGGATTGATTCAAGACGATGATACCTGAATCAAGTCGACGCAGCTAACCTGAATCAAGTCGAAAAAAGATTTAGATCGATCAACGACTTGAACCAGGTAGAGTTCAACTTGAATGAGGTAGAGTTTGACTTGAATCAGGTAGAGTCCAACTTAAATCAGGTAGGATTTGACTAGAATCAAGTAGAGTCTGACTTGAATCAGGTAGAGTTTGACTTGAATCAGGTAGAGTTCGACTTGATTCAGGTAGAGTTTGACTTGAATCAGGTAGAGTTCGACTTGATTCAGGTTGATAAACAAACTGACGTCTTTCTTCTTGAATCAATCGGATTTTCCACTCATAGCAGGTCCAAGAATCGGATTGTTTGAGGTAGAGTTATCCTACTTGAATGAAGTAGATTATCGACTTGAATCAGAACTTTTTATTTTCAATGCACATAAAAAATAAAAAAAATCCACTCTAATAGCACAGTCAATGGACAAACCTCCATTTTGACGTGCATTATCTAACTTCAGTACACACCGGATTTTTCCACAACTTTGCCACATCATCACAGAGTTAATCTACGAATATTAATGATACCATGTAATCCCTCTCTCATCCCAAACACGACGATAACACTGATGGGGGAAAACCGCAGAGTCATTTGCTTCACTAGTCAACTCATCAGTTCTCACGTACAACAGGCATGTGTTATCAACTTATTGCCCTTGTATGAATCCTCATGGTGGGATCCCTTGAATCACTGCGCTTTTGAAATTCTAGTCATGCACCTTAAACCTTTGTATAAATTTTCCACCCTCCAACAACTGGGGAGAATATACCACACACTTGATTCTATGTATGCAGTGGCTTGGGTATTATCGAGGTGTCGTATAGTTTAGATGGATCACGCATGTCTCATATAATAACCTTTTTTTTGTTCCTGAGAATGACAGAGTGCCTCTTTGATCTTTGTTTCATGAATTTCATTTTTCTTATCATTCATTGATTCATCAATAGACGAAAAAAAAATCGAAATAATCCCATTTTACCCCAGTAGTTTGCAAGACATTACAAAGATGAAGAAACAATCGATTGATTGATTCAAATCTTTTATCCTTGAACGATAGAAAATTTCCATGTACATTCTCAGTAATGATGGCGAGGGGAAGGGGGGACCCGCACAAGTGAAGGGAAATGAGCGAGTGAGAACTAGAGACTCACTTGGGTTTACTCTAACGAGAATGAGCCCACAACAAATGAGTAATATCAATCATTCCTCGACTCATTAGCCACACACTCCTTAATCCAGCTTCCGACATTTCGATCATCCCTGTATGTATGCCTATACATTACATAGCTCAGTCTCACAAAGCGCAGAATAATGAAAATTGAATGATGGAGGAACACTTCCGGGTATACTAATCAAACAACTTGAAAGAGAAATCCTCCCCCCCCCCCCCCCCCAAAAAAAAAAGGTTTATAATTATTTATTGCTGACGAGACAGAGATGTTCGCAGTCTGGATATAATGTTTATGACGGGACATGTACTTGGTTATGTATTATGCAGTTAAAGAAGACTAGACATTGCACCTGCAAATACGCGTGTAGCCACTTCGTTAGAGTGGAGGCTGATTCTCTTCCCCCTTTCCCCTCTTTTTCCTCTTATTATATATACCAATCTCTGGGGTACTTCCTGATGGGTATCGACTTAACGGGTTAATCAACGTTTTATGGGATTACGCTCGTTCAAACCCTGGAATGACTATTACTTGAGTGTATTTTCTTGAAACTTGGTGAGTGGAGAAAGTCCGGAAATTAAAACGGAGGCATCGAATATCCTCCATAGATACCTTATACTGCTGGATTAACTAAAACCTTTATTAAGATGTTTATTTGAATAGCTACAGTCAAAGAAAAGAAAAAGTTCTGAGTCAGGTCGTACTTTGACTCATTGCGAGTCGATGCAGCCGGCTTGACTCAAGTCGAAATAGACGATTTCGGCCTGACTCGGCGACTTGACTCAGGCAGGATCCAACTTGATTCAGGTGCCAACTTGATTCAAGTATTTTCCGACTTGATTTGAGTCAAGGAAGATAATGACATCTTGACTCAATTCGACATCCTACCTGACTCAAAACTTTTTTTCAGTATCATCAAGTCGAAGAGATGATTATTTAATGATAAAATGTCTTCTCTTGCTAATTCTTAAAATAAAAACAAATTCAATTGACCTTTGAACCATATCGATACGATTGGCTCGAGGGCACATATGAGCCCGATGGGATAGAACTGATGACAAAGTTGTTTACAGCATGTAGCTTACCATTAAGTGTAGATAGATCAAGTCCCGAAGGATCCAAACAGAGTGCCCGTGGGCGTCATACCCCTCTTACCCCCTCCACCACCTTCTCCCCCCCCCCCCTCTCTCAATGATGCTGCTTCAACAACTCAAAGGACAAACATAACTACTTTATGCCCGCAAACTCAAGGGGTTAAGCGGAGCCTCCGTTACGCTTAGGTACAACTCGCACCGACCCCTTTTGGAAAATACCCCATACCCAGTACATCATCAGTGTATGGTGTATGAGTTGAAGGCGCGCAGACACATCGTCCCAGCAGGATTGATCTTGCCTGAATATTTCATAGCAAACGACCAAACTCGTTGGTCCCATCTAGCCCCTTCCCACCCCCTTCTCTCTATCTATCTCTCGATCCACTCGTTCATTAAGTTCATTATTTTCCAATGAATTTAATATCGTCTGTATGTCAACTCCTGACGACACATGATACGAGAGTGCAACGCCTCTCTCCATTGGACTTTATGACCACTTACCAGTTGGTATTGGGTAATGGAATTATTTTAACCAGTTGTTACTGAAATCAATGCAATCTGAAACATTGGACTTTGTCATTGAGTGATTATTTTTTTTTATGATGATAAAAAATAACCGGATATTGATTATTTTTGTGCTATTTCAATTACTTCAGACAGAAGCTGAGTTGCTGGAGGCAATGACTACTATTGACTCAAGAATTATAATTATACTGGGAAAATATTGGATGGACAGTCATCCAGGTAAGGATAGATTAGACAACTCTCTTATTATTGCCCTCTTGACATCTCTCTCTCTCCTCCAATCTATACATTTCTCCTTTTTTTTTCTTCTTCTTTCAAACCACGAAGATGATGGAATGAGGAACATCGAAGGGGAGGAGAGGGGGAAGTATGACAGACATAACATCATGAACACCAGAGGAAAAAGACGCCAAGAAGGGGATGGGTGGGCGACGGTATACTCTGACGAGGAAACAAATGCGCAAGAGATCAAAGTAGCTCGAGGGGGGCGGCTCATTGGATGGGAGTTGATTATTTTTATGACATGATAGCAAGACTGGCCAAGGAGATGAGATGCCTCATTCCACCTTTATACTTGTAACGAACGTCTTTGCTCATCCCCTAGGCAGTACTGCTTCTTGCTCTGGCACCCCGTGACCGGAATACTTCATGGTCCTTCATCTTTTATATACTTGTATCCTAGTGTTCAATATTTTCTTTTTCTTTTTCTTACTCATCACACTGGATATATACAGCAGCGTCAGCTGATGAATTGAATCATACGCAGAAACAGAAAGTTTTGATTCAGGTAAAATTTTTAAATCTTAATCAAGTCGATTTTTGACTCATTTCAGGTCGATGTAGTAGACTTGAATTGAGTCGAAAGGAAAAAATTGAGATTGATTCAGTGACTCAAATCAGGTAGCGTTTGACTTAAATCAGGTTGAGTTCAACTTGGATCAGGAAGCATTGGATTTGAATCAGGTAGAGTTTTATTCAAATCGGATAGCGTTCAACTTAAATCAGGTAGTTTCAGATTTGAATGACGTAGGCTTCGACTTTATTCAGGTTTTTTTAACTTGATTCGTGTCAAAAAACTGACTGATGTCTTTCTACCTGAATCAAAACGATAATACCTGAATCAAGTTGAGAAAAGATGTAGATCGATTAGCGACTTGAATCAGGTAGAGTTTGACTTGAAGCAAGTAGAGTTCGACTCAAATCAAGTAGAGTTCGACTTGAATCAGGTAGAGCTTGACTCAAATCAAGTAGAGTCTGACTTGAGTCAGGTAGACTTGGACTTGATTCAGGTTTTTTTCAATTTCATTCGAGTCAAAAAACTAATTCATGTCTTTCTACCTGAATCAATCCGCTGGAGTAGAGTCATTCTACTTGAATGAGATAAATTATCGATTTGAATGAATAAATTTTTATTAGTAGATACTCAAGTGCCCTCAATCTATCGAATATTCGTATAGGATTGTAATCCACTGTCCCTGGAAATAGGTTCAGGGAATGGATGAATGTGTGATGCTTTAGGGGGGAATGAATCGTGTTTCTACAGTGGATGATACGTAAAAGGTGGGGGGGGGGGGGGTGAGAATGGCAATGTGAGTTACACTGGGGTCGCTCGCCTCCTCGGGGTTATACCAACGAACCACACACTGTGAGCGGGACGAAAGCGAGCAATCAAAGGGAATAATTCAGGAGACGACCTACATTGTTCCATAGCACTGGGCATACCTGGACAACTCCCTGGAGAATTAACCGTCTATCGCTTTTCTTCTCTTTCATTCATAATAAATATACCTAGAAAAAAAAAAGCACTTGTACCATAAAATTTTATTCATCATCCCGCGAAACCACTATTTCCCATATTAATATGATTCACACCGAAAAAAAAATAACAATCAATAATCAATTAATAGTCCGAATCGATCAATCGATTAAACAGATAATGTACCTTATACATACCCACCAAGATTATTAACACTCCAATAAAGGATTTGACGATACAACTATGACACATTTCCTCCACCCCCACCCCTCCTAAGTACGATATTATATTATAATCCCTGCTCGTGACTTTGGGGCAATGCATGTGGCTTCGACTCGAGGGGGTAGAAACACGCAACGGCACGAGGAAAGCTCATGGAGGGGAAGCGGGGATTTCTTCGGGAGCTTGTCTGGAAGATTAGCACCTCGTATAAAAGTGCTGTTATAGTAGAAATGAAGTGGCAAAAAGAGGTAGTCGAACAGTACAGAGGTGATTCGGATGCTGAGTTAGTTGGTTTATTACATATATATATCTTGAAAAAGAAGAGAGAAAATGTGTACCCAAGCCTACCTACCTTTTTCCTTTTCTTCTCTCCTTTATTTCCTCTTTTTCTCTTCATCTCCCTTATAGATACTGTATAGACCTTCTCCCACCACTGACACTCCGTGTTTCAACCAGCTTGGAGGGAAAATTAGTTTTCAGAAAAATTTTTATGAAAGAAAATGGTGAAAGGAAACTGTAAGGTTCCTTTCCTCATTGGTAAGGCTATTTTTGTTCGCGAAGGCGCGAGCGGAAGAAAAGAGTATAAGGGTGGGAGGGGAGGGGGGGGGGGGGAGATATATAGAAGGAGCAGATTCTGAGCCGACAAGTCAGGTGGGGGAGTGGGGGAGGGGGAGATTCAATAGCTTTTATTTTTCTCTCGTGTTAACCCGCGTGGGTGCCACATTCGTTTCTACCGAGTGATGGTAAGGAGAGAAAAGAAAAATACATATAAAAAGGGGGGTTTCTCTGCTTATTTTCTTTATTAAATTTCATTTTACCTCTTTCTACTGTTGCACGCATTAATCATAATAATAAAACAGTCTTAAGTTTTACTAATTAGTATTTTACAATTGAGATTTTTTTTTTGTAATTAATGACGTCATATTATTGTATTAATTTTTGTGTAATTAATTTATTAATTAATTTTTTTAATTTTTAATTTTTCTTTAAATTCATTTATTTTTCTTAAAAATTTAATTAGATTTAATTTTAATTGCCATTGCATTCTATAATATAAGGCAATGTGTATCATGTAATTACATGTCTATGAGATTGTGTTACTTGAGATATAAGGTAATAGCGGCATTCTCTTCATCTTACTCGATCACCTCTTTTTTTTTTTTTTTTTTTTTTCTTCACAAATGCCACATATCATCGATGTCGTTGTAACATGGTCCACTTAGCATTGTCCAATAACCATAATTGCCATCGGCACTGGTAACGGAACGAAAACTTGTTCATGCGTGTGTATTATCTCTCTTTCTTCATATGTACAACATATTCTTGTTGATATACTCATAGTCTCAACGCATATACAAGAGTAGTTTTAAAAAAAATTTCTACGATGCCAATTATATCGTGTGTTTGAGTGCAATGGACTCAACAAAAATTCAAGAGACAAGAGAAAGATATATTCACTGGGGAATATCTGATAGTTGTAGAATAAACTTTCATAATTTTTTTTTTTTCTTTTCAATTAATTTTCCATCTTTTGGCCGTTCCATTTTCATTTTTTCAATCTCATTCTCACGTATTTGGACGTTATTGGATACATTACTAGATTTAGAGTCTCGATGAAATTTTTTTTTTTTTTTTTTAACATTCTTCAAAGAAATTCACAACTCCACTCTTCATTCCCTCTTTTCTCAATTTTTCTAGAAAATAAATAAATGTGTATGATCCACAAAAAAAATGAAAACATCAAAGAAAGTATTGTGCAATACACTTGATATATAAAATTCTCATTACGTGATAGGATTTTTCTTCAGATGTTGAAATTTTTTTATTCATTTTTTGTCGTTTCAGGAAAAAAAAAAGGTTATTCAGTGTCTTAGAAAATGTACAGGGGTCGTTTGGCCTTGAAGAACTATACACAGAGCGGAGGGAGGGGGGGGGGGGGGTGTCTGACAACGAGTATACACGATGTAGAAAAAAAAATGTTGTATGTTCTTAGGTGGAATGTAGCTGCAAAGTCGCATCAATACTGTGAAGACTGCCCGGACGAAAGAAGGGGTGGGGAGGTGGGGGAGAGAGAGAGAGAGGGTGAATGTCGGTGGGTGGTGCTCAGTGGTTGGTTATATCCACAAGATGAGGGCAAAGAGGACAGACATAAAGACAGTTGCATGGTGGACGATAGAGAGAAGACTAGGGCGGATACTACAGGGTGATACTATGACTCTATATACTTTGGTGGGGGCAAGAGATCACTGCGCCAATATTACTACCAGCCACCAAGATTACCAATATCCTTGAGAGGCGCTTCTAGTCCCTGTCATAAAAGACGGAGCTTACCAAGATATTACCCACTATACCACCAAACCGGCACATTGCACTTCTGTAAGTAGTACAATATATACTCCCAGCTGAGAGGATGCACTATCCTACAACTATCAAAGTTGTTATTTTGTTTATTATGTTAGAATTTATATGTTTAAATGAAAAAGTTTTGATTCAAGTAGATAAGTCACTTGATTCAAGTATTCTGAGTCGAATTACGTCGGCACCGAAAGCGACTCAAGTCGTTTCCAACTTGAATTGAGTCAGGTTCCACCTGAATCAAGTCGCTGAGTCGGTTTGAAGTTTTCTATCCCGACTTGATTCAAGTCAATTGCAGCGACTTGAAATGAGTCAGAATTTGACTTGATTCAAGTCGAAATGAGTAAAATCGAAAAATTCGACTTGAATCAATTAAGATGATCTGATCCCTTGACTCACTATTGGTTGACAATCGGATTGATTCAAAACGAAAGACGTCATTCTCTTTTCTAACTTGAATCGAGTTGCCACCCAAAGTGACTCAAGTCGTTTCTAACTTGAATCGAGTAAGGTTCCGCCTGAATCAAGTCGCTGAGTCGGTTTGAAGTTTTCTATCCTGACTTGATTCAAGTCAATTGCAGCGACTTGAAATGGGTCAGAGTTTGACTTGATTCAAGTTGAAATTCGTAAAGTCAGAAAATTCGACTTGAATCAAGTCGACCCCTTGAGTGACTCAAGTCACTAAATCGCTGTCAAGTTATAATGAGTCAACCCGAAAAATTCAACTTAAATCAGAACTTTTTATTTTCAAATACAAGCCCATACATTTTTATCCTCTCACTTTAACCAAAGTTATTACCCTCCTAGTGATGAGTTATGGTTAAAATTGCACAAAATCGTCGACATTGTAGTATACAATAACCATAGGTCCATTGTCCGTACGTTTTGTATGACACAAAGCTTTAATCCACGAGTAGATCTACCCAATGTCAACATGGTTGTACCATGCTCCATGGGTTATATGTGACACAGTGTATATAACCATAAGACTATCCTATAGTTGAGCCATTGCCCTGAGGGACACATACACGTAGAGTTCAATACCCAAACTCATAATCCACCCCCAGAACCCCTGAATAATCGTCATTGGGCGTGCGGAGGGTATTGTGTCACCGACCTAACCCCAGAGCGATTATAGTGGTGAAAGATACATCGGAGCCTGTGCAATCCACTATATGCACCACTTGACAAGCCTTCATCACAGATTGACAACTCCCTTGATTTTTTTTCTTTCTCTCTCTCCTTTCCCCAATTTCCCATCATTTTTTTTTTTTTTACTTCAATCTCAATGAGATACATATCATCAAATCGTTTATTGGGATTACAGATGTTATCTGAGAAGATTAGTCCATCTCTGTTGCAACACATGAATATACTAGTCTCGAGATGACAAGTAAAATGTGTGTATCACCCCCCTGTATACATGTCTACGCAATTACGCAACATCAAACGTGACAGATTCAACGAATCACAAGTTTTTGGGTTATTGGTCAATCAAAGAATATGATGGTGATATTTACAAGATGATCATGCTGTATACAATGTAATTAGGGTTATACTTGGGACAAATTGGTAGAGGGATTATTTTGACATTCTTATCTGTCGTAAATCTAGTACAGGCGAGAGAAAAAGGGATGACCTGCTAATCCCTTTGGGCACAAATGTGTGTGGGCTATGCGTCATTATAGTTTATGTATAATATTCTTGTGATTTGTGATCATTGACATTTTAATCACAATAATCAGAGACAGGCTGATTTTCGTATTCATAAAAATAACATAAAGAGTTAAGTGAATGCACTAAAAATCCTCATTTAATCATTATAGGATAAAGTGAGAATTTCTAGTTTCCATCATCATTAAACGAGAGGTTTATATTTGATGAATTTAATGATCAATTTGCCCCCTCAAATGGATTTTAATAATGACACTGTGTATTCTCTTCACTCAATCATCAATAAAATTCATAAATTATTGGGTAAACAAGAGAGAAATAAATTATCAAGGATAACCATGTGAAGAAAATACTTCTGATGTTTATAGTTACAAGTTTGATGCGTCTTCATTAACTCAAGAATTTTTAATGATATTTTACCACTTGTTTTATTTTTTTTGAAGACTGATAGACGAATGGGTTGGTGGGAAGGGGGGAGGGGTGCTGTAAAAGGGGTGAAAGGAGGAGTTGAGGTAATAGGTTAAAGCTGGTGAAGCTTTCTGCTCAACGGAGCAAGAAGTTGGTGCACATATATACAAACAATTTCAACGATTTGTCCGCTTTGAAAGTAAAGCTCAAGTACAAGTATCGCACATCTCCACGAGGCATTCGATGTGATGATGAGGGGAAAGGGGTTGGAGGAAGAAATTTTTCGTCTCTATATCGCGCTAACTCAACGATATGCGTTTGCCCCTAGAATTAACGGTGCGCATCCGCGCAAATGGCACTGGCGCGCGCTTTTAACGATTTCCCATGTAGTTTAATTTAATTTGACGATTGCTCGTTAAAGCTCGTGGAAATGGGCATCAAATTTCACACATTTTAATGCATGGTATGTACTTGTGATATGAATATGTAAGGAATATTGGGAAATTTTTTAAATAAAATTCTCTGTGCGAACCACTCTGATAGAAATCGAAAGTCGCGCCTAGCTCGCCCCAAGTTTGCTAGGCGAACTCGCCAGATTTTGTTTGGGCAACTCAAGAGCGAGGCTACACCGAAAAAAAAAATTCTTGAATCAGGCATATTATATGCTTGATTTGAGCATAAATAATATTCTCAAATCAGGAATATTATCAGCCTGAATTGGGAATATTAATCTCAATTTGAGAATATTATTCCTGAATTGAGAATAAAATATGCCCGATTCCGGCATATAAATATTCTTGATTTAAGAATATTATATGCCTGAATTGAGAATATTATTCTTGAATTGGGAATATTATTCCCGAATTGAGAATAAAATATGCTCGATTCGAGCATTTAGATATTCCTGATTTGAGAATAATATTCTCAAATTGAGAATAATATTCCCAATTCAGACATATAATATTCCTAATTTGAGTATATTATTTATGCTCAAATCAAGCATATGATATGCCTGATTCAAGAATTTTTTTTTTTCCGTGTATGGTTTCAACTCTCAAACAAAAGTTTTGGTTCAAGTCGATAATTTACCTCATTTAAGTAGGATTACTCTACCCCAGTCAATTTGACTCTTAGACCTACGGTTAGTAAAAAATCGGATTGATTCAGGTAAGAAGGCATCAAGTCGAAAAAGCATCAGTCTGTTTTTTTTTTACTCGCATCAAGTCGAAAAGTACCTGAATCAAGTCGCTCTCGACTCAAATCGAGTCAAACTCTGACTGATTATTTAAGTCAAACGCTACCTGATTTGAGTCACTGCATCAATCTGGAATTTTTGTTTTAATTGATTCAGGTCGGCTGTATCAGCCTGAAATGAGTCAAGAATTTTTTCGACTTGCAGTTAGTAGAAAATTGAATGGATCTAGGTGGAAAGGCATCGATCCGTTTTTTGACTCAAATCAAGTCGAAAAGTACCTGAATCAAGTTGCTCTCGACTCAAATCAAGTCAAACTCTACCTGATTATTTAAGTCAAACGCTACTTGATTTGAGTCACTGAATCAATCTGGAATTTTTTGTCTACTTGATTCAGGTCGGCTGTATCAGCCTGAAATGATTCAAGAATTTTTTCGACTTGCAGTTAGTAGAGAATCGGATTGATTCAGGTAGAAAGGCATCAGTCTGTTTTCCAATTTGACTCAAGTCAAATAATACCTGAATCAAGTCGCTCAAAACTTGAATTGAGTCAAAATCTGATTTAGGTAAAACTCAACCTGATTTGAGTCGCTTAATCAACCAGAATTTTTTTTTTCGACTTAATTCAGGTTGAACATTACCATAACAAATGGACAGGAAAATTAAGTAAAAATAAGAGTAAATAAATTACTAATAAATGAATGAATCATCGCACCTTAATATTACATGACCCACGTGGTAAAATTTTGGATATATCGCCAGTTGAACGGCAAAGCCTCCCCTTCCGGCGTTGAAATCCAATACTCTCGGTTAGAAGGAAAAAGAGAAAAAAAAATATGAGAAGGGTTAATTCCTCAATTTCACCCGACCCAATCAATTACCCGCTCGACACCAATTCGCTCTTCAAGACTTAATAAACTTGAGTTTCAGGGTCAAGGATGTTAATTTCAAACCCTCTCAGAGTGACATTTATTAGTAGAAATGTGTCATTTTTATAATGGAACATGGTTGTAGCTTCGAGAAGACAGTTGATTATGTCTTCTCTTCTGTTCTGTTGTCCTTCAAAATGTGACTAGTAAAAAAAAAAAGATTTTTTTTTAAATTTGACTATGGGAGGGCAATATGCTTCCGTCGTACATGAGCCTGAGACGATGAGTGTAGAGAAAAGAAGTGTTATATTTCAGAACAATAATAATTTAGACACGTGTGGGCCATACGTGCCAACCAGTACTCTCGTGACAGAAGAAGGGGCGACATAGACACAACAGTCAAACCGAAGAAGCCTAAAAGAAAAAAAAAACGCCCAGATTGCTCCAGTTTTCTTCTCACCATGTGTCTCTCGTTTACAATCAACTGACATAGATTAACAAATTCCACAAATCCTACTTCCCCCCCCTTTCCCTCTCTCTCCTAAAGAAAAAAACAACAATTCCAATTCTTAATTAAGTCTACAATTAACTCTCAATAATTCGCGTACAGGGGATTATCGGGGTCGACAATCTACCGCTATCCATTTAACCAGTATAGTTGTTAAATTGTCTCTCTACATGTTTATATACGTAAATTGTTAACACAGAAATGCTATCGATAAGTAGGATCAGTTTGAAGACAATTGTATCGAATAAAACATTATAAAAACAAAACAAGAAGATAAAATTAATGTGAATAATGGGATTGAGAACAATTACGTTTAATTTAAAAAGTATAACAATTATTGTTATCCAGTGTGGGTACAACAGTGGGTTAATTTAGTTGAAGAGTCAGGGTACTCACTCGCTTCACCTCTTTGCCGGTGAGGTGAGCGCGGTTAAATCGAACGAATAAATACTTGGAGATGTAATCGCTGAAGGAAACAAGCGGCGGGATTGTTTGCTGTGGAATAATTGAAAGCGCCGCTTGAGAGCTTCCTCCTCCTCATTCCCATTCTCGATGGCTACTGTTGGATATATCCAGTGGTTTTGTATTATACACGTGTGTGTATATAACAGTTGGAGGGATTTTGTTGGAGTCCAAGTTGAATGTTGAGAGAGTGTCGCGCGCTCTTGGTGGATACCAGGCTGGGAATGAGATGGTTGTGGTGAGGCAGTCGTACTGATCCAATCGGATGGGTATCGGTTGGGGGGAAGGGGGGGTGGAGATGCCTAATGTATGCGTAATGCCGACTCGCTGGCGGGACTCGGTAGAGTCTTCAGCTCATTAACGCCTGGTCGGGACCACTCTGTCGCTGGATTCTACCTCAGTCGTGCTCATATGTGGAGGTATGGGACTCAGTGAGGGGTTAGGGGGAACAGATATAGATGTCATCACTCCCAGAATAAAAAAATAATCTGATTTGGGTAGAATTTTTCGACCTAGCCAGTTTCTACCTGAATTGAGTAGAATCTCGAATTATTTCAGGTTGATGCAGCCAGTCTGAATCAAGTCGAAAGGGAAAATTTGAATTAAGATTCAAATCAGGTAGAGTTTTACTTGAATTAGGTAGAGTTCGACTTGATTCAGGTAGAGCTAGACTTGAATCAGGTACAGTTTTAACTTGAATCAGGTAGAGTTAGACTTGATTAAGGTAAAGTTCAACTTGAATTAGGTCGATTTTGAATTGAATCAGGTACAGTTTGACTTGAATTAGGTAGAGTTCGACTTGATTCAGGTAGGGCTAGACTTGAATCAGGTACAGTTTTAACTTGAATCAGGTAGAGTTCGACTTGATTAAGGTAGAGTTCAACTTGAATTAAGTCGATTTTGAATTGAATCAGGTACAGTTCGCCTTGAATCGGGTAGAGTTCTCCTTGATTCAGGTAGAGTTCGACTTGATTCAGGTTAAAAAACAGATTGGGGTCTTTCTACCTGAATCAATCCCATTTTCTACTTACAGCAGGTCGAAGAATTGGATTGATTGAGGTAGAGTCATTCTACTTGAATCAGTTAGATTATTGACTTGAATCAGAACTTTATTTGTTTGACTGGTGTTTTTGAAGGAGAGGTTTGGAAAAAAGAGAAGGAAAGATTCAACTATTTGCGATTAAATTCTGGGAGAATTGGGTATATTGGAGGTGCTGGGTAGATTTGTCATTTTGTGGCCTTTTGTTGGAGTTTTAGAGAGGTTCTGGGGGTGGTAGTCTTTTCAGTAGTGGTAAATTAACAGTTGTCTTTGTAGGTGGTGGAGCTGATGGATTCAGGGGGACTTTGGTGGTTATTCTCGCTTGAAGATTAGACATGCGGATTAGGGGGAGACTGAGGGAGTAGCGAGATGCACAATCCTCTTGAAGGATTTGGTTATTTCTGGGCGAGATAATGTCTAATGGGAAAAATTAAAAAATTTTCAGTATCAAAAGAAATTTTAATACATTGTCAGAAATGAAGACCAATTTTTTCAGAGTATATCAAAATATACTCACGTACAAATGACCCATTTTGCCCCATATTCCTTCAATAATTTCATTTCTCCCAGTTTTCCATTGGAGGGGGTAAAAATGTTGAATTGAGACTTCAATAATATAAAAAGCACAAGAAATGGTGAATGCTAGTGAGAAAGAAGCAAGAGAATCTATTGGAAAGCGATCGCTCAAGCCCATGGCCGTTTTTACCCTGAATAAATAATGGGACAATATTTTTAAAACGCCTATAATTCGCGTGAGGCAGTCGGAAAAGTGAACCCTCCCCCCTACATTCGTGAAATGGTCGAGTATTTATCGGCCCACAGAGTATACAGCACATACTGGGCTACGAAAAGAAGAAGAGCCATCATTTATACCATCCTTTATAGTAGTATTCCCCTATACCTACAAGTGTATAAAGGAGAGTGGAATATAAGGTATATATACACGTTTCAGAATAACTCTTGAGGTTTTTTTTAAACACATCTACAATCGTCTCGATGTACCATCAAGGCATCGGAATTATTGCGGCCATTTATCGGCCCTCCTTACTGTTTTAGTAATGATGTCCGATCTCAGTGGATACACAACGTGTATGTGTATACCCTAATACTAACATTCGATTAAATCGTATATGTACAAGTGGCAGGAGACATAAACGGTGTAAAATAAAAATTCAAGGGAAGGGGTAAAAGCCCGAATCGGGCATGAAGAACCGGTCACGTGTGTCGAGTTATGTTTGTGGAATGAAAAACTTGTTTGAAATTGTACAATCGAGTTGAGGGATGATAATGGTCAGGGGAAAAAAATTTTCATTCTGTTAAAATATCTTCAATCAGTTGCATTTTTACCGAACAATTGAATTAATTTTCCTATTATTTCACTATTTTTTTGATAATTACCGGGGCAAAATGGGTCACTCAAGCATGAAAATCATCTGTATTTTCAGCTCCCTCCCATTATTCAAATTTCCCTTTTTTTTTTTTTAAATTAATTGGAAAAAGTAAAATTATAAATTCAAACGAGAGATAAACTTTAACGATTCAAAAGGTTTAACTGTGAAAATTCATTACAATAAATTTTATTAAAAATAGAAAGATAATGATTAAACAGTACAATTAAAATACTTGAATAGTAAAATATCAATAAAATTGGAAAAGGTGGAATACGAGAGACTTTCACGGCTCTCTCGTTATATATACTAGTTTAAAATGGGTAATTTGAATATTTCCAACTGAGATATGTGTGGATAATGTTTGGGGTATCATGGGTATATTAAAGGGCCTCTGGCTTGTTAGAAACAACCTGTTTCATCACAAATGTAAAAATGTAAAGAAAAGAAAGAAAAAAATAAGAATGTTCTCTTCTTGTCGTCGGTATCCCCTTTACGATTGTCGATTGCCTATAAACATTATCTTGGCTTTCTATTCCATTGGTATGTATAAAGGCGGACGAACCGGCTACTTTCACGAGAGAGCCAGCATTGGATTGTGTGAAAGCAGGACGCACTTGTTGGCACCGCTCAGATGAGAAGTCATCTCTCCGTTGGTATTGTACTGCATTGTCGACGTGTATATAGATATCTTACGTACAACCTCAATAAAGTTTTATACCATGAATATGACAAACTGTGTTATATTGAGGTTTTCTGGAGACTCGATACCAGCTACCTACCCTTGATCGACTCTGAGTGAATGCTACACTAAAAACAAAAGTTCTGATTCAAGTCGATAATCTACCTGATTCAAGTAGGATGACTCTACCTTAATCAATTCGATTTTTCGACCTGAATCAAGTCGAATTCTACCTGATTCAAGTCGAACTATGCCTGATTCAAGTCAAACCCTACCCGATTCAATTTGATATGTACCTGATTCAAATTGAACTCTACCTGATTCAAGTCAAACTCTACCTGATCCAAATCGAACACTACCTGATTTGAGTCATTGAATCGATCTGAATTTTCTTCGACTTGATTCAGAACGGCTGCATCGACCTGAAATGAGTCAAGAATCTACTTGATTCAGGTAGAAAGTGGTCAAAAAATTAAACGTGCTAATAAAGCATATGAATACCTCAATTTACATGTTAAAACATTGAAATGTCAATTTATATGTATCCTAGAGGTTGAATTGAATTGAATCATTGATTGGTTAGAATGAAAATTCAAAGAGGCCAATCCAACCGAGTCACGATTTTTCAGTATTAACCTGCTTTTGAAGATTGTAACAAAAAGTTGATCATGTCCGCCTCAATCGATGGACACGATGGAGGGGTGGTTATAAAGTCAATAAAAATAAGTAATGCGAGAGTAAAATAAAATCAACGATTCAAGCCAAACAATTTATTGCTGTGATAGCAATACCCGGGTATCTCCTTCCGTATATACTACCTGCCCTGTACTTAGCTACCAGTCAGAGCAGTGTGATGTCGTCTCCCAGTATACGCCTCTCACATGAAAACCGGAGAATAAAAACAAATAGCATTTATAATAAAACGATATGTAAGAGACATTGAGTGTCTCTGTCACCTCTCCATGTATTCTCTCTTATTCGATACATGTATGTGTAAATTTACTCCATATCCAAACAAGTTTTCGGTCATCCATGACAACTCAACAGATAAGCTATCTTGCGACAATCAAACGTTACACAGAGTGAAATATATTCGCGAATTGAATATATTATTTTTGACACGAAGGGATTGAAAAATTACTACAAAAAATTGATAATTTTTCATCGTAAATCTGAGTAATCACTGATTAAATAATTACGACTAACGTGGTCATTGTGGACGCTAGTTTGTCCCTAACCCCTCGCACTATTGACAAGGTGCTCAAGACTATGGACAAGAAATTTCATCGAACCTTATCACAAATTTTGTCAACAAATTAACGATAGAAAGACACTGGACAATCTCTGTCATTCTTCAACATACGCCATGTTGATGTTCCATCTCTGTCGAAAATAACCTCACTAACTCAACCATTTCACGCTCGACTCAACCGCACACCTAATCCCCACTCTGCACCAACTGAGATGGCCAGTAGGGAAATTTAAATTTTTTTTTATCGTATCAATAGTGATATTAGTAAGTCAGAGAAGAAAAAAGAGAAAATTGGTGAAACATTAGTCGACATTTCCGTATAACATTCGACCTTCGAGAGTCCCCTAAAGAAATGAGGAGGAGGGGGAAAAAATACTAAACGAGAACGCGATGGGTACCAAACACATGTTGCACACTCGGTTCAAACGCAGAGAGAGAGAGGGAGAGAGAGAGAAAGAGAGAGAGAGTGAGTGAGTGAGTGAGAGAGGCTGGTAGTCGGTGCGTAGTAAGGGTCCAGAGAGACGTAATGTAAGACTAACAACACAATGGAGGCAACAGCTGCATGATAGATGGCCCCAACGAGCGAAACCAAGCGTCGTCCAGGGCCCCGTTCGATTCACTCTGTCTCATCCCTCTCTCTTTCTCTCTCTCTCTCTTTATTCCCTTGTCTTCTTGGCTGGTGAAGTCGCGAGACTTCTTTTACTGTCGCGGGGACCGGTCGTTATCGTCGCATTTATTCGCGGAAGCGACGAAAAAGGAGGCGACTTGTCTCAGTCCACCGGCGAGTAGGTATCAGCCTTATATATTACTCGTCGTAACCCTTTTCAAGACTTTCCAATCGTCTTCTCATATTGTCATTATTCCCCGTGGAATTGAACACCGAGAGAATTAATATTGATTATAAAATTGTGAGAGCCAACTCACCTGTCTATGTCGCAGCTGTATCGCCCTGGCACGCTCAATCCGACATTGGTATTATCAGTTTCAAAAATCACGTAAAATTGATGAAAAAAATGTGATAAAATACAGAAATTAAAATTTTCGATTTTATCATTTTTACCAAAATTTTCAGGTAATTTTTACTCAACATTTTGTTTTATATTGAGAAAAAAAAAGAGTCTTGTCCTTTTTCCCCTCTGTCCACAGATGATTCCTGCTACACAGGGCAGTATAAGAGGGTTTATCTGGGATTTAGACACACGAGATAAAAGTAACACTGTTGACCTTGGTCGACCAGCGAAAAGGCCTACATTGAAAACATTCTAAAGTTGAGACGGCCCATTGTCAAGCGTTTTATTCGTAAGAATCCGGTAGTTATAATCGCTTAACACTCACATTCAAAACTACCCAACAGTCGTCATTGTTGGGATGGTTCTCAGGTTTGCTTCAATCGTTTTTTTTTTCTTATAAAAATCCCCGAGTCTTATGCCCAAACGCGTTCCTCCGATCCGACAAGGAGATTATAATAGGTATCCCCGGAAGATAAATCGACATGATGTGAAAATTGTTGGAGTGATTTTACTTTGTAATTTCACGTGACTCATTAAATTCAATTGATAAATGTGAAAATTGTCATTTCTCATTCAATTAATTATGACACAATATCAACATGTGGTTTTCAAGCGTTATCATTTCTCAATTGTTATTCATGTGATATGTCAATTAAAAATTTATTAATTCGTTTGTCACTATCTACCTGAGGAGAATATTGTCTGTCGTTGATTTGTCGACAATTGAAAATCTTATCTGTAATTTAAATTTCCGGAGTAAATAATTGGTTAAAATACACATGTAACCATTAACAAAATTGAGGACAACGATGTGTAATTGATTGAATACGAATTTATTATGTAAACACTAGCATATTCCAGAAATTATATTATTAGAGATTAAAAAATTCACATACATCCAAGAAAAAAAATTTCTGACTCGGGTAGAATTTTTTGACTTGGCCAATTCTGACCTGAATCAAGTTGAGATAGACTCGATTCATCTACAGTTAGACTTGAATCAGGTACGATTAGTCTTAAATCAGGTGCAGTCCGACTTGAACAGAACTGAAATCAACTGATGCCGTTGTACCTAAATCAAGTCGAAAAAAAAATTCCGATGAATTCAATGACTCAAATCAGGTAGAGTTCGACTCAATTCAAATCGAGAGCGACTTGATTCACGTATTTTTTTACATGATTCAAGTCGGAAAATGGACTGATGTCCTTCTACCTGAATCAACCCGATTCAGTGGTGAATTATTGACCTGAATCAGAACTTTTTTTTTCGATAGAGATTCAATTCATAAAAAAAAATATACAATAAAGTTGAAGAATATCGAGGGGACTAATTAGAAGAAAAAATGAATAAAATCAAAAAAAAATGTATAGGAAGGTTCCCTTTCAAAAAATGTTATGGTGCTTTGATCGATTTGCAAATAGGGCTGCATTCGTTCACTCTCATCTATTGAAACATTGTGGGAATGAGGGAAAGAGGGTGGGGGGGGGCAGAGTGTATAGAATGGAAGGGGGAATGCGAGAACGACGAGGGTGGCCTCGGCAAAGAGGTGAGGGGTTAGAGGAGGGGGCGGGAGAGGCGGGGGGGGGGGGGAGCATTGCTGGTCCGAAAGAGACACGAAACAGAGAGATTTTGTTCTCTAGGGAGCAGTCAAAGCGCGTGGCCCTTACCATGACGATCTGAGGCACCAAACAAGCCCATCGTATTCGCACACTCGTACACGAGGGTTAAGGGTAGAATGGATTGTATAAACTTATTGAGCAATGAAAAAATAACCGATTGCATCTTTAGGGTTGATTATCATATATTTTTATGGTTGAGAATTCAATCAATTTTTTAAACATCAATTAAAATTGCCCTAAGAGTTTCTCAATCATAATGTTGAGTCAGAGAATCCTCCCCCCCCCCCCCACGAAATAAGGATATAGATGGGAATATTCCTTCATATTATCCACTAAAACAAACAGCTTCGAGTTATTAGCTATCTATTAAACATCAAGTGTTTAAAATCCTTCAAATTGTATACTTCCACCAAAAGCCTACAATTTTATGTAAATTTATGTAGAGCATCGCGTCATTAAGATCACAGATTGCAGTATATATATCACTTTTTCACTTTGCTCAAGTTCTCACTTTTGAACACCAGTTTAGTTGAGCACGCGCCGGTGTATTACGTAGTTTTACGGTCTCATAATACAGCAGACTCATCGTATTTTATGTCTTGAAGGACTGAATGAGAAAAGAAGTGAGAAGAGAAAAAAAACAAAAATGTTTTCTCAACATTTTTCTCTTTCTCTTGTATTCTTGATTTTTCCATTATATATTTCTTGGAATTTGTCAACCCCTCAAGCACATGTGCAAGGGAAAAGACCAATGGGAGAAACAAAGGTAGGATGAAGAGAGGGGGGAGCTACTGCCACAGAGAATCGCGATCATGTGTATTGAACTAGGGAAAGGAGAGTCTTTGAGGCTACGGAAGCCGTCTATCCCCCCAGGGGAGCAGCAATTTATAAATAATTGAGACACGTCCGGTAAAAAATGAATTACGTCTCCCTCTGTACAATATGAGGAGTTGTTTTACAGTAAAACGAGGCAGGGGGATACCCGCGAGACATGGTCCAAGTGATGTATATAGAGTGAAAAACCGTGGAAAAAGACGCATGGAGAGGGGGAAAAAAAAACGTAACATAAGCCACATCAATTTTGCAATTGGAGAATTTTATGTCGCCCGGACGCCATTTATTATGAACGAGTGTGGCCGGGTGCCCCCTGTGTTATCCACTCGCTGTATGTTTTTTTTTTTCCTCTCCTCAATTTTTTTCCCTTCGTGCATATCTCACATGATGCCTTGAGGGCTTCTTGCGTTTCATACAAATGCACAAAAAAAAATTCCCGCATTTATTATTGACAGGTTGAGAGTCACATTTTTTTTTCTCTTTAGTTTCTTTTAAATTGGATATAGGAGAAGTGCAATATGGGGTGGGGCGATAGTAGATTGAACGTTTTCGGGTTGAAGATGGGAAATTGAGATTAGAAGGAGTGCTGCTTGGATTTTCTGAGAAATTTTTACCAAATTTAATGGGTAATTTTTACTCAATTATTCTCTTGACAGCCAGTGACACAGTACCTATGACAACTCTACTTGGCGATAGGGTAAGATTGATAAAGTACACGGAGAGAAATTTTCGGTGAAAATTATAGTGAAATCCAGGTAAAAATTACCCAAACGAATAGTAATAATTTATTTTTGGATCAATAAATACCCTTGGTATGGATGAATTTTGATGAACGTTTCTGGATAATATTTATTATTATCTGTGTAAAAATGGCCAATTTGCAGGGATAAATATTACGAAATGTCTTGGTAGTTTTTACAAATATCTGTACAAAATTTACTGTTCCAGAATAGTCAAAATTACTAACCTCACCTACAGATCTTGAATGTGGTGTACACAAAAATTATCACGCAGAGGTTATATGAAATTTATTAATCTCGCGCCTCAGATGCACGCGCCGCTTTTTACTATCCGGAATAGTAAATTTTACTGGGCTTCCAGTAGAATTTATTGTTTCGAACGGTAAAAAGTGTCGCACGTCTGGTTAATTTTTGACGCGCACGATGGATATAATTTGATTGAATTGTGCGAATAAAAATTATTTTATAAATTCTATAATAATTACCAGGATAATTATAATTTTTATCCTTCACATAGATATTTTTTATCTTTGTCTATATACATTTTGACAAATGTATAGACAATTTTTGGTTTATTCTGCGGAAATTACCATACCAAATAGTAAAATTTATCTTATTATTAATTATTGTCAAACTTCCAGACAGAAATTATTCTAGGATGGTAATTTTTACCGAAAATTTCTCTCCGTATAAGGAAAATAAAATTTTGACGATAAAAGAATATCACAAAATATACTCAATGTTTTAGTCGTTTGTGTCTCGTTTGTTAGTCGGTTCAGTTGAAAAATTAGATGTACAAACAGTGAGAGAAGGACACACGAGATAAGAGATAAAAGGTAAAGGGACTAATACGATGTACTTCAGAAAGATAAAGTTTGTAAAGCATTTGGCTTTCACGCAAACATCATTTTAATCCGACGAACGGCATTGCGAACAGAAAGAGAATGGGAGAGAGAGAGTTTTACAGGCTTGAGTAACAGTGGAGCCAGGGAAAATTCATCGAGGGGTTGGAGGAAAGGCCAGTGAGCTTCACTGAGGCAAATAATCAGGGAGACATTATTTCTCTTTGAGTTGTACAACGAGTATATTTTAATGTTTACCAAAATGGCGAATAAATAACAGAGGTTCATATACATTTTTATATTCTTCTTTCAATTATAATTTTAGGACTCAACGATATCCTCAATTTGACCATTTTTGGTGATGACTCTACCTCAATCAATTCGATTCTTCGACCTATCGTAGGTAAAAAATCTGATTGATTCAGGTAAAAAGGCGCCAGTCCGTTTTTTGACCTGATTCAAGTCGAACTCTACCTGATTCAAGTCAAACTCTACTCGATTCAAGTCTAACTGTACCTGATTCAAGTCGAACTCGACCTGATTTGAGTCGTTCAATCGATCTGAATTTTTTTCGACTTGATTCAGCTCAGCTGCATCCACCTGAATCCAATCTAAAATGTACCTGATTCAGGTAGAAAATTCGACTTGAATCAGACCTTTTCTTTTCAGTTGTACAGAATCAAAATTTAATTAATTTCTTCTCTCATCATTGTCACCAGAACATAAAGAGTAAAGACATGAAAAATATACAAATCGGTAGGCGTCTGCATGAATACCATTGCATACCGCACAGTTAGTTATACACACCCCTCTTCCCTCCCATTTTACTCGACAAATTTTTTTTTTTCTTCAAATTCCACTGCAACACTTCTCTAGATTCGTATAGTATATAGTTTTAATTTAACGATGACGTCTGTATATCTCGTATATTCATTTCTCTCCAACTGCTGGCCGGATGTCGTATAATGGCGCATTCACCGACAAAAGAACATTTCTTCCACGGGATTTTCACCTCCCTTTCTATTTCTCCCCACCCCCTCTCACTCTAACTCCCTCTAATCGTTCTCTCACTCTCTCTCACACTTTGTGCCTGTATACGTGTACATATCTCTCATCGTATAATGCGCGCACACGCCGGGGCTCCGACAGTTTGCTAAGTTTATACGCTCGCGGATGCGATTCTGGGATGTGACACAAACCCCGGGAGAATATCTCGCGTTTTATTATTGCCACCACTACGGTATTTGTGCTGTCGTACATTTAACTGTTATAACTGTTGCTTGGTTTGATAAAGGTACCTCGTTACAATACAACATTTTGCATATGGGTCTGAAGATAAAGACCTTTAAAAAAAATGTCAATTCATGCATTTCGTAATGATATTTTTTCCTCTCGGTTTTGGTATAGGAGGAGACCGGATATTATTATTGTCGGGCTGCATAAGTATATCTCCCCCTCAACGATTTCTTTATCTTTCGAAATATTTGCGGATCATGAATTGATACAGTTCCAATGTTTGAATAGTACTTTGTATGACTCATGCTGATTTCAGAGAACACTTGAAGAGTCTGGTATTGATTAATTAATCTTGAATGGGACTACAAAAAAAGTTCTGACTCAAGTCAAACTCTACCTGAATCAAGTCTAATCCTACCTGACTCAAGTCGAACCCTATCTGATTCAAGTGTTATCCTACCTGAATCAAATCTAATCCTGCCTGAATAAAGTCTAATCTTACCTGATTCAAGTCGAACCCTACCTGAATCGAGTCAAATTCTACCTGAATTCAGTCTAATCCTACCTGATTCAAGTCAAATCCTACCTAAATTAAGTCTAATTCTACCTGATTAAAGTCGAACCCTGCTTGATTCAAGACGAACTCTGCCTGATTTGAGTCATCGAATTGATCTAAATTTTTCGACCTGATTCAGATAGGCAACATCGACCTGAAATAAGCCGATAATCTACTTAATTCAGATAGAAAATGGCCAGATTAAAAAATTCCTTTTTTCGATGAATAAAAACCGAAAAATGTAAAATGATTCTGTGACCAACATAATAAGACTTTCCACATTTCCCACAGGGGGTTTGAACGTAGTGAGCGAGTAGGGTGGAAGTGAGTCTCCCTATACATTGAAAATAACACACACATACACACACATGTGAGTGAGAGAGGCCATGGGAAAATAAATCTTGTGGACACTCACCAGGAGGGAGAGGGACTGGACACTGGACGCTGTCACCGGACACGGGTTGCAAGCGACTTGCAACAGATCGCGTGCGTGGAAAGAGAGGACGGGGCTATCAATGGCTGCATTATACGACACCGGTGTATGCACTGGTGTATATCCACTGTTTGTGTAAGTTGGTGACTTCCTATCCATGAACAACTCGATTCGATTTACACACGTGTGTATATACCATTCGATAGAGGGAGGGGAAGGAGAACTCGACGATTCGCAAGAGAATACCTTCACACTACATATATCGTATACAAGAGTGTAACGAAGCAATGTTGGAACGCCCTGTTGTTACTGGCTCACGAGTATAAGAAATATCAGGCGTGAGACCACTGTTCCTGTTCTGTTTCTGTTGTCTTAGCCCATACGCGTTTGTCTCAACGTTAATGTATGTGTGTGACTAACAGATCGTTTGTTAGAAAATTCATCGTCTCCTTTCATCATTCTCTCTGTTCTATTCATTCTCTCACCCCTCACCCAATCCCTGTGAGTACTCTCAAGTTTACTTTTACACTGTGGCAACGTATTTTACCGATTAGATATACCCTCTCCCTCTTGTGCTTCAGTAAACACCGGATTCCTGTGCATTCGATTATCGTCTCTATCGGAAAGCCTGGAGCCAAGGTCTTTTATTATTTTATTTCATTTTATTTTTATTTTTTTTTTCATCAGTGGAGATAGAAATGTCTTACTGGATCGATTGATATCTCTCGTTTTTTTGGAATAGAATTTTTTTAAATAAATAAATATGATTTGACTTTTTCTTTAAAAGACAGGTCTTAATGAATAATTATGGAAATGTCAGCATGCAGTTGAGTTATAAAAAAAATGTATATGTATAAAAGACATGCAGAATCAACAAAATTGAAAACTATCGATTTGTTATTATTATTATAACTGTTAGAATTAACAAGGAAGAGGATAGAAATACCACTGACATGGAACAAATCACCTCAAAATATAGATTATAATATTTAAATGTATTACTTGATAAATAAACTCACCGGGATCTAATCTCCTTCCAGGAAATTGTCTTTACGGCAGGGCTATGTCCACCCACCGTCGAGCGATAGCCGTGCACATTGGGAAGCACTTTGGCACTCTGAAAAGGAAGTCAAATACATTAAGTTATTGAATATCAATTTTTTTTTCCGTATGATTCAATTTTTTTTCTCATGAATTTATATTATTGAAGACTGAGAATGACAAAATAGTTTGGAATTTTAGTTGGGTAAGATTTTAAAATCATTGTGGGGAATACCCGGAATTGAGTGACATGTAGAAAGTGCGTGGACGTGCCGTTATACATCGGAAGCTGCAGGTGGTCAACTATTCTATAAATAGATATCAATGTATTTTGTTTGATGTAAAGTCATACAGTAGTGGCTTGTGAATAAAATCATTCAAGAGATTCTTTATTTTCTTCTCAAATTAACATTTTTTTCTTTTTCTTCTTCACTCGGAATCCATAGAACGAGGTGGAAAGAATTTGGGGGTCCAATTGGTGAGGCCAAGAGTTACGAGTGGGTGAGTCGGTTGCCGTCACTGGCAACGGAGAGTCGCGCCAACACCAGAGGAGATAGTCTGGTGAATCAAGTGGGGGGGGGGGGGGAACGGGTGAGTGAGAAGGTGAAAGGCCCGAGGGAGATGCAGAGAGATGTGTGTGCGAAGGATGCTGGAAAGTCCGAGTGGTGGCGGCACGGACAGTACGGTCAGGTGGCTCGCAAGGACGCGGCAGGCCGTTCACCCGTTTCTCGGCCCGCTTGGGTTCACTCAGAGGCTACCAATTCCCCCCTCCTACACCCCTCTTTCCACCCCACTCACTCTTCTCATCGACACACGCACCTTCGTATATCTATTTTTCCCAGGTTTTTATATTTATTGTATTTCCTTCTCCTCGCCTCATTCTCCACATATTCTGAGTTATTATATGTGCTCTGTAGGATTAACTTTTACACTTCATCAATTTTCAAGATATCGTTGAAACTTGAGGGATTTTTGAAATTTATTGGTGAGGGTAGAATTAATTATTTCAATATCGATTTTTTTAAATCGATGTATCGATTAATCGATATCTAAAATTTGATATATCGATTAATCGTTTTCCAAAAAGTCGATACATCGATTAATCAATTAAAACTGGTCAATTGGTTGTACTCACGATATACCCGCAATTCAGTTATCCCTCAATAATCTTCCAATTTCATCCTCTGAAATGAATTCGTTCATACAACAATTTTTCGCGAATATTTGCGAGAAAGGGATGTAGGTAAATAAAAAAGGAAGATACCCAGCACGCGGAAGTGGAAGACCGAGAGTAAAACGTGGGCGTTGGGAGAGAAGAAGCTCTCCCGCGGAGAACTAATAACCGAGTGATTCGGCCCGGGTGTTTTGCACACACACACACACACACACACACATACACCCAATGTACATGAAAATACAAGTATTTTTTTTTTGTTCCCTCACTCCGATAAACTGCGCGCTGTTATTAGCTTTCTTTTCGTAATACTTGCCCTGTCAACGGCAGGATACGTAAGAGAACAACTTTTACGTTGTGATCTTTGTTAGTGGGTATTTTTACGTCACACAATGGACTGATTTTTCCCTATCGCGAGAAACTTTTCGTCGATTAGTTTCCGGATGAAGGAGAAGGCGGGGAAGAGACAAAATATATATAAATGAATAAAGAAAGAAGAAAAGACGGAGGGGTGATGGTATAGAGTTGAAGAAGACTGAGAGAGAGAAAGAGAGAGGGAGAGAGAGAAGAGGGGGTAAAAGTCGATTGAACAGAAATTGAATGATTGGGGCACGCCTCGAGGGTGCTTGATTGTTCATTCAAACAACAATCGTAATTGCGTTACACACTGTGCGTTTTTGGTGGAATGAGAGGTGGGGGGGGGGGGGGGGGAGAAAGTCAGTGAGTGTGAAGGGCTCAACTCTGTCTCTCTCTTACTCACTGAATTTGTTATTTGTTATAACGACATGGGAAACTACCTCTCCATTCTGTACGCACCACAAACTCGAGCACCTTATAACTATTTGACACACCTCTTGACGTGCGTTAACATTGTTAGCGCTTACTGCGAATTGTTCAGGCACGCGCTCATTGTTTTTTTTCCCTCATTATTTTTTTTTTTTTAACACTCTTTACCACCTAAAGCACATGGGTAATTTGAGGAGTTAATTAAGCAATTCACTCTTGACAATTAATTATCTATTCTGCATTATCAATTTCATAATCGATTATCGGATTGCACCTCTATTGATCACAGGACAACTGATCACAGAACAATTTATCCCAAGACAATTGATCACGAAAAAAACAATCACAGGATAATTAGATCATTAAGGAAATACATCACAGGATATTAAATTGTCGTAATTTCAGTATATTATATAGAATTACAATAGAAAAAATCATAAGACGTTCGAATTGATTCGACCGTAGAATCAAACATCACGGATAAACGTTGTGAGTGACCCCGCGTAGATACTCCAGAATATCGCCCTCATCGTCCCAGGACGACTACACCGAGTAGAGACGAGCATCATAATCACGATATTTCTTGCCCTTCCGTGATGCAACATGACGACCAGCATTGAATTGCTCCCAAATCACCTCAGATGACCCTGGCTCGACTTTTAAAGCGTTGATGAATTTTTCCAACTGCTCATTACTCCTACCAACACATTGATGGAAAGCATTACCGCCATATTAGTCACTGTTATTATCCCGTGATCAAAATAACTCACGATAAAAGGTTTTGTGACGACTTGTTCCTATAACCAAATATTTTGGGATCATTCGTCCATGTGATTAACTGTCCCCGTGATAAGTAGGGGTGATACCGATTATCGACCGATCTACTTTATCATCTCATGGTAAAATCGCTCATTAACCTCACTTTTATGTTCATCCGTTATAGCCTCATATTCACGTACAAGCATCGCTTAAAAATAATCCGTGCTTATCTCAGTCATCACTTGCGTATGATTACAAATAATTATCACAATTACTAAATAACAATATTAACTTAACATTTAATTGATTATTTTCCCTCAATCAAGCATTGTCCGAGGTATTATTGAGTAACAAATAAAATTTTTAATTCAAGATAATTTATTTTTACCTCACTCTGTGTAAGTTAAACCGATACGTAACTCTTTGTATAGTCGGCAGTGAAACATTATGCGGTGGCTATACAGACCCGAGGGAAACTAATGATTTGCTTAGTTAATATTTGTTCAACTACATGTACCTTTCAAGTCGCTTCCCAAATTGAGGTTGACGCATTGTCACCGCCTCTTCTTATTTTTTTCACATAATTAACATAATAATGCAAACACAATGACAACGTGGTGTTCAGTGTGATGAGTTTTGTTTGACCAGGTGAAAATTCTACCATGCCGAATTACGTGGTTAAGGACGACCTGTACACGTTATTGTGCGTTTTTTTTTTCGTATATATTTTTAACCGACAGAGGCTATCCTCTTGTCACCTGACAATGGTTTTCTAATGCAATTAGTAAGTAAATGTGAAATTACGCAAGCCAGAGGTGACAAGTCCGTACACGAGACTGACTACATTTATTTATTTTTTTAAATTTATTTATTCTTTTTCAGGTTCTTCTTGAAAATAAAGGCAAGAAATGAATCTCCCGAGATGGATGACGTAAATTATGTATGAGTAACAAAAATAGAAATCAGCGGTGTGTCCAAGGTCATGTTATATCAGTGATCGAGTATGTAATATAACTGATCAAAGGACAATTTTTACCTTCCATTGAGCTCAATACCGTTGTGACTAATATACAGAGAAAAGGGAAAAGAAAAAGAGTCAACCGGAGATTTCTCATTTCCAGGTAATTAATTTACAATGAAGCTTTTCTATATGGCATCCCTGCATGCGCCAAAAGGGGGAAGCTAATCCTTGTTTTCGAGGGGTTACTTATGGCCTTCGATCTTCCGACGGGGATGCCGCTCTAGTCGAGTGGTTTGTGTGTGCAAGAGAAAAAATAAAGAAAGGGGAGAATTCGAACGATTGGGAACAACACACTTTGGTGGTCCAGGGCATACCACAACCGTTTTATACATTTTATTTCTTCTTCCATCTTCTCCTCTGGTATAATATATCCCATCCCTTCCCCCCCCCCTCCCCTCGCCCCGTCCTTTAATTTTCTTTCGCATGAGGAGTTGATCAAAAAAAAAAAAAAACTATGCTGAGAATCGAGGGCACACGTACATGACGAGATGAGGTAATTGCAGACGAGAATTCTCTTGAAAAAATAATTGAAAGAGGAGGTGTGTGCAGTAAAAAACCGGATGTCAGCCGGAAAATGACAATCACCTAGCCGACGGATCGTGTATATTCCTCTGTCTGACGTCGAATTGACGTTTTTAAAGGGATTGAAAATTTACGATAAATCAGTAATCATTATTTTTCTCCAGTTTTTGGTATGCATACAAGTGATCCTAATTGAGTCTATTTGAACATAATAAATAAATAAAATTAAATAAATAATTTTTCTTTCTCTCCTCAGAGGACAATCACCAATTATTGGACCACCATATATGTAGAAAATTCTCATTGCTTGACTTTTACTTGTGCATCACTGCAGCTAAATGACTCAGGAATGTGGAAGGTTGCCATCTCTATAGACATCTGTATGTATAGATTTCAATGGAACCCTTTGAAATTAACTTGGGGGGGGGGAGGTGGGAGGGGACGCCTGCAGTGAATAAAGAGAGTAAGGGGTTGTTTTCGAGACTGTTGCGAATAGAAATAATATATACAAATGTATTAAAACCCATTGGTGTTGTGGTTAAAATATATAAATTACAAAAAAAAAATGTCAAAATGAGCCATCCTAACTACCTTCCCCCCTCACCCTTTTACTCCCACTCCAACCCCCTCTAGCGGCCTCATTTTCTCTCCGACGCCCTCTATATGTATACAAAAACGTGAAAGCTCTCTCTCCGTTGGGCTGTCATCTTTTCTGAAAAGAATAATATATCTCTTTGAAAACATTAGCAATTCTATGATTAATACAGTCTTTTATTTGCTCTCCTCTTCTTTCCATTCACTTTCTCCACTTTTTTTTTTTTTATTCCATACGAATTCTCGGAAAAATGAGGAAAATACCATTGGCAGCCTTATTACTGTTGAAATAAAACATATATACTTCAATTAATGACCTTGTGGAAGGAGAGGATGGAGAGTTGTTGAAAAAAAAAAAGGGCACATGCAATTATTAGCACATTCAGAAGCAGTAGCCATGTCTTACGTGGTTCCTCCTCTTCATTCGACAGAGGCTTTCATTGTTTTTGATGGGGATGTGGTGACGGAGGGGGATCATTGCTGGATACATCTACTCTCATGAATATCAACTGTTTTTCGTGCTAAAGCTTAAAATAATATCAATTCAACGAATGGCTTCCTCCTCTGTACACATATATTTCTTTACTTCTTACCCTTTTATCTTTCTCTTAAGTTGGTATAGAACTACGGAAAATTATCATTTTGATGCTAATTATGAGTACAACGTATGGGTTTTTTCGGGGAATTTGTTACTGAATATTGGACGAATATCGCATTAGTGATGTTTTTAATGTTTTTTGGGAGAAAAGGTTTTTTGGTGAGAGTTTGAGGAAAAAAATTTCGGTATTTACGTCTACATGTACATTGGAATGATGATGGATAAGTGTGTTTGTAATTTACACAGGTTCAGCACCATCACTGGTATATGTAGCTTATGGTCATTAAAGTAAGTCGTTTTAAATTACAACCTACGTACGAAGAGCGCTGACTGACGTAGACTGATTGCACCCTGGTTCCTGTGGTTTTTTGTCATCGAATAATTATTGTTCTGTACTCATCACGATTGAGAAAAATTGAGTTTGATGGGTACATTATTGCTCTAGAATTTTGAGTTTTTTTAAGGCGATTTTAGGATATTGAAAGAAATCAGTGTTGATGTTTTTGAATGAATCGCTAAATGCTACTCTGAAACTCTAATCATTTCAGGAGCATTCCGCCGGCGGGCTATTTGGGCTCCAGCCTCGGCTCCAGCATTGCCGAATTCACTCTACATTGCTCGGGGGCGTTTACCGAGTTTTCGGCAACATTGCGCAATGAGAGATTTCATTTGATATATATCTTAAGAATATGTTCTGATTCAGGTAGAATTCGGCCCCTTTCTACCTGAATCAGGTAGATTTTTGACTTGTTTCAGATTCGATACTGCCTGCTTGAATCAAGTCGAAAGAAAAAATTTCCGATCGATTCAACGACTTGAATCAGGTAGAGTTTGAATTGAATCAGGTATAGAGGTCGACTTTTGATTCAGGTAGAGTTCGCCTCGATTCAGATCAAAAAATGGACTGAAGCCTTTTTACCTGAATCAATCCGATTATCTACTCAACACAATTGGTTAAAGAATCGGATTGATTGAGTTAGAGTCATCCTACTTGATTAAAGTAGATTATCAACTCAAATCAAAACTCTTGTTTTTTGGGTGATGGGAGAGAATCGTTTACCTATCAGAATTTTATTTTTTGCTCCATTAATTTCGGATATCATGTTATTCAAAAAAATACTATAATTTTCTAGATACTTCAATCCATAAACTTGAATTTTTCAGAATTTTTTCGCTCAACCAGTCAATTATAAAAAAAAATAAAGAAGAAAGAACGCGGAATCTCTCTTGTGAGAAATATATGTAACCATTTTATCAAAAATGAACAAAAAAAAGAATCAAATAAAATTAATAAGAATCCATAGAATAAACCATAAATTCAGCTTGAAGGTTCATTTAATTAATTTAATTGTCGACAGATATTTGACAAAGAGTTTTACAGCAATACAATTTCAATGGTAAGTTCAATTAGTGTGATTGCAAAGGAAGATGAGAGAGAACGGAGAGAGAGAAAGAGAGAGAGAGGAATGGCCGAGTAAAAGAAACGAGTAAAACCTTCTGGCCAGACAAACGGCATGCGGCCTGGATGAGAGATGTTTTTTCTTCTTTATTTATTTATTTTTCCTCATCTTTCTCTTTACTCCCATTTTCGTTAAAGCCCTTACATTTACGGGAGTGATTTCCTTACCCGCCCGTTACTACTGTTGCCCATCCCCACAACTGTTTGTATGCAGATGAAACAGAATAGATATCTACTTATTTTACCAGCAGTATAACCAGAACAATGAGATGAAGAAAGAGAAAAAATATCCGAGTGTTGGTTTCACATTGGCATTAACGTTTTTATCGCTTCATCCCTCTTTATTCTCTTGCATTAAATGTATTTGTGTTTGTGTTACTTTTGTTTTATTATTTTGAGGTTAGTGAATCGACGATAATTGGGCAAGACAGAGTGGAATTCAAACTGGTCCGTGTGACGATCATCTCAGAGAACACAAGACAGGAGTGAAAGGCAAGTATTATCTTTCTTTCTCTCTCTCTCTCGTATTATTTATCTGTCTCTCATATCATAGTATTCAAACTAGATCAATCCAAGTGGAATGATAGATTGTTCTGTGCCCGATTGAATCCATCATTTTCGCGCCATCAAACCCACAATTGACAGAGATTAATCGATGAATCGTGAATAATTATCAAAAATATTTTAATGGATCTCTCACAGGCCAAGGAGTTTTTTGCTCTTTTTTTTTTTATTGCTCATTTGGCAGGTGCAATTGAAGGCTGAATTATGGGCAACTATATCATTTGTGGATATTTTAATCGAACGATTTTTCATGGTGATAATGATTTTGATGTGGTATTTTTTGCAAGTGTACTAATGGGTATTATATATTATTATTTAATTATTTTTTTTTCGTTGTTTTTTCAATTAGCGGGTGAATATGTTTCCATCTGAGGAGTTTGGGAGATGGAGGTGGAGTTTACTTGTCGAGTGAGGCTCTTTGGTATAACGGTATTCTACCCATCTCTACTTATTCTTCTCTCCAGCAGGTTGTATTATGTTCTTTCCTCGTGAAGAGTCCATTCCTGATGATTTTACTCATTACAAAGGTAATAATGAATGGAAAACTGAAACAACATGACCCTGTGACTCTCCTCACCGCATGAGGGAGTCACCGTCATGCTATTTGGTCTTCGGCGTTGCCAAATTCACTCTACACTGCCCAGACACGTTCACCAAGTTTTTGGCAATATGGCGCAACCGACGATTTCATTCAACACGAGCGAATGAATCAGAGGTAATTTTTTTTTATCTATTAATTTTGGATATTATGTTATTTTAAATAATTGTGTAATTTTCTAGACACTTCAGTTGACAAAAATTGAAAAAATAAAAATAAAGAAATGAAAAAAAAGGGTTGATTATTTATTGTGTATACGTCGAGAGGTAATTCAAATTTATTCATCCAAAAAGAAAGAAAAAAAAATTTTCTTCATCATACGCATTATATCGTTGATCTTCACATCAGGTTGCTCAATTTCATCACGATGACCCAAATAATTCCGTTAACTTTCATACTATATCCTTCTTTATTCATTTTCTCTCGTTGACTCTCGCATCTTTGAATTTCGTATGAGACACATGTGTGTTACATCTCACCCGTAAATTTGATACAAAATGTTACATTGCTGTCCGCTACACATTAATCCTTCTTGGGTTACAACCAAAGCCTCTATACGATTCCACCGTTAATAAGTTAGATTATTATTATTGATCGGTTAGATTAGGTGAGAAATGAAAATATTTATAATTTTATCGATTTTTTTTTTCGTTCTCTAGATATGAGAAATTCCATTGTGACCATAAATTCATCTGACACAATTTTTTTTTTCTCTTTCACTGTGAAGATTTGTGATCAATTCCTAGGAATGAGAAAAAAATAAAAATACTTCATTCTTCTTCACAGTTCAGGACTATGTGTGTAAATGGATGAGTGTATAGAGATCATCGACCCCCCGTAAATTCCTTATTTTGAATTCCTATTTAGTTACTCATTTTTTTTTTTTTTAAAAAAAAGCCCTCTCCATTCTTCTGTATTTCAAAATAAAGAAAGAGAATAGATAATTTATGCACGAGTCGGCCCTTTTCAACCGATAAGATTGGATTGTCACGGCAGGGTATTATGGATACTCGCCTCTCAGAATGGATTCAGTCACCTTTTTTCTTTTTTTTTTTTTTTATATTTTTATTGTCATACGGCTCCACCTAATGATCCTATAAAAAAGAGGTGGATGCAATAATCGTTAAAATTTCAGGTTACCCCTCTCCCCCCCCCCTTTTTTTTTCATTTGAGTCCCATTGTGAACCGATGAAATTACAAACGTTTACGGTAGATGCATCACAAGCAAGTAGATGTATGTAATTGATCCGGAAGGCGGGAACGTCATGGATTCACACCCTCGTGGGTGACTTTGGTATGCAGTGGTTCCACCGTAACAATTGAGAAGCGAGAGAAGAAAAAAAAACAAATTTTTGTGTCTCTTCGAAGAATTTGAAATCGAGTGACGGCACCTGAGACTCGATCCATGTAAACAGATTGTGTTTCTTCTCACTCGCACTGGTAACCCTCCCCCCCCCCCCCCCCATCCTTCTTCATTCGCCCACAGGCTGGTCCACCCAGATTTACACGCGCTCACCTGCTCATCCGTTTCAAGAGTGGCCCACTTGCCGCATACACATTGAAGAGCCATCTCTTTTACTGGACTGCTTTACACACCTACACAAGAATCAAGTTGACACATGTGTTTCATTTCTACTGACAATTCTTCCTTAAATGACAGTTTTCATTGTGATTGAGAATGACTCAGAAGAAAAGAAAAAAATTCAAAGAGAATTAGAATTTTGAGAGAGAAAAAAAAAAGAAAACGCCCCAGCCTGGATTTGAACCCGGGTCTCTCGGTTTTGGAGCGGGTACTCTTCCAACTGAGCTATTAGTCTTCAAGAAGATAAAAATGTTTTGAGAAGAAACAAAAAATATATGTATTTAATTATTCATAACAAATGCTGTCAATTTATTCATGTTTATATCAATCACACGTCTCCTTGATTCTTATTGACGTAAACAGAGTTACATTTGAGAATGAATAATAGATGATTTCTAGTGAGAGTAATCCAGTCCAAAAAAGTGTCCCGCCGTGATGGATTGGGTAAATAAAAGATGATTAATGAGGTATATAAAATAGATAATAGATATCAGGTGAAATAATTAATAATGAGAAAATATTTTCATGAATTTTCAACATTTGATATCAGAAGCGGCATTAACGTTTTTGTTGAGATACATAATAATGGATAAAGAGTGGATGGGGTGGGAGGGGAGCTGATGGTGGCTGTATGAATACCACGGGAGTTCCGATGATGTTGCTGTGCGGGTTGCCCGTAAAATATAAAGCATTAAGCGTTAATCTCAAACCAGTGGACAAGATAATGCCCGAACGTCGGCGTCCGCAGTGAGGAGCCTTTGAGTGGCTATTTATCTCGAGTTTAAATCGATTTGTATGCTAATCCCCCCGCCTCGGCAAACCATCGAAGAAATCCGCCTGCGTACATAAAACTGAAGGAGACCTACAAAACTTGGCTTGGTCTCCGACTCCATGAGATTCCAGATATATCCCTGACTAATTAGGCCCATGCATGGATCCATGCAGTGTCGTTTGTGCATCTTCTTTTTCTATACCGATTGAGGATGCAACTGTGTTGTACTTCATGAGAGAACAGCACAAGTGGAATCCAGGGATTGATTTTAAATCCTCTCCTCTTCATGTTGACAAAGCATTATTTTTGGTGAATTCTTACCTATATATACTATTCCACTTGTATACCCTCTCAAGTTTTTACGATTTGTTCCCTTCCCTCTGTACCGCATTCGCCAAGAGCCGAGGGAAAACCTCATTCGAGGAAATATCTCTTGCGAGACTCCCGCTAGGACAATGAAAACTGTGAAATCAGAGCTTTCCAAATTTGGCCCCTCTCAACCGGGAATCGAACCCGGGTCGTTTTTTTTTTTAAAAAAAAAAAAACATGTATACTTAGCCATAGATAATGATATAGTTATGAACAATGGTGGACTTAAGAGCTACTGTAAAAATCATATATGATGTACATAGTTAACTTAATAATAATTCTATGGAGAGTACATACGACCTTTGCTCGCGTCAAATCCAACGAGTAATTGTTTTATGACTGATGGGTAATTGATTTAAACTTTTTTTTTTTAATATGTTGTCAGTGACATATTTTAAAAACTTCGATGAGACCAGGAATTGGCTAGTAAAATTGGTCTTCAAATGGCTTATCGAACCCGGGTCTTTCGCGTGCCAATTCCCCCGCTCTAACCACACAGCCACCGCCGTCGGTGGTGACGTTACCTTTTAATGACACCACTTGCACCCTTCAATCCATCGTCATCAACTTTCTCATTTATGCAATAAATCCCCACAATCACAATCATCAACACATCCAGATTAATGCACTAAAGAAAATGCTAATGACCACTGTGCACTGGGGAATTCCGACTGCCAGCAAGATCTCTATCTACATGATGACTACCCTTCCCAAATCGATTCCCAGGAGGTACTCGTATATATTCTTGTATAAATCCTACCTTAACTACTGTTTATCCATTAAAATCAAAGTAAAAGAGTCCTCAACTGTGATCAAAGTATTTGACAATATTTCACGGATGAATAATCCAAAGTATTTTCATAAAAATAACTCTCTGTATCCTTCAGCATAATTCTTCAAAACGTAGAAAAGACGAACGATAGTATTTGAACATCTGAAGATTTCATCCAAAAGACGAAAGTGTAAAGAGAAAAGATGAGAATCCTAGTTAAATCCCACCGGCAATCTTTAATATTCATTTCTCCCAGAAACTTCAATCCAGAGTTGCTGAGAAGAGGATTCGATGATTCCAAATGGGCGAACCGGGTATATTCACGCGGTCGCTCACATCCATTTGATAAACTCTGACTCATAAATGCTTGGGGATCGCTGGAGAAAAAAAAACCCAGAGTATCAAGAATAAAACATCTATACCTTCTACGGAAGTTATCAAATACCACTGGGAAAGGCCAATATTCAGAATTCAAAAGTTTTTTTTTTTCAATCTCGATTAATCGATCAAAATCACCTATTCCTATTGTTCAATTGTTTTTTATAACGTTTTCCATGCCAAGAAGAACTGGACTCGTGATCATACGGGATAAGGATTATGCTCTACAATGACTCTGAGAAGAGACACGTCCCATTGTGCTCAACACAACGGACGTATCATTTGAAAAAAAAAAAATGAAGAACCGCCTGTTTTGCAAAAGAGACAAACCAAGTCGTTAATCACTCGATGTTTCATGGGGGTGAGAATGTATCATTCTTTTGAAGAGTCAAACAACAATGCAACACAAGCACCCAATAAACCATTTTTTTATCGCTAATGAAATGAGCCATGAGGCTGATGAAAAAAAAAAATTAAAGTCAGGTGGACGTCACAAAAAATATGAACAACATTTTAATTGGATGCACCTAAACTAGGGACTTTTCTCAAGAGGACGAGAGATATCGCAACGAAAATGACGAAAAAAAAAAAATGATAAAAAAAGAAGATTTAAGCAGTGTTGCATTTCTTCAAAGAAAAAGAGTACGCGAGAATGAGGGAGTGTGCAGTGTGCCGCAGGGTTGAAGTTTGCTTGCAAGGATGGATACCCCCCTCATTCCGTTCACGTTCTCAATAGCGTCAACAGCATCATGACACAGTGCTCGTGTGCAGGGGAGCAGTAAACTCTAATGTGACTCTCCTTTGTGACGCAGTCCGTAAACGTATTTCAGAAGGAGGATTCCTCGCCTCAGTGATTTGCCGCGAGGAGATGCTGTACCAGTGAAATATAAAAACTATATTCCACCGGATTCCAACGTTTCAACATAATATTATTCATTTTCATCGAGATATCACAAACCATTTCGATGGGATTTGAATTCACAACCTTCAGATTACTAAATTACAAAATTAAAAATACTATAATGAGTATTGTATTTATACTTGAAAGGTGTCCAAGTGTTTTGTTACACATTTTTCGTCATGTATCAGATACAATTGTTGCTTGGGCGTCATAAAAATAATAGCAGGTTGTTTACTGTGGATTATAACCGCAGGAGCGTAACCGCAATTACATTTGAAAGCACGAACATTATATCGTGTATATTGTGCAATTTTGTAGGGATATAATTTTTATGTGTTTGGCGTCTCAAGCAACTGTATCAATTGTTGCAATTATCATTACGAATAATTCCTGTTTAACTGATATTCAATGACTCATTGAATATCAGTTTTACAATCTATTGACATCGATTGTAACAACAGATATACTGTCAATTTTCTGAATTATACATCTAATCGGATAATTGACGACAAACTGATTTATAATAGAATGATTCATCAAAACGTGACATTTAATAGATAATCGGGTTAAGGCTACTGTCGATTATCCAATCTCAAACCGTCAATTATACGTAATAATATCATTATCATAAAATTATAAAATTAGGTAATTCTCATATCTCAATTCAATCATAATTTTCGACAGTTTAAATTTGCTTTATTTTTTTTTTCGTCTTTTAAAAAATTTTAATTTGCCCAGGTGGAAACTTGAATTACTTCTGGAATCTCGATCACACAACTCAAATCGTACAAATCCATAAGAAATGTATAATACGTAGAATTGTTGGATTGTACGCACATGGTATGCCAAGATGGACAATCAATGTGTATGTCGATTCATTCTATATAAGTATGGAGAAGTTGGTAAACCCAATAGAGAGAAGAAAACTCACCGTCAATTCTGCGTAGTAGCAACCATGTAAGTAAACCGTACCAGGCACTGATCACTTCTCATCGTACAATTCAATATCCTATTTTTTTTTTCTTTTTCACAAAATCAACTTTTACAGCGATAATAAATAAATGACAATAAACCTCAACTTGTTGTCGTTTTAAGCTTTGTCAATGTATTAAATAAACAATTGTCTTTGTAAAAAAAAATTAACAAACAATTAAAAAAAAAATAAACAACAATTATTTATAATTCTCACAGAATCACAGTAATCACTGAAATCACTAAAACTTTTTTTAATCATCACTCTTTGAATACATAGATTTTTCTCACATGTGGTGGAGAGAAAAAAAAAACCCTCGACTATCGTCAACGTGGTACCAACAACAGGTGGATCACCATAATTCGCATTATCATCATTTCACTGGTTCTTTTGCACGTTCACTCTCGCATTCACCATTCACATTGACAAATTGTACTTTTTTGTTTTAGAAACACACAGTTGCACAGGTGTAATAGACAATAAAAATTAAGACATGGAGATTAATTTTTTGTTTCATTCAAGAATTTAAAAAAAAAAAAAACGAAAGCAAACAGATGGATTAGATAATTCACTGACAATGATATTTTATCCACTTGTTCTATAGGTCCTCAGGCACAAAATCCGTTGTTCCCTCGAGCAACACTATGGCTTCCACTCGACCTTCCGCGATCGTTTGATTCGGTTAGAGAGTGGCATGTACCGCTTTCATTGTATCTCACTCCGTCTTGGATCATTCTCCAGAGGTCCTTGGGTGGGAGAGGTGGCTCTTTCAATATAATCCCCCCACCCCCTATTCTCACTGTCTGTATATGTATGTTTATTATATTATAAGACCATTGACCAGTGTATTAGATTCACCAACACTTTGACCTGTCGTTACAAGCGCCCCCTTTCCAGAACAATTAACCCCAAAGTCTAATCGATTTAATTAGGCGTCCCCTCATAGACGATCAATCCTCAATAGCCCCAACACCCTAACCCTTTTTGTCATCATTTAACATTGAAAAAATATCAAATGTATCACTAAAAAATCCTCTCTGTCTCTGCTATTATCACCACGTGTCACAATATCAATCTTGTCATTGTTTCAAACATTAAAAATACAAAAAAATTATGATAATAATCACAGATAGACAGTATATGCACACATTTGAGCAAGACACAATATTCATTGAGAGAAAAAAGAAAAACAAAATGTATGAGCAATGATTGATAATGATATAACAATAGGCCCGTGCGTTCTCCGCTAGTTCGGATCTTACACTGAAGACCCGGCAAACACACACACGTGTGCGTGCCCCAGCCGGCGGGTCCCCAGCAGGTAGAGAAGGAGGTAGTGGGCCGCTAAAGGTACCCCAGGCCAGTGAGAAAACACCCGGAGTAGGAGGTGATTGTATGGAGGTTTGAGTGAGAGAGATTTTAATGGCGGAAAAGGGGGGAGGGGAAGAGAGTAAAGAGGGGACAACACACTCTCTCGTGTGTACCATTGGTAAGAACGAACGAGAAGTCTCATGTTCGAAGACTAACAGCCACTCTTCATGTATATACGTGTGTGTATACAATACAACGAAATGGTACATATAACGTCACAGGTATAAAATAAGGAGAGGGAGAGAGGGGAGGACAAGGGGGAGAAAAAAAAAGGAAACCAAGGGACAAGGAGATAAAGAAGAAAGACAAGACAGAGAGTAAGATGGAATGAAAACGCTCAGGTGAAAACGAGGGAGACAAGCATTGGCCATCAGGCAAAAGGGACTTTTAAGTATGTATGTGTTGTATATGTATATATATAAATACCACCTGATTCACCATCATTACAAGTACACTTATAGTACATATATATTGTATAATACTGATGTATAGGGCCACGAGGCACAGGTAGCGTTAACCAAGGCCCCCAAGGATTAGCCGATGTGGTGAATTGCCACTGATGCTTCTGATGATTTTTCTCTACTTGATACTCACCGTCTGATGGATTTTACCTCACTGCAGATATTATGTATAACAGCCTTGAGTGAATCCAGTTGTGAATGATGCTACATCATAGTATCCATTGACCCGTGGAGTAGAACGGTACCGATAGTTGGTTAAGGCTCTCTTTCAATCCGATGATAGACCACTTTGGTTTACAACCAATCATTCATGATGATGATTCATTCATTGATACAAGTATCACGATCACCACAAGTCTGTGAGGTTATGTATGAAGGACATTGGAATGAACGAGACGGTGAAAGCCCAGACCAACACTCACTATATTGTTAAATGTGTTTGAAGGTTCGTGGAAGGAGATGGCTGAAACCACTTTATCTGGACCTCTCTTCTGGGTGACTCTGTCCAACTCTACCTGTCATCTCCTCTTATCGCCAGGGATCCGTCCATCCATCTACTTGGTTGTTGTCTCCCTCTCATTCGACCCTTTGGCTTTTATTTTCACCTCATTTTATACATATTCTTTTATCTCTTACCTTTTTTTTCTTCTCCTCGTTATCTTACAATCATCTTGCCTTCGTTCCTCTAATTCCCTCGGGGTTCCAATTGCCTGTCTTCGGTGATTCAAAGATCAATTCACTGACAAATTTGGGGGTGACTCCTCAACCCTCAATTATTATTGATACGTTGAATCCTGGACAGCTGGAGATATTATACATATTTTATATGGAGTATTATATAGAGATATTACATGAATTCCAGTGTCGAGTGTGTGGCCGTGTAGGTAAGGTAACCGCCTACCGAGCCAGAGGTTTCGGGTTCGATCCTCGGTACCGGCGGAATATTTCTGGATTATTTTATTTAGTCAAATAACAAGAAAAAGTTGTGATTCAAGTTAAATTACTCAACTTGACTCATTTCGACTTGAATCAAGTAAATTATCAACTTGAATCAGTACTTCATCTGGATTAAAATACAACCTGGAAGTTACAGTTGAAACATCCATAAGTCACTTGGTGTGCATGCAAATAGCAAAATGGACATGGTCAATCAGACAGGTTTCATGGACTCACGAGATAAGAAATAACACAGTACACAACAAGAGTCTTCCAGTGGCTTCATAAAACTTTATGCAACTGCAATTACAACAGTACGACACAGTATATCTTTAACCAAGCTTTCATGGGTAATAAGGTACAGGAATGAAGTGTCTGATGATCGAGTACATTGAACCCTCTATTCCCCATAAGACACTTGACCACATCCAATAATTTGATAAAGTGTCCTCTCATTACACTATTGATTGGGTCCATTGTGTCCCTCAAAGTATCGTGACTGAAGGAGAGAATCTTTCCCTCTTTAGCTATCCTTTGACGACACATTTTAACATTTCATTGATCCATCCCAAGGCACAAGTGATGACCAAGATAGGATGCCTGAATCCTAATTGAATCGTCGGGGTGCTCGGTTACCAACTACATGTTTCTCTCCTGGGTATAACCCATGGTGGACAGCGAGAATGCGACAGACATCGGTCGAATGTCTTCTCATTTCAATGGCAAAAGGAAGAATGCACAAGAAGGAAGAAATAAGATACGAATAGTCTTTCAGGTATCGAGAAGAATTCTTCATTCTTGTAGGTTATATCATACCTGTTATGTATTTTTCCACACTGTTTCCACGTTCAGCTCGTGGGTTATGAAAGTCACTAGCTAGTGACTCCAGAACCCCACTTGCTGAACGTGAAAACACTGTAGAAAAATATCGAACGCAACGGGTGCCGCAGGGATAACTCACGCCGTGCGATTGCATCCCTCGCCTTCGGCTCGGGCGCAAACTTCGCACTGCGTGAGTTATCCCTGCGGCACTCGTTGCGTTAAATACTATATACTATATTCGTTGATTTTTCAGATAAATTGACAGTAAAATAATATTATATACTCTCCATAAACAAAAAAAAAACATTATAACTGAGTGTGTAATTGTGGATAAGTGCACACTGCACTGCTTCTGGTATATACTGGAGTACTGGGTGGGCGGGGCACAGTACACTCTGTGCCCATTCTATTTTCCACTCGACTCTCATTCATAACTCGGTTTTTAATAGCCATTCTATGCTGCCACCAAGTCGCGAGTCCATAGTGGACTTTCAGTTATTACTTCAAATATTGCACTCTCGTCACCAAGACGTATGATATCGCTCAATATCATAATAAATTGTTTATAATACAATCTTATTTATTAGTTTTTTATTTTATTCGTCTTCTCGTATACCCTCTCGGATTTTTACGATTTGTTCCCTTCCCATCCCCGCCGAGAGCTAAGGAAAAACCTCAATCGAGGAAAACCTGATCAGGTACATTCGTCTTTTGCGAGACTCCCGTGCGGACAGTGAAAGCTGTGAGATTAGAGCTTTCCAGAATTTACCCTCCCCCTGAGCGGGAATCGAACCCGGGTCGTTCACGTGCCAATCCCCCGCTCTAACCACACAGCCACTGCCGTCGGTATTATTATACAATCTTATTTATTCTTATATTTCAGATATATATACATCACGCATTAGGATAAATGATAAAAGAGGAAGAATCAAGTGGGCGAGTCGAGTTGCCGGCATTGGGCCCTTCACTATAAATAGAGACTCGGATAATCACTCTGGATTTATGGTAACCACGGATTATCAAGTTGTACAAGGGGGCATATTTCATATCGCGACGTTGGCTTATTTCAATGGGAGGAATACCTGTTTGTGGACTATAGGCGGCACTGAGAGCCCCACACGAGAGATGAAAAAAAGGTAAGAAAATGTATATATATATATATATATATATATATCATGGAGGGGGTGGGGAGGGGAGCTCTCACTGGGTGCAGAGTGATGCGAAAACTGGCTCGATCTTTATACACCGTATATCTCGCCCTCTCTCTACCCTTATGTATGTATGAATCTTATATATACCTGTATGTATGAGGATGGCAGGTCGAGAGAAGTTGTAAGTGAGATTCCCACGAGTTCCACTGTAGCCAACATCGCCTACGAATGTGTCTCGATACCTCTGCTCAGGCTAATAAAGCATCTGACGTTGTTGTTTGTTTTTTTTTTCTAACTTATCTCGACTCTCGGATGAGTGGAGATGACCGATCGACTCGCGTCGATATCTATCGATTCAACCGATCGCATATCCCTGAGGCATGTAAATGTAATTTTTGTTGAAAATCACACTTACCCCGTTAACGAGCTGTGAAATTGATAAATCATCCGTCGAATCATGGATAAAATGTATTATTAGATGGTAAAAATTTATAATTTATGGGATAAAATGTTGTCGCAGGTGATGCGACAATCATTATTGAAGAAAATTATAATCGAGTGAATTTAATACTGATAAATGTAGCAAATGGTTGAGAATAATTTTTGATATCCTGCAGACACATATCTTATGTGCTCAGTGGAGACACGTTTGACAGGCATGTTGAGATAGATAACCTCTTATCTCACAGCTATCCACTATAATGCCGTTTTAAAAAAAAAAAATCACACATCGTCCTCATTAATTTTCCAGTCCTGCGTTCCGTGTACACACGCCAGAAGTAAATCCAATCGTTGTGGAATTCCAATTTGTAAATGAAGCCGTCGATAAGTGATCGTAGGCGCACGCGCACGCGAGCACACAAGTGTATGTTTGCCGCTGCCGACGCCACCGCGCACGCCGATCTACCCGTTGGCGATTTGCAGTGAAGATATCCGGAAGCGGTTCTCTCCTTTTTTTTTTCTAATTTATCGATTCCATATCTTTCGTGTATAAGTGAATGTACATTCCCTCAACTGCGGGGATCACTGGGTTTTTTTTTTAATAGTATGAATAAGTGGAATGAAAAAAGACGAGAGGATTAAGGATTGCAAAGTGGTACACTCTGTGCAGTAAAAAAAATTCAATTCCAAAAATTATCTTAAATCAATTTGATTGAACGAGATATACCTGCGCTTCCGGGCACCTCATGTGGGATTCCCCGCCGTATCATTTGAGCTCCAGCATTGCCAATTTTTTTTCTCCATGAATTTTGAATATTATCTTATTTATAAAAATACTATAATTATCCAGACACTCCAATTGACAAACTTGAATTTTTCCAGAATTTTCCCACTCAACCAGTCAATGGCAAAAAAAAAATTAAAAACGAAACAACACGGGGAATCCCCCATAGGATGACCAATGTAGGATTAAGAGAAAAAGTCCCTCGATGAAAAATCAAAAATACCAAAATAAGTGAAATAGAAAGGGAGAGAGAGAAGAAGGTAGAGTCTGGATAAAAGACATTCTACGCGTTTATATAGAGAAGACACGATGCGTTACGTGTACGACACGGGTCTTTGGCAGTGTTCGGTGTTTCTCGAACAAATGGGTTGAGCATCCAGAGCGGCACTCTGCATTTTGTGTCTCTCGTATGGAGAAATAAAGAGGGGAGAGAGAGTGAGGATAAAAGCATTGTTCTCCTCCCTCCCCCACCCCCATGTTGGTATTCCAGCATTTTATTTTGTACCGTCCACATTTCATACCGCGTGACGGCAGCAAACGTTAGCGTGCCACGGGACGATGCCGCGCGATCCTCCGACTCATCTCTCTCTCTCTCTCTCTCTGTCTCACTTTATTTCTCTGTTAAAAGGGGAACCCGACTGCTCTCTCAAAAGCACCGCAGCAATCCTCAGGTGTGCACCATTGTTAAACTCACCCTGATACTCGGGTCCTCAACGTATATCTCTTCACCCTCCCCCCCCCCCACTCCTCGCGCCCCTCTGCCACCACTATAACAGCAACACACTCTCGGCAGCACGTTTATTACACGCGAGTCTCACCAGCCAATGGTTTGTCTTTCATTTTGGTATAAATTCTACTTGACACCTACAAGAAGTATAGATTTCATGGGATGAAAAATGGATTTGAGGAATGTGGTAGGGGGGAATGGGGTGATTGAATTTTATGGGAATTTGGTGGGACAAGTGATATGTACCTTGTGATATTTAATGAATGTTCATCTGATGAAGAAAATTTTTCTAGGTTTTTTTGCTGTTTTACCGACTATTGGACAATTATATCCTCAGATTCGTCAGTCTCCGGGGGATTCCCCGTGTTCCTTCGTTTTCGTTCTCTTGATACTGATTGGTTGAGGGGGAAAATCCTAAGAAATTTTAATTTGTTTATTCAAGAGCAAATTATAGTACTTTTTAAAATAACATATATTCGAAATTCATGGAGGAAAAAAATTATTTATGATATTCAAAGACTGAAAACTATCTAAAGGCTGTAAAAATGAGTTTATGGTTACTATAGCATTTAAACTAGTGAATTATAAATATCACAAGCAAATGGTTCATTGAAGCAGAACCCTCTCTTGTTCCTCGCTGATATATCTTCAGTTTTATTATATTTAACTTGAGATATATTATAATAGAAATGGTATATGCGGATATTAGAAGTGTATATGTAGAGCGATAGAGGGTTTATATCAGTACACGAGGCACGTATCATTGGTGGAGAAGAGGGCTGAGAGACTTCCAGTGAGATTGAAACACTATACCCGGGCTATATCTCAACAGGCTTGGGCGTTATGAGTACCAGCTCTAACGCGATATTATGTTCAGAATGGTGCGAGAGAGGAGAGAGGTATCAGCAGTACGGTGGAACGAAATGTAGGAGGTAAAAGTGAGGATATACTGACCGCACTTGGTGCACACAGGAGAATCAGAAATCGCATATTATCGGTGGTATGGTGTATGCATATATGTATACATATAACATTAAATGTACTGGGCACCCCTGGGGCAGGTGGTTATATACTCTGGTGTTGTAGGACAGCATGCAGAGTTCTTTAATAGACATTTCCACTCTCTCTGCTTCTGACTGGAAGTCTTGGATGTTATTGGGAGAAGAAATAAACGTATTTAATTTCAATTGTTCATCATTCATTCGGAAAATACATGGAATTTTGATAAAAGTGCTAATGGGGTAGAATTTGAACCGTTCAAGCGCACAAGTACCTTGAGAAACACATCTTCAGCTCAAGTAGAAATTCTAACTCTGGCTGCGTGATGGTCCGACGGATTTCTGATCGGTCCCCTACCACCAAGACCAGTACTCGACGACCCCTATCTGATTCCTGCTAGGGACATATACATTGAATTTGAGAGGAGAGAATCTTGTGTCTCCTGGTAGCTCAGTCGGAGAGAGCCTTCGGCGCGTAACTGGGAGGTTCCGGGTTCGAATCCCGGCTGGGGCGCAGGATTTTTTCTCACAAATTAATTTTCAAAAATCAATTTGTTTAATTGCCCAATGATGGTAGGCGGAGGTAATGATTTCTCATAGAAATTCTAACCCGGGCTGCGTGACGGGCCCGACGGATTCCTGATCAGTCTCCTACCACCCAGACCAGTACCCGACGACCCCTATCTAATTCCTAGGCAGGAGAATCATTGATTAGTTGAAACAAAAATGCCAATCCAACAAAATTACGTCTTTCCATTCACTCACAGTAAAAATTTAAAAAATTATAAATTATACTGCATATTATACGATGCTACCGGCAAGATTAATGCGTTCCTCATAGCAATAAACGCAACATTAGTCAAGCGCATGGTTGCCTTCGTTTGAAGAGTTTCGCGCGCACATTCGCGCAAAAAAAAATCATATACAAGCACCGGTGCTTTTAGTTGATGCCAATTTCGATACATTAATCGATATTCCTTTCAGCATTAAGATACATTTAACATGAAAACTTGTTTTACCATGAATAATCGCATATTACGTGTACAAATTCCTCAATGAGAGTTGAGACGATACATTGGCAAGGAAAAAACTCGAGAAAATGTCTCTATCGAGAGTACCATATATGTATACAGTTTGCAAACTTCATGCAGATGCAAAGTGGAAAAAAAAAATTTTGAGAAAAAACGGATAACTAGATTGGTGGCAAAGAGGCGGCCGCTTTAGTCTGGAATTCTTCTCCCATAATCGATTCTTATAAACATGATAGTAACGCGGATAATTAGTAATTCAGATTGAGGAAAAGCCAAGTAAGACATTGGCGCTCATGTTTCATCAATTAAAAAATTTACAAACCCGCAAAATACTTAAAGTCACGATTAATCGCGGTGATTTTTTCTTTGAAAAAGTATCTCCGGGTTATTTTTATTTTTATTTTTCAATCTCCCCATTCCCCACTGTTATTCTCCCTCTTTTAATAGGGGGGATACGGGAGATGCACGAGTCAATACCGTTCGATTTGGTTGGTTAGAGCAATTAAAAGGTTGGAGGGGAGGGTGTCCTTAAATGACTATGCAGTTTGTGGTTAAATTTAGAGGATATTTAGCATAACATTGAGTTAATTAGTCGAGTGGAATCTAAGGCACGTCGATTGCCTCGTGATACAGAAATATGGCCAAAGGTGAATAATGAGAGGTAGAGAGGATACTCGGGGATTATCTGCGCACAGAGAGAATGAAAAGAGTGGAAGGGAGGGGGGGGGAGGCTTGTGGCGACATCTACCTGGCGCCAGACGTCTCGTTTTACAACTTCTGTTCTTTTCTATGATGAGTATACTCTTATACGTCCGCGAGAGGAAGAGAATATATTTGTCCTTTTTGGTATATTCTCACTTTGACGATATACGATACAACGAAATTGACCAGAATGACAATATAATTACAACTAAATCTTTGAGAATTTAAAATAATGTGTTTCTCTTATTTTCTGTACATGCAGTTGTTAGAATTCTGGAGATATTGACATATAGTTATAAAAATATTTAAAACCTATAATCATGAAAATTGGATAACTCAAGTTGTTGACTGGTCACGTGATTTGTCTTCTTCAAACTCGGAAATGACTCAACTACCTTGTGACTCTGGCCCCTCTCCCCGTCCCCCTCCCATTCTGGTCAAAATCTCTTAAAATTGCTTCTTGTTTAGCTCTCAATGAAGAAAAAGAAAACAAAAATGACAGTTACAACTGTCATTAATTATGTCAATGTCTCATTTAATAATTAATCTATTAATTCCCGGGTGAGAAATCTGTATAAATTGTTATTGCTCAGTGTCAACGGGTAAAAGTTGCTGACTCATGACGTATCTCTATTTTATACTCAAGTATTGTGGTACAGTAGTGAAACAATCAGCCAGGTGAATAAAAAGAGAGAGAGAGAATAAATAAAAATGTAATAAAAAGAGTTGAGTGAAACTTTCACTCGAACGCACACACAAGAGACAGCCACTTCACGATCAGTTGGGGTTATGTGCGCAAGAGCAAACGCTGCGCAGTTATTATGCCGTTGAAACTGTCCGAGTATAATAACGTCGAGATGTTTATTGGTTTTGGTATCGAGCGCACATATGCGTTTTGTATCTTTAAACTTCTTTAGAGGAAAACCGGTCGATGGACTACCGTTAATGGTATTTTATAACGTAACGCGTCTTCTTCTTATTCTATAGTTAAATTACTATCCCCAATATAAAGTTTTATATGCCTACGATGTACGAGTTATCCGAGAAATTTAATTTTCATTTATAATTATTCAAATGATATTTCGTTTGTTGTTGCATTAGAAATTCTCGCATCGTTATTTATTAAATTATGATCGAGTCTTATCAAAATCGTTCAGCATCATTGATGAAGAGTCGTTTGAGAGATTCTAATGAGAATTCCTTCGTTTATTGATATGGAATATTATCAGGCATTCAACATTCCAACATATTGGCCAATCGTTATTATATTGTGACAACAGATAAGTTACATTCCTAAAGAATTTTTGATTCACAGAATTCATTTCCCCAACAAAAATTTTCCCGAAAAAAATTCCTCACCACCAAAAACCAAAAACTACCCGTCGGGTCGTAACTCCGGGTGCGTGCCCCCCCCCCCCCCCCCCACCCTCCGACTTAATCATTGAAAAATAACTAATTCATGAAAGTTATATATATAAATTTTTTTCTCCAGGAATTTGGTCTCCTCCAGCGTTGTTGTCTGCGTCCAGCGACTTTTCGGTAATTGTTTATCTATCAGAAATTATTTTTTTTCTCCATGAATTTTGGATATTATATTATTCGTAAAAATACTATAATTTTCTAGGCACTTCGATCGACAAACTTGAATTATTGGGGATTTTTTCGGTAAATCAGTCAATGGGAAAAAATTAAAGATAAATCAATAGTTGAAAAGAAAAGCAAGTCGTCTATGAATAAATGATGTGAAAGAAAGTGTGTACAAGGGCGTGAAGAGGGTTGAAAAAAAATGTAGTGAGAAAGGAAAAAAATAAATAAACATAAATAAATCGATGTACGACGCTCAAGGCGAACGTTGGAGCGACTTGGATCGGAAGTCAAGTGCGTTGAGTCGTTAATCATGGGGTCTTCGGGCGTAGAAAGAAATCCTGGGCGACTCCACCACACACATACTTGCAACTATACTCACTAGATCTCGACTTTTGCGCGTGGTACCGTGCGCTTGGGCATTCTCGTTTGTTGTGGGTTATATTATATCCGGGGCCGTCTATTGTATCAAGCCATTGTTGATTCTCATACATTTTCGACTGGCAACCTATAAATCACTGTCGCCTCAACTTTACAAGCCATTAGCGAATCGGCCACATGAATGTATATGTGTTTCGTTTTACATTCGCTTTTTCCATTATCCGTTGATAGTAAAGTGGTTATTGTGTACTTCCTGCAGTCAATATTTTCAATAAATCTATTTTGTATTTGGTTGTATTGTATTTTATTATGATTACTTTCACTGGCATGGGGGATCAGGCTCGTCAATAAAGGACTGATTAGGTGGTTGTTGTTGAGCAACTGATCGTCCGTATTTGAATGGATTCGTCGGGCTCAAATCCAGCCAAATCGTGTCAAGTACTGCTAAGTCATGATTCGAATCACTCTCTACTGGACGAATTTAATTCAATTTCATATGAATGACTCATTGCAATTTTTTGGATTCATCATATCACCTCATGACGAAATACAGATGAAGTGGTACTCTACATACTCAAAATGTGTCACAGAAGTTCAAATTGAATTGCAATCACTCAGACTCTCGATTTGAGTCAATAATCTACCTGATTCAAATAGGATGACTCTACCTCAATCAAGCCAATTCTTCGACCTACCGTTAATAGAATATCGGATTGACTCAGGTAGAAAGATGTCAGTCCGTTTTCCGACCTGAATCAAGCCAAACTCTACTTGAATCAAGTCGATCTATACCTGATTCAAATCGAACTCTACCTGATTCAACTCAAACTCTACCCGATTCAAGTTGAACTGTACCTGATTCAATTCATACTTGACCTGATTCAAGTATAACTCTACCTGATTCAAGTCAAACTCTACCTCATTTAAATCTTAATTCAAATTTTTTATTTCGATTTAATTCATACCGACTGCATCGACCTGAAATAAGTCGAGAATATACTTGATTCAGGTAGAAAGTGGCCAGGCCGAAAAATTCTACCTGAATCCCAACTTTTTTTTTGCGGATGAAAAACTGAAAAAATGATCATAACTCTATTACCCAATTACCATTCACATAAACCCATATCATACCTCTAAATATAGGAGAAAAAAAAAAATTCTCCAAGATGGTTAGCGACTGTCATTAGGTAGGATGAGAAGATTCGTTTGGTACTTTTGCGTACAAGTGAAGTCGAGGTTGTGCGACGGTAGAAAAGCCATGAGAGAGGCCGCTGGTGGAGGAGATGACCAAACGAGATGCTCTTTGAGACACTGAGGAGGCACCAATAAAGCCGGACCAATTACTGGCCACCGTCCTTTTCTCCCCCCCCCCCCCACTTCCCTATTGATTTGCATTCAAATAGATGTTATACTCTAAGTAGACGGATCCTAATGGATTATCAGTGGTGAGTTATCGGTGGAAAGAGGGCTTCAAAGGATAGTATGAGCCTCTCTCGCGCTCCTATATACGCGACTCCACCCTATACCTCGCGATCTCCGCAAACGAAAACCGCCCTCCACTCTCTTTCTCTCTCTCTCATCCCTCTTTTCCTTCTCCAATCCTTGTGTATCTCTCCACTGTTTCATCCATTTCCTAATGAAAATTCACCATCTGAATTACCCCCACTCCTTTATCCACAAATTATTATTTTTTTTTATCTAAACTTTTAACCAGTAAGGGCTTGACGACGCCAAGTATGAAACACAAAATGCAAATAATTTTATTTTTATTCATTTTTTTTAATGTTTCTGTTGAAAATTAGTTTTAAAGTATAATAAATTACTCCAGTTGGTCATCATACGTTTTTTGATAGGGGTGTATATGAAAGAGAGTTGCTGAGAAAAAAAGCTAAAATTAGGGAGGAGGGGGGGGGGGGGGAGGTACTCGCGTATTACGTCCACCACTAATTAGCAACTCGGGGTAAAATTAAATGAAAGTTTGGAAAAAAGGAAGAAAAAAAAAATTATTCACAAGGACACATACACGCAAAGGATGTGAATTAAACGTTCTCATGATGTACTTTATGTATATACGAATGGTTGTATATTTAATGGTAAATATATATAACTCTATGGTGGGTAATCCGAAAATTATTTCACGATGTAATTTTCTATTTCGTAACGGTCATATTTTCACTTTTCATTATGTCTTGGGGCCTCTGTGATACTGCTGAAGAATATTTTTAATAGAGTTGATGAAGGAAATGCTTGGGGTCACGATACTCAAGTACATTTAAATAGAATTTATCCAAGTGATTTTACAACCCTGTATCGTTAATCGTTGTATTCGTGTGACATCACTTGAATCATATGTACTGGCTAGCTATTCATATATTGTACCAGTGAGAGGGATTGAGGAATATGAGAAGAATCAAAGGAACTGGAATAAATAATAATGATAATAAAAATTGATCTCTCCTTACTCTTGTGGATGGTGCGGGTATGTGTAGGCGTGGAAACGGAGGGTGAGTGGTTTACGACGACATTATTTGCGCTAACTCACGACACCGCGCATAATAAAGTGCACGGGGTCAACGATAGGCGAGAGAGGAGGGACCTTCTTCCTGGATGTCCTCGACTATGCCGCTGTGTTAATGCCTGCATTATGTTCATATTAATGTATGTACGTGTACAGTGTGTTATTGTCTGTGGTCATTTGGAGTGAAATGAATTTTTTTGGTTGTGATACATTTTAAATTGATATTTAGATGATCATAAGATGTGCAGAGACACGGAGAGAAATTTTCGGTAAAAATTACCGTGAAGAATGGTAATTCTGTAATAATTTATTTTTGGAGCAATAAATATCCTTCGTGTGGATAAATTTTACTGAACGTTTTTGGATGATATTTATTATCTGTGTAAAAATTGCCAATTTGCACGGATAAATATTATGAAATGTCTTGGTAGTTTTTACAAATATCTGTACAAAATTTACTGTTCCAGAATAGTAAAGATTACTAACCTCACCTACAGATCTTGAATGTGGTATACACAAAAGTTATCACGCAGAGGTTATATGAAATTTATTAACCTCGCGCCTCAGATGCGCGCGCCACTTTTTACTATTCGGAATAGTAAATTCTACTTGGCTTCCAGTAGAATTTATTGTTTCGAATGGTAAAAAGTGTCGCACGTCTGGTTAGTTTTTGATGCACACGATGGACATAATTTGATTGAATTGGGCGAATAAAAATTATTTTATGAATTCTATAATAATTACCAGGATAATTATAATTTTTATCCTTCACATAGATATTTTTTATCTTTGTCTATATACATTTTGACAAATGTATAGACAATTTTTGGTTTATTCTGCGCAAATTACCATACTGAATAGTAAAATTTATCTTGTCATTAATTATTGTCGAACTTCCAGACAAAATTTATTCTAGGATGGTAATTTTTACCGAAAATTTCTCTCCATCGCCAATACGATAAATTCAAGAATTTAATTGAGGTATTCATATGATATTAAATTAAATTCTTGCAGTTGAGCGATTCGAATCATGACCTACCAGCACTTGGCATCACGCAGGGCCTGCAACGGGTCATCAAATCCTCATCAATCCTTCATTGACGAGGCTGATCCCTCATGCCAGTGAATACAAGTTCGAAATGTTGATAATAATTAATGATGATGTCATTCCCACTTTGAGAAATATTAAATTAATGCATAAACTTAAATACGGAAATGTTGTACAAAGGAAGAGGGATAATATGAGCATCAAGAGCAAGTGAAAAGTGGTCGACCCCTCCTTCTGATGTTTCATACCATCTTTCATGTAATTACTGACTGAAAATATTTGACGGAGAAAATTTTTTTTCCACATGCCCAGTGGATATTATACATCTTCGGAAGGAGCTATGATGGTGGGGGTGGGGGGGGGGGGGATGGCTTTGGAAAAGGTGCAGGTATGTATATTTTTTTTTATTTTATTATTTTACCTACCACCTGATATAACACACCAACATAGAGTAGGAAAATTTTCAATTCCATTCATGTAAATTATTGTAGCGCACCAACTCCTCGACATGTGCAACTTGTATTAATGACGCAGTAAAGGAGCAGACGGGCGGAGAGGCTGGCCATTAGCGGATGAAAGCGGAGAGGGCTCTCAGCGTATAGCCCCCCCCCCCCCCCCCCCGATAATAGCCCGACTTATACTCACCCGACGCTTGTGTAGTTTAGCCCACGTTACGCGAACCGTCCCAAAGAGAGTGAGTAGAAGGGAGATGGTATGATTAAATGACAGAGATGAAGTGAGTGAAGCGAGACCAGTAGCTGCATAGAGGTTATAGCATACCCAGTGACCACCAGCGCACTCTCTAGCTATACACCTCATGTATATCCTGGCTATTTGCCCACAATTCTCGCTCCTTCAACATGTCCTTTTCCTTCTCTTCCATAATTAACTCTATTCACTGTTTGACCATTTTTATCCAGGTACAACGAATTTTCTACGAATTAAGGATTTTTCGTATTGAATCTGCCTACTCAAAATGAAGATTTGATTCAGCTAGAGTTTTTCGACCTGAGTCAAGTAAATTTTCGACTCACTTTAAGCCAATGCAGCTGAATCAAGTCGAGGAAGAAAATTTCGGATTGATTTAGTGACTCAGATCAGGTAGCGTTTGACTTGAATCAGGTAGAGTTCGACTTAAATCGGGTAGAGCTCGACTTGATTCAGGTCGAAGGACGGATTGAATCACTCCGATTCTCTCCGAACGGTAGGTCGAAGAATCAGATTGATTGGGGCAGAGTCATCCTATTTGAATGAGGTAAAGTATTGAATTGACTCAAAACTTTTCTTTTTTGACTGTGACAAAAAATAAGTAAAAATGAGTGATAATGAAACAGATTATTGCTGCCGATAACTCAAACAATAAAGAAAACCAGCATCTTATCTCCAGTAGAAACACCGATACGCCAACTGTCCAAGAACACGAGCATCTGAATCGTAAACAAGTAAAGTAGATTACCCCAGCTGCTGAGCTAAACAAGGATTCACCACTCCTGGTATATTCTTCTGGTGTCGGCTAACAAAAAAAACTTGTGTGACTGTACAGCACACTGACTACTGTTTACGAGGTCAAAATTCTCTTCTGGTATAATATCCTTGTCTCGTTAAAACCAATACAAAGTAAATTTTACTGATGCTGAGAGAGTCACTGGATACCTGGATATAGAGTGAGATAGGTGATAAATATATGTGTCCTCGATATGTTATTGAAGAACGGAGGCCCGAGATCCGGTGCAGACACACACACACACATACACACAATATACCTGCATTTGAATTCAGGATCGTTATACATAAAGAAGACGAGCCAATTGCCTCCCATGTTTTCCTATACTTGCCCGTTCGAATACAGGATTTCTGGAAAACGAGCGTGTACCGTTAGTTATGAGGTCAGAACTTGCACAAATAATCTATTCACATTTCCATTATCTTTAGATGCTTCAGGGGGGAGAAAAAAATAAATCGTTCAAGCCAAAACATTTATATCAAATTTTTAACCATTAAAATCCAATGATCTTTGCACTTATCCATCAGCGATAAATATTTTTACGTACCAGCCTTCTCATGATTACTCTCACACGCCTTTTATTGCACTTGTGACGGCAAGAATGTCGACTCTGTACACATTTAGATCTCATGATGGTTATTTATGCAAATTATATTGTAAAAACAGATAGGAAAAGTCATTGGTTGAAATTTTTTAATCAAGATAAAATTGTATGAAAGTTTTCGTTATCTTGCTTTCTCATCAAGAGATCAGAAGTTAGGGGCATAGAGAATTGTGTGCTATATGGAGGCCTTTGAAAGACAATATCATGAGAATCTCCACTTGGACTTGGAAATAGTGTTGTATAGTTTGACCGAAATGGGTTAGCTGTAACGGTATTTGTACTAGTCCTCTCGGCATTTCTCTATTTTCATATCTTGTGATTGTCTCATCCAACCAAATCCCAAATCTGTGAGAAGGAGGATCGTTACATCATGGTGGTGTTGTTATACCATGAGAATAAAAATTGATAGGATTTTTATTGTTTTAATATTTATGACTCGGTGAGAATTCTTGATTATATCTTGAATTTTTATATCTTGGCATTCTGGTTTGGTGATGGTATTGAGACATCAAATGGATATTGAGAGGTACGGAAAAAATTGGTGGGAATAATTCTTAATAACTTTTTTGAAATTTCTTCTTTTATGATGTATTTCAGTTGATAATGCTATCTGATTCAAATCGATAATCTACCTGATTCAAGTCGATCTCTACCTGAATCAAGTCGAACCCTACCTGATTCAAGTCGAATCCTACCTGATTCAAGTCCAACTCTACCTGATTCAAGTCATTGAATCAATCAAAGTATTTTCCGACTCGATTCAGGTCGGTAAGAATCTACTTGACTCACTTAGAAAGCACCCAAGTCCAAAAACTCTACCTGAATCAGAACTTTTTTTTTGTTGAATAGCCCGAAAAAGAAAAAAAACACAGATACAGAGATAGATACAAGTCAGCAATCTCCTCTGATGAACAGTGAAGAAGAAAAAAAAAATTCGAAGCAGAGGGAAAACACAGGAGGGGGTGGAATGAGAGATATATAAAGAGAGATGAGCCCCGTACCAATAACATAATACATGACGCGCTCCATGGGCCAGACAATACTTCGTTGGATTACCCCACAATGGCCGATGATTTACTTCTGCTCTCATTACCCAGCTTTGTCGTGGGGTTCTACTGGTGCCGTTGACGACAGCTATCATTAGAAAAGTAATGGAGGAGCCCAGTGCTCGATGTCGACCTTTTTTCACTCTTATATTATCCTTTGAATCGTCAAGACTGTACAAGATACTGAAGAAAGGACCATCCAAGGGGGATTGAATAAGAGAAAAGGAAGGGGATGACAAATTAGAAAGAATCATCCCCTCAATCAGTATACTGAAGGAAACTCTATAATCTTCAACACCTTCTTCACGTACTTTTCCACGGTTATTTTCTCCTTCTTCTCATTCCATTCACTTCTGCTCAGTTGGATAGTTGATCATTGAGTTCTAGTGCTGATGCCAAGAGTAAAAGCCTCCTTTCGTGTCTCTTTGATATCTTAAACAAGCATTCCCTGTCCTCTCTTTCGTATAATACAAGATGCAGAGAGAGTTACGCTAGACTCTGTTAGAATAAGTCTACCAGTATTTCCATCTCCACTTCTCAGACATCAAAAGGATCACCCTGTATATACTTGAAATTATTTTTTTTCATCAATTATCAACAATTAACTAATTCAATATTAAATATTGTGGAGCTGAATTAAGACAAGTGTTTTGACAAATTGACGAATATTTTCAATTAATGTAATCTATGTACAATTTCTCTCTATCTTTCTCCACTGCATTTTCTCGTTATATGCAATAAATCGCCAATGTGAAGCCTCGCGATTCGCCTCTGCGCGCATATACGCACATCTCAGCCCAGACACGCGTTGTAATTTATGAAAGTTCGACGATGAAAATTTCCCTGTGTTTAAGTTAAATCTAATTTACGGTCTCTCTGGACGGTGGTATAACGGCCGTTCAACGTGTATTCATAAATCATAATCGCCTCTTCTCTTCGCTTGCGCTGGCTGAAGATAATGGTTTTGCCAGTGAGGATCATTTTCAGAGGTCAACGGCACGTGACTTACACCCCTTCATCACCTGGTATGCTCAATATACCATTAGAGTTCTATCGTATTTGCATGAAAAAATGTGAAATTTGATTCATTCATTTCTAAACAATTTTTCAAAAGGTAAATTTAAAAATTAATAAAGTTTTGTAGAGAAAATATAATTACGTGTATTATATTGGGTTATGTAGAGTTATACCGGACACCTATCACCTGTAGAATTTTCTACCTGAATCAGGTCGAACTCCTGATTTGACCTGATTTGAGTCATTGAATCAATCAAAAATCAGGTCGAGTTCGACTTGAATCAGGTAGAGTTCAACTTGAATCAGGTGGAGTTCGACTTAAATCAGGTAAAGTTAGACTTTAATCAGGTAGAATTCGACTTGAATCAAGTGGAGTGCGACTTAAATCAGGTAAAGTTAGACTTTAATCAGGTAGAGTTTGACTTGATTCAGGTCGAAAAATGGGCTGACGTCTTTCTACCTGAATCGAACCGATTTACTACTCACGGTAGATCGAAGAATCGGATTGATTGAGGTAGAGCCATCCTACTTGAATCAGATACATTATCGACTTGAATCAGAACTTTTTTTTCTATTAGTAATCCCCGAAATTTCGTGGATTAAAAATGATGAAAAAAATCTTGGAGATTGCTGTTTGGGTAATTCAATTGAACCCAATCTGTCCCCAATGTGCAGAACAATTATAATTAATGTCATATAACACATTGATGTCCCTTGGATTTTAAACTAAATACCACGGTTGTCATATGGCGATTAGTGGGGGTTGGTTTTACAAGTGGAGGAGGATGATCGATGGTGGTAATAAATAATGCAACAACCCTCTACCCGTTTCACTGAGAGGCACCCACTTTCTGTACTACAACAGTGTTACGCCTGACTCTCACCCTCGTTCCGGTGACAGCCCAGCAATACTCCAATACACCATCACGCAACTCGTGGCATTCATCGCTTTCTCTCTGCCTTTCGTTATTCTTCGAGACCCCTCTGTCGATCCCCTGTGAAGCCATTTAATTCCGATACGCATTATTAATTACATAATTAGTAATTTCTGTCCTGTTGAGGTAATGTAGATTGATCGACTCAATTGTTGAATAATCGATTAATCAATTTCAATTGTGATTAATCATTTCATGGAGAATAATAGTGAGAAATTTTGTCAGTTTATTATTCCACTTGATGTGGATATTTCAATGAATAAAACAACTAACGACTACCCAAATAGCTTAAATTTTTAATCAACTTTTACTGCAAGTTAATTGAAAATTCATTCAAGTGTGCACTTGATTGGAAAGAGAGACCCTTTGATTGATTAATTCAAAGCACGTGATATTTTAAAATTATACTTTTTTCCGGCTCTCTGTTATATACTTTATCGAACTGAACATTCAACAATAAATTTTTTTTTTTTTTCGTCGACCTACGTTAAAACCACTGATAAATGCCCACGTCAAAAAAAATTATGGATATCTCGGTCAATGTGAACACCAGGTGTTGAAATATTAACCCATGAAACAATATTTGTGCTATTATACACATGTAACGCCAACGTCAAACTGACTGGGCTTTGAGATATATTGGATATCCGTGTTTGACCTCAACTAAACGATAACGTAGTACATAGAGGTACGGACAGTTTGACGCGCAATTAAACACAACATAAATGTTGAGGGGTATATCACGCTAAAACGCAAAGGCGGGTGCCTGCGGTGATATAGCTTCTCTTTGGCAACTGAGAGTCATCCGAGGATATTTATTTGGGTATTATCAACAAGATTGTGGGATAATCAAGTTGTCCATCTTTACTTCAAGTTGATGAAATTGGATGTTTTGATTCAAGTCGAATTTCCCGACTTGACTCATTTCGATTTGAATCAAGTCAAATTTCCCAATTTTACTCATTTCGACTTGAATAAAGTCAGGATAGAAAATTTCAAATCGATTCAGTGACTTGATTCACTTAGGGCCCAACCTGATTCAGGCATTTTCTGACTTGACTCGAGTCGTAAAAGAGACTGACATCTTTCGTCTTCAATCATGGAATCAAATTGGCTGGAGCAGAGTCATCTTACTCCAGAGTAATGCAGTTATCCTGAGCCATATCATCAGAAGGTCCAGAGAACAAGTATACACGAGACTGTATAGTAAGTAAATTTCACTGACTTCCTCCTTCAATGAAGAATTGAGAGCTTTTTTCCTCCTCCTCCTTTCTTACATTTTTTTTCCACCCTCTCTGTTCGGATAAGAAGGGCCATTGAGGAAGGTATTGTGACAGTGCCGGAACAGCCACGCTATGAGGGTGAAGCTTTCCGTTTGTTGCCCATTCATTCGAGTTTCTCGGTCTGTGGAGACAAATCGTCAGTTGTTGGTAAACTCAGTCATTCTTTATACACCTACTTCCCCTATCAGAATGTACACACATGATCGGATTTATTGGCTTCCCCAACCGGACATATAAATAATGAGTGTTATTTAAATTCACATTTTCCCTTACCCTCATTTTTTTTTTCTTTTACATTCAAAAAATTGAATTCCTCGCTTTCTGCTAATACAGAAACTTCACGATATATTAATCATTCCATTTTTCTATCCTTTGGTGTCTCACCGACTCTGTGGATTTGTCGTTTGACATTATCTCAAGCTCGTTGGGTTTAGGGTAGGGAAAATGAGAGAAAAAATAATGCGAAATGGAACAGGCATTTCCGTCGCATCCTTATTTAGGGGAAGAGAAACAGAGTTCTAAACCAAAGGCTGGATGATACTAGAGAAGTGCCACCATGCACTTGGCGGCGCTTAAGTTACTGCCTCAGAGCCACTGTGAATATAAATCCTCGAGAGACCCTCTTCACCCAGCGCTGTTATTGTTTTCCAGATCAGGAGAAAATATATGTATAGGCGAGTGTAACCACTAGCCCTTTATGTAGCCTTATTCTATACGCACTTTGTGCCAGCTCCGAGTGTAAAAGCTTGCCGCAAATACTAATAAAATGCTTATTGGAATTGTTTTTTTCTTTTTTATCTCAGTGTGAATGCTCACTAGGTACTATGCGACATGCATTTATTATCGTACAAGCTGACCAACTAGAGGATAATGTTGTGAATTTGTGACAATTAGTGGTTGAAGGGAATTGTATGGGCTTGATTGACCATTGTTATTTGATTAATGCATATTGGAGTTCTGATTCAAGTCGATAATCTACCTCATTCGAGTAGTACTTATGATTCAGGTACCAAGATGTCGAATCAAGTCAAACTCTACCTGATTTGAGTCGAACCCAACGTGATTCAAGTCGAACGATACCTGGCTTGAGTCGCTGAATCAACCTGATTTTTTTTCCTCTCGACTTGGTTCACCTTCATCGACCTGAAATCGGTCGAAAATCTACTTGACTCAGGTCGAAAATTTTTACCATAATCAACACTTTTTCGTGTACCTGATTTGGGATGTAATCAGCTTGATTCAAGTTCGGCGCTATCTGATGTAGGTCGCTAAATCGACCTGAAATTGTTTATGATTTGTTTCAGGACTGGAAATGAATCAAATCTACTTGATTCAGGTTGAAAAATTGTATCAGAATTAAAACTTTTTAGCGTACCTGATTTGGGATAAATCAACCTGATTCGGTTCGCTGAATAGACCTGAAATGTTTTTTCTCGACTTGATTCAGGACCTAAAATGAGGCGAAAATGTACTTGATTCAGGTCAAAATCGGTCAGATCGCCAGATTCTACCTGAATATTTTTTTTTAATGAGTGTAATCAACCAATATCCTTGCATCATTTAATACAAATTATTCTCCAATACTTGCATTTTTTATCCTAAATAAACCAGAATGACGAAACGAGCATACTTATTCAATATAAGATTCCAATGTTCAAATTATCTCCTATAACGTATACCTGAATTATACACAGGTGTTTACCGACATGTCAATGGTCTCATAACGATTGAGCCGGTGTTTTAAAAGTGACGTATCACTTGAGCGTGAATATAACTTGCAGCATCTACACACGAGATTGGTCTCGTTCGAGTAAACAGGAATTTAGCCAGTTGTGCCCATGTCGCATTAGTTAAATGTGAAATAACCTGATAACTGTAAGCGTTAATAACCGGAACTACGAGAGATTGATTAAACTGTCAAATGATTTGGCATTATCTTGCCGAATTAAAATACCACAATATTTGTAACTCTATATTATCCATATAGTTTTTGATATTCCAAACACGTGAGAAGACAGGTGAAAACCCATTTTACCAAGAATAGTAATAGGTATATATATACGAATCATTTGCTGGTTTACCGCTATATACCGGGACAGTAGGAAAAATGTTAATTGAAACCAGTCCGGGAACTTTCGAATTTATATGAGAGTAATCCAGGTATTTGTGAAGATATTTTTATATCAAATGAGCTTTCCTGTATGTTACTTTGATAATATTGTTTAATTTTTCATGTCTGAATAACGGAATTTATGGGAAACTATATTAATCGAAATCGGGCAAATTGCCTGATGGAATATAATCCAATGGTTACCTGTGGAAAATGCTGGAGCATCTGTGATGCAAATGTCGTATATATACATGGGTAATCGCTATATATAGTTGTCCAAGAGCGGGTGAGGGATCCCACGGTCAATCGGGACCCATTTAACGGTATTTTTTTTAACAATGAAAAACTTGATCAGGATAATTGATCCAATTATTCATGGATAACCCAATTTTTTATGTCTTGAAAAAATCTCTTCAGTATTGAATGTATGTATTGATGATTATGATCATACTGAAAATTATTAAGTGTGTAATGATGGATAAGGATAAGGAGGAGAGGTGATCAATCATGGTGAATTTATTTTGTCAGCCTGTAGAGATTTTTTTTTTCAATTGCGTGCTAAAGTATTTGTGTGTACAGAGGGAGGTATATTGCCCCAGTTAATGTGGTATAATTCCTCCTTGACGTTTTGAGACGCAGGACGAGTCGTTTACGTGGGACGCTCGAGATATCAATAGTTGTATCACACCGTGGATGCCATTGGCATTAGACAAAGACGGATGGACACTGGAGAATTGGTATTACATGCATATCAATTTGATGTTTACTAGGATTGCTGTCGTCCTACTCAAGGAGATGCCTGTTGCTGGACGTTTGGAGAGTGACGAGGCTAATGAGGACTATGCTTATAAGTATTATTGGTAAATAGCATGCCCCAGATAATTTACCTGATTCAAGTAGAATTACTCTACCTCAATCAATCTGATTCTTTGACCCATCGTTAGTAGAAAATTGGATTGAATCAGGTAGAAAAGTGTCGATCCGTTTTTAAACCTGATTCAAGTCAAATTCTACCTGATTCAAGTCAAACTCTGCCTGATTCAAGTTGAACTTTACCTGATTCAATTCAAACTCTACCTGATTCAAGTCAAACTCTACCTGAATCAAGTCGAACTCTACCTGATTCAAGTCGTTGAATCGATCTGAATTTTTTTCGACTTGATTCAAGTCGGTTGCATCGACCTGAATCAAGTAGAGAATCTACCTGATTCAGAAGAGGTACAAAAAGTCAGTCTATTTCACCTGATAACCTGAATCAAGTCGCTCTCGACTTGAATCGAGTCTAACCTTACCTCATTAAAATCAAACGCTATACCTGATTCGAATCACTAAATCAACCTGAAATCAGTCGAAAATCTACTTGAATCAGCCTGAAAAATTCTACCTAAATCAGAACTTTCTTGTAGATTTAAAAATTCTTATTGTACATCAATTCTTTTTTTTGCATTATTACACCAATAATAATGGTAAATTTAATGAAAAAAAACAACTGATATATATCGCTGCATATTTCATCGGTGATGGGTATTCGGGTAAGCCTACTCCGTGTACTCGTTCATGCCCCCTTACTATAACCGATATACAAGACAGTAATATAATACACGAGTAGCGACTGGTATGCCTGATGCTTGATGCACCTCTCTCGCTTCTGTTTCAGGAGGCAAACCGGGCGTCTGTGCTTAACGTAAATGCGCTGCATCATTACCCAAATGCCCTGCGGCACTCTTTGTACCGCGGCTTGGTCAGCAGAGTGGAACACTTATATGGCTGATGGCTGATAGCCATCCAAATATATAAACTGTCGTCAAAGTATGCGACGGAATCGTCGGTGGTAAATTCATTCTCCAATGAAACTGTTCATGTTTTACATTTGAAAATTTAAGGAATGAAAGAGGTTGCTGGATACATTCCAACGGTTGTTGTGGGCTATCAAGGTATATGAACCTTCATATATCATTATGGTGTTATCAACAACAGCAGGGAGGAAGAGACAAATCTTCTCAAGCTTAAAATAATTATTCCTCATTAAGAGGATAGGAGGGTAAAAAAACCACTGAAATGCGGACAAATTTTTACTCCATAAATTTTCCTAACTTGTTCATTGATAAGCTCAAAAAATTATTGTAAAAAAAACTTTCCCATCACGGAATTGTGATGAAACGAAGTTGAAGGTGATTTGAAGTGGCTAAATAATTTTTTTTTATGTTTAAAAAAACGAGCTGGTGACAAGTCTGGGCGCAGCCATATTGCTAGAATACCCCCTCCCTTTACCGCAAGATGGCGTCGCCCAAATCTGTCGACCGCCTCGTATTTCTAAACATGACAAAAAAATATTTAGCCACTTCAGATCACCTTCAACTCGTTTTATCACAATTCCGTGATGGGAAAGTTTTTTTCCCAATAATTTTTTGAGGTTATCAATGAACGAGTTAGGAAAATTCATGAAGCAAAAATTTTTCCGCATTTCAGTGTTTTTTTTTACCCTCCTGCCCTCTTAATTAAAAATAAATTTTTCTTGATTCAAGAAGTTCTTGAAGTCATGTTGTGTCACTCAATCACAATACTCAATGCAAAATGATAAAACCCCTGTTAAATGTCCGAAAAAGAAACAAAACACAGATATATTGAAAGCCTTGGACCTCTCACTGGGATCGATGAAACCCTCGTCCCGGCGCATAGAACACCTTTTATCTCTCAGTAGCTGCATTGGAAACCCTTGAATAAAGCCCTCTCTGTACCAGCCACCCTGCTTAAATCCAACCTCTTCTCCACCTTTCTCTCTCTCTCTCTCTCTCTCTCCCTCACCATCATATATTCCTCTCTCTTGGCATAGCCAACACCTTTACGACGTACGTACATGGAATACCAAAAACGGCAATCTCTCCTAATGGGTCTCTCAGAGACCTCGAGGCCCTACCGTGTTTCCAAGCCCAGTAATGAATGCAGGATCGCCACGTTGTAACGCGTAAAGATACAAAAGAGACAGTGGGTGAGGGAGACGTCGGGTCTCTCTAAAGAAGACAAAAAGGTTAGGGAGGAGGGGGGGGCGATATAAAGAAAGAGAAAGAAATTGATATTGAATCCCTGAAAAACGATTCTTCGTCGACCGATCAAAAAGTTTTACCCAGAATGAGTCATTCAGTGTGATGAAGTTAAGGCTCAATTTCCCTTTCAAGTTGTCAACTCTTTTTTGTATAAACCCCCAGTAGAAATTTTACCCTCAAGAGGGGATGAATATAGGTTGGAGGAGTGTGAGGTCGACAAGAGGGATTGAAGAGGGAAGGGGGAAGTTAAATTAACATTATTGTTGTGACAAAGATGGGGAAAGAGCAGTGGACCACCGGCGGTATATACATTAGCCCCCATCAGAGTCAGAGCACAAGAGTACCATGTGGAAGCTAGGGCTGTATGAAGCAATCCTTGGGTAAACAATTCCACTTGATGATCGGCCTCGTTTGATGTTGCCTGATTACCCATTGTAAACAATCGTTGATTCACGTAAAAATATACGGTTCAACTTTGTCTCTTGTATTTCTACATTATTATTTTTTTCTTCTTTTTAATGCCCTTTGGGCTTTGATTGGAAAATACGACTCTGTTATTAACGTCATTTTGTCTCTTTGCTTTTCAATACCATCGCCAATCACTTAAATATATATACCGAATCAATACGAAAGAGTGATTTTGTAGGAGAGGGGGGAGAAAGAATGAAGAAAAATACTTTATTCACAAATTGAAAGGGCTGATAAGTTTGTAAGACCTAATGAGGCTTGAGGTAAAAGATGAGAGAAATAAAAAAAATATTGCCAAAATAAAAAAGAAAAAATGACTGAGGTGTTGAGAAAAGATGAGAAATAAGAGATTGTAGAGAATAAGAACAGTGACAACATGACAATGGATATCGGCGATGGCCAATCATAAAGAGATTCTCTGTGTTTAGTGAGTATAACGCGGAATTTGAATAAAATATACGATTGAATCTATAGATAAAGGACAATGCTCTTTTGATCAGGCATGAAGACGAGAGGGAGGTGAGTATATACTGTTGGCTAGGCGTTCTCTGGCTCTCTTACTCTTTCCATTGACATTTTTCTCCTTTTCGTTCTCTTTTCTACTCCCCCCTCCCCCTCCACCCTTTTACTCCCAACCACCCCCTACATTTCACCACTACTATTGGCATCCCAATGTAGACTCTCCTTCAGCATATCGCCATCGACAGCAAACGTAAACTCTGTACTCTCTCTCTCGCGCGCGCGCCCCCCGTCTCCTCATTCGTTTTACACTCACTCTCTCTCTCACTCTATTTTTCCCCGGCAACTCGACAAAGACTCGGCTCCTTCTATGCAAATTAAATGCTGTTTCCATAACCATTCGTCCGTTCCATTGAGTGAGGTACGCCCGTTCGCTCGGGCTCTTTGTCATCAAGGTAAAGGAAAAGAGGGCCGACTATGGTTTTTTTTTAATTTATTTTTTTTTCATTTCACTCATTCCCTCGATTTTATTCATTATTTTTTGGTATTAGCGACAATCGAACCACTCTCTCTCTCTAGCTCTTTTTCTTTCTAGACTTAATTTTTGCTGTTATAAATACAATTTTTGCAACGTTTCCACATGCACGGAGAGAAATTTTCGGTAAAAATTACCATCTTAGAACAATTTCTGTCTGGAAGTTCGACAATGATTGATGCCAAACTAGGGGTGCGGCCGGTCTACGGAGTATTGTTGGTCGCTTGCAAGCTCGCTCCCGGATTTGGGTGCATTCAAGTCGGAGCGAACCATTGGGGTTCACAACTAAAACTTCCCGGTTCTCATCACCCCATATATACATTAAAAACAAAAAAAAAAGTAATTTTTTCAATGTTTTTTTGGAAAAACTCGAAAACTACTGGATCGATTCCAGCCAAAATCTAATCCGGTTTGAATTAGGTGGAGACGCATCGATTGAAAAAAAAAAAGTTAAATCGGACCATTGGTCCATAAGAAATCGTTAACCAAAATTTTGACCACATACATACCTATAGTAACACACACACACGCCCACCCACACACATACACACACAGACAGACATTTTGTTAAAAACCATGGAGAAACATTATAAAGACTTTGAAACGTGGAGATATGATGAAAAATTAATTTTTGATTTTCGGGGTGATTACAATAACTTCCCTAGCCCGGGAAGCTAATAATGAAATTTATAATAAGTAAAATAAATTTTACTATTCGGTATGGTAATTTTCGCAGAATAAACCAAAAATTGTCTACACATTTGTCAAAATGCATATAGACAAAGATAAAAAATATCTATGTGGAGGATAAAAATTATAATTATTCTGGTAATTATTATAGAATTCATAAAATAATTTTTATTTGCCCAATTCAATCAAATTATATCCATCGTGCGCATCAAAAACTAACCACACGTGCGACACTTTTTACCATTCGAAACAATAAGTTCTACTGGAAGCCAAGTAGAATTTACTAAAATCCGAATAGTAAAAACTGGCGCGCGCATCTGAGGCGCGAGGTTGATAAGTTTCATATAACCTCTGCGTGATAGCTTTTGTGTATACCACATTCAAGATCTGTAGGTGAGGTTAGTAATCTCGAAAAAAAACAAAAAATAAATTTTTGTTGAAAAAAAGGCCAAGTAACCATTTGAAAAAAAAACCAAATAAAGAAAGAAGCGCCAAGTCAGAAATACTTATATAAAAAAATGAGTAGAGGCAGGACCAAGGTACTTGTCGCAGTTTTGTGATGATCGAAGATCATTGCGGAGCATTATTCGATCAATTCAATCTTAGCAGTACGGACTGCTTCGTCTTCATCCTGTCAAATGCGCCAAGTACCTTGGTCCTGCCTCTACTCATTTTTTTATAGAAGTATTTCTGACTTGGCGCTTCTTTCTTTATTTGGTTTTTTTTTTCAAATGGTTACTTGGCCTGTTTTTTCAACAAAAATTTATTTTTTTGTTTGTTTTTCGAGATTTCAGTAATTTTTTCAATATAATGACTTCAAAGGGGGGATCGTTTTTTCCGTACTGCCGTCACTTTCCTAACTTCGGCAAAGCGAAAATTACTACGGAAAAATGTTGTCCGGGCTATCGTTATGGGGTTTTTTCACTGGTGATATACGACTATAAATATAGTAAATTTGTGTTTTGTACAATCGAAAAAAAAATTCGTAAAGAAAATTTATTGCTACTACTTTCACTTTATTCGTGAGTTTTTATTTTGACACCTGAACAATGTTTTGGACAAGGAAGCACATGTGTAACCGGGATCAACGAATTATGAATCTGTCGTTTTACCGATCGAGCCTGCGTAGGCCGCGTAATCGAGAATTAAGGATGTTCATAAGGTACCCAGGCAAATAATCGAGGTATGGAAAAAATTCAACGCCAGATAATTCCATGCTAGCGCATACATTTGATGAATTTTGGCAATTTTCTTTATCAATAATGAATTTGGGTGGGTGGGTTAAATGTTTATCGACATGAAGAAAATAACTCCCTTAACCAGTTGAAAAAAAATTGAGGATTTTTTGAATATTTGCGGATTTGTATAAACATCCTCGAAGAAAATTGAAATATGTTTTCCCATACAAGTTCATGTCCTGTCACGTCGATTTCACGTTTGAAATTGAATAAGTGAATACCCAGAACGCCTCACTGTCACTCGCCATTCAGCGCATGCGCAGAGCTGTATTTTCATGCGAACACTTGACCAACTTCAGGCTACTGCCAACTTTTAGAATTGATTCTGAGACGAAATAATCTCGTTTGTGATTTATTGAAAAATCCGCGGTGTTTATTTCCATATCCTTGTAAATACTAATCAAAAAAATTAAATAATAACATTGATGTCAAGACGATAGGCGATTTATATGATAAAAGTAACGTTAGTTTCCGCGTAATAAGTGGCATTTTCATTCTATTGAAGATTTCATATACGGAGGTAGTGGAGAGGGTAGTTGTTTCGTGTATAAATACGCGGTAGCTCCTGGCCGGTTTTGTTTGAGATCGAGGTCGAGTGGGTGATTTGAAATGGTTACTTGGCCGATACGCTACCGCGTATCTCGATCTTTACTATTCTGGAACAGTAAATTTTGTATAGATATTTGTAAAAACTATCAGGACATTTGATAAAAATTATCCAGAAACGTTTATTAAAATTTATCCACACCAAGGATATTTATTGCTCCAAAATTACATTATTACAGAATTACCAATTGTCTAAGTAATTTCTACATGGATTTCATTATAATTTTTACCAAAAATTTCTCTCCGTGTGCTTTGTACTACTTTCAGAATATATGCCTATCTATTACGGCTTCAACTGTCATAGCTATCATGATCTTGTATCACAGTTTTTGTACAACATAATGTACAGTAATGAAATTTCAATCAATCAATCCTCCAGATTTATCATTTCTTCTTTCATCCATGAATCTGCAAATAAAAGAAAAAAAAACTATCCATTCTTCAGTTTATTTATTTTGAGTAGACTTGATTCAAACTCCCTTATAGCGTCTGTACGATGTTTGTATGCTGTTTTCTCGTTTGATGGTTGGAAAACTACGTAGCTAACTGTGACTGATTTAACGGTGTGACACTGGAAGTACAGATGGGGTAGAAGAGAGTAGCCGAGTAGTCCTGCAACTCCAGAACAAAGTTAGCTGATGAGTCTGTGGGTGATTTTCGTGTTTCTCTGTCGTAGTTATAGAGACTATGGAGATGGAAAAGACCTCTTCTCCCACTCTCTCTGACTACACCCAAAATATATATACCAAATACTGAAGTTTATATATATATCTATATAATTTAACCGGGCGTTCTTAGTATCCTTCGCCCAATAAGCCACCCCCTTCCTCTCGTACTCCTTCAAACCGCTCCCTTAGCGAGTTACCTCTTCGTTACCGTCTCTTTAGTATCACATGAACCAATAAACATCTTCTTTGATGTTCAAGGGAAAAGGGAGGGATTGCATTAATTAGTAAACGACAAAATTGTATTTAAACAATGGGAGGAAAGTATACGGATTTTTGTAATATTTCACTGTCGTCTTTTAATAGAGAATGATGATGTTCTATTACATGAAAAAAATTAATTCTGATTCAAGACGAGAGATGTCATTAATTTTTTCGACTTGAATCAAGTCAGGCCCTACCTGAATCAAGTTGCTGGATCGATTTGAAATTGGCCTGAGTCAACTCGGGGTTTTATTCGACTCAAGTAGGATAATTCAACTCAATTCCAATCGGACTTGAATCAAAACTTTTTTTTGGGTGAAAAAAGCCCCTGATGAGGTTATTCCTGGATTATAAAGCATTGGATTCATAAAAAAAAAAATTCATTGATTTCGTATTTATCTAATTAGCCCTCAAAGAATTTCATAAACAAAGAAAAGTACTGAAAAGCTCATACAGAGAGTAGACATCTGACTAAATCAAAAACTCGTCATCGATGGAAATGCGCGCATCCGGCACAGCGCAGTCAAGCTATCACCAATGCTGATTGCAAACATACCACGTCTATTTATATAGCTTAACCGATGCGAAACACAGGCGGTATATCTCTCTAAAGGATTACCCGCCTATACAAGAGGGTTGTACGAATACACCCGGTGACAGAGAAAGGAGGGAGGTTAGGCATGGTGGGTGGAGAAATCGCGCGACCGCGTCCGATTCATTTGTATCTGTCGTTGGATAAGGGTAGAGGTAGCTCAAAATCAATCAAAAGCGTCCAGCATGGATAGGCAGATTCACGGGTATTAATCGTGGCTACACTTTGCCTACCACATATACACCCACTATTTCAATCCTATGCCAGTTCTCCCCTCTCCGCTCATCAGCAACCACCAACGACCATTTTCAATAGGCATTAGGTGTATATGTTATATCATTCGAAATATTGATTTATCATCTACTCGTGTACACATTGATTCATCTGATGAAACTCGTGGGTTTGTACAGCTCCAGCTGTACTGATTGCCAGGCCCACAGACAGTATTTTTTTGAGGTTATGATTTCACTGCTTTCCAAAAGTTTCAAACAGCTCAGTCGAAATTCACACTTACGTCAACAGAGATATTAATTAGTGAAAATCTTTGGCATCTTGCTGACTGACTCGAGCTGAGATAGTTTTGGAGTACGGGTTATTTGGTTATCAGTGCTGAGAGAATTCTTTGCGGAAGAATTATTTTCATGGTTGATCGAGTCAAGATGCGTGAGTTGAATCACACGTCTAACTCTTGGATATGCATGTAATCAACCTGCTGTGTGTGTTTCTGTACTCTATATTATTCAGTGTATTTATTCATGAACAGTTATATATATAAGATTTACTGCCAATTCACTCTCTCGCGCTCACTTCTCTTGTGTATTTTGGCCCCCGTCGATATCCTAATATCCTTCCCACACTGCGCACCAGGAATATTTAGTCAGATGAGGAGACTCGAACAAACGCCTCTAAGGCTTTCTATTAAGCTGACTCTTTGATGTGAGTTACCGTGGAAGCGCTTCGGTAGCATATACCACCCCCCCTCTTTACTCTGGATTCATACCAGTCTATAACTTTGTGCCCACCATTCTACTGATGTATCTGCTGCTAAGACAGTTTAACTGAAAATTCTGTCATACTTGATGAACAGCATTCCTTTGTGTGAAAAGTTCTAGTCCAGATCAGTGATGGGCAGTAGCTCTTTCTCGTCCTATGGCTACTCAGAACTCGTGGAAAAAACTGGAAAAGAGTTGAATTAGAGATAATATCAAAATTGGCCATTTTGACTGGAGAATGGCTGACTTGATTCACGTTGAGAGTGACTTGAATCATGCCGGATGCCGACTTGATTCGAGTCGTTAAAGAGAATAATGTCTTTCCTCTTAAATCAATCCAGTTTCTTACTCATTGTGAGTCAAGGGATTGGATTGATTGAGATAGACTCATCTTACTTGAATCAAGTAAATCATCTACTTGAATCCGTACTTTTTTATTATTTCTCAGAAAGAGGTCACAAAGAATATCTGGCATGCACATTTCTTCAGTCGCCACTTGCTGACTGTGATTTCGGGTCCAGAGCCACTCTGTAAAAGCACGACGCCTCGCTATTTAACATTATTTAGTTTTCTTTGTGAACGTTTAAACAGTAGTGCTTATCCCCCCCCCCTCCTGCCCCACCCCTTCGACTCCTCTTAAGCATTTCGTTGGTACTTTGATGTATGCTCCACCCGCACTGCCCCCCAGCCTCGAACCAAACTTTGTATATATTGAATGTTTGTTTTCTAGGTGCTGACGACGATGCCTGGCTTCTCCAACTTCTCTCAAATTTGTTATCTTATAGAGGCCATGAACATACCCAAGTCCAATAAATTCATCATGGAATAGTTATTGAAGAAACTGGATACTCTTGTAAAAGATAAAAATCACTAAAAAATTACAATTGACTAAATACAAAAAGACTTAACAGTGTGTTTATCACAAATAGCAATATCTTATATTTTGCTCTCTTCCATCCAATTTCAATTGAATTGTTTATTGGCTTCCACAAGCCATCCAATTGAATCACATATACCATCCTTAAGCAATAAAGTTGCTGAAGGTCGATTCACAGTAATAGGGGGATAAGGCAATGACAACTAAGGAGCCCCATACTCATATCATGATGGATGCATTCATATGGATATGATACAAACTCTTGTTCAGTGCTAACTGCCTTTGGGGCAATGTAACTGCCCAGCCACAAAGCCCATTTCACTTGACCACAATACGCACTGGTCCAACACGTATGTTACATCCTTGGACGCATCCAATATGCCTGGTTATATGCAACTATTCTACCAGGAAATTCCACAAGCAAACCGCACTTATTAAGACGTCGTTGTCCGATGGAATTTTCTCGCGGTTATCCCAACCCTTTTTATTTTTTTTTATCATCATCATTATGTGTGCATGGAAATTCACGAGGTAAAGAAAATTTTTAGATTCAATTTGTTCTTTTGGTTAATCTAATATTGGGATTTGTGGAGTCCAAATACCAGCCGCTTGGGAAAAAAAAACCACTGAAGTGCGGGACAATTTTTGCTCCATGAATTTTCTCAACTCGTTCATTAATAAGCTCAAAAAATTATTGTAAAAAAAACTTTCCCATCGTGGAATTGTGATAAAACGATTTGAAGGTGATCTGAAGTGGCTAAATATTTTTTTTTTATGTTTAGAAATACGAGGTTGTCAACAGATTTGGGCGCCACCATCTTGCGGTAAAGGGAGGGGGTATTCTAGCAATATGGCTGCGCCCAGACTTGTCACCAGTTCGTTTTTTTAAACTTGAAAAAAAATTATTTATCCACTTCAAATCACCTTCAACTCGTTTCATCACAATTCCATGATGGGAATGTTTTTTTTACAATAATTTTTTTAACTTATCAATGAACGAGCTAAAAAAATTCATGGAGCAAAAAAATGCCCGCATTTCAGTTATTTTTTCTTACCCTCCTGCCCTCTTAAAAGTAAATGAATAACTCTCTCTCAAATTGTTACAGCTCATCCAGTACAACGTGATGATACCCAAAGAAACCCTTGAAAACTCCGTAAACAAACAATATCTGACATTTTTTTAATTTACGCCGCAAACGTATCAATCAATCCTCACTCCTTTGCTCAACCTCAAATACGATGCCAGTGGATTGTTCCCATACGCCTAAAATTAACGCCTCCACATAGGATGGAATGGATCTTGTGGTTTTGCCACACTTCAAAGAATATCCAAGAAGGAAGTCATAATAATTTGACTCTTAATAAATATTCCAAAGGCAGGATACACTTTTTTAATGTACTTGAAGCTGTTGCATGTCTATATATCGCTTTGAAACAGGAAAAAATACTCCAATCAACTTACCAAATATGTGCTGATCACATCTCGTATACTTGAAACGACTATCATGAAATATATTAGATATCATGATCAAGTGAATAAAAATCAATCTACGATACCTCGTATTATATTAAACCCCATACTCAAGCCATAAAAGTGACTCGTCTTGAAGAAAATATTTCGCACGTAATAAAGCAAACACGCGGGACGGATTAAAAGCGACTTGTGACTGAGAGAGAAGTATACACAATCAGAATAGGGCACAACGAAGAACAGCCATCAGGTACATAAAAACTTGGAGAAGAGAAAAAAAAAAAAGTTAAAAAATAGTGTATAAAGAACAACAAAGATACATGCGATTCTACCTCTAAAGTTATACCAGTGAATCTTTAGTATGATGCCTCCAAGCAAACGCATATCTTGACTTGTTTTAACGTATACATGTATATGTACAACTAGCCAAGGCACGCAAGAAACTTCACGATATGCCCAACAAAGATCAGCGGCTGATTGGCCGCGTGTGCGTGACGCGCAATGGAAAAACAGCTTTACATCATGCTACGCTTGCTGGAATAGTTGGAGATGTGAGGAGTGGATTGAGAGAGGGGAGAGGTAGAATATACAGAGACAGGGTTGCTCAAACAATTATCTCTAATGGCGCACGATACTATAAATCGACATGTGTGCATGGAGGCATATAAGAGGAGGATAAACCAGGCCCGATGAAATCGGTCTCTTGGAGATTTACCCCCCTCCTCCTCCTTGGTTTATCTGACGATGGGTTACACTCTTGTGGATACAAACCGCGGATCTATAACCCCGAAGAAGAAAATTGAAACACGCTTGGTGGATACATATAGTCTTGAGGAATCTACCGGTTGTGTAAGTACCATTGACTCTACCATCAGACACTTTACTGATATAACCAATGAACAAGTCAAACATACCAGTTGTTGAAGACATTGATCCAAGCCCAATTGACCGCTAATTATTAATCAATAAAAAAAATGATAGAAATGCAAGTCTTTCCATCATCTGATAACTTTGAATTTTCATTTAAAAATTATTCATAATGACTGATGTTGTTATTTTAGTTTTTATATCTGATTTATAATGAATTTCTCCAGTATATCCTACCTGTTGAACCACTTATCAGTATAATGAAATTAATGAAAAATATTACAAGAGTGAAAGGGAATTAGATATTCAATCTGTTGTCAGGTGTTGGATGATTAACAACACTGACCAGTGATATTCACTCGAGTGTGTGATTGTGGTGTATATGTGTTTGTGTATGAGCGCGGGTGGTGTATATATACTGTATAATACCATAACGATGCGATGAGTACTACTGATAACTCGTGTTGTTCTGAGATAGGATAACCCATGGATATTGGTGACAAATGATGGTGTCCGCATGCTCATGTCGTTTATATACAATTCAACCAACATAGCTGTTGGCAACTTAATTTTAGAAATTTTTACGTACACACATGAATATTGCAATTTCAAGCTGGACAAGACATTTCTCACACATACTTGACAGTTTTTTTTTTTTTTTTTTTGTTCATTTATCATACCAAGTCGATTATTTATAACTTTGAACGAGAAACAATTTTAATCTTGGTATTCATGCGCCACCATTGCACCACACAAACTTGTATACATCGTTCATCACGATTATTTATTAAAGGTCTCAACGAGGGACAGAGTCTTGTAACCGGCCTATTCACTCTTTAACGCCACATGAAATCTCCCTGCGTATATGTCCTTTCTCGGATTTTATAAAATAACCCTACAAATATAATGAAATTTTTGTTCCATGAATTTTCCCAACTCGTTCATGGATTAGCTCAAGAAATTATTGTAAAAAAAACTTTCCCATCACGGAATTGCGATGGAACGAGTTGAAGGTGATCTGAAATGGCTAAATATTTTTTTGTCATGTTTAGAAATACGAGGTGGTCAACAGATTTGGACGCCGCCATCTTGTGGTAAAGGGAGGGGGTATACTAGCAATATGGCTGCGTCCAGACTTGTCACCAGTTCGTTTTTTTAAACATGAAAAAAAATTATTTAGTCACTTCAAATCACCTTCAACTCATTTAATCACAATTCCGCGATGGGAGAGTTTTTTTTACAATAATTTTTTGAGCTTATCAATGAACAAAAATTGTCCGCATATCAGTGGTTTTTTTTACCCTCCTACCCTCTAAAAAAAAATGGAAATATCTTTCTGCATGAATGGCACCATCAGATGGCCATCAGAGAGGCGCCAGTCACACAACAATCGTGGAATGCTTGAATTCAGTATTCCAAGTGCATCAATTTTATACACCTCCAACAATTATCCATGTAATTCAAACTCACACACATACATAACCATTTGTTTTCTTATTTTTACGAGCCAATGGTAGAGTCTCATTGTCGGCTATATGGGGTTAAAACTATGAATCACACTGCGTGTAACGCGTACATGGCAATGGCATTGTAATGCCCAGTGTAAAAACAAGCCGGTAAGGATGATGGTGGTATAGTGGTGAGGGGGTTGTGAGAATCACGAGGGATAAAAATTGATGGTGAACAAGAAGAGGAAGAGGAAGAAAACATGGAGTGGTTACATGAATGTTATACACACATGTGTAAAATTCAGTAATGTATATGTGTACAGATAGATTGAAGAGCCCCCCCACCCTCTCTCTCACTCGCTTGGGCTATGCATTTTGCCTCTCTTTGCGCATTGGGCAATAAATAAGGCGTCCTCCGCTCACGGCGGAAATAAAAGGGACACACGAAGAGGGGGTAAAAGAAGTAAAACCCCAGTGGGTATTAGATAGAGAGGAGAGAAGAATCGAAAGTCCCTCTCTTCATCCCTCTGAACATACCAATGAACCAGAGAAATTATATTCTTACCTTTTCAAGGTGTTTTATCACGTCTTACATGTACCTATAAGTACACAAGTGTACTTAGTACATTCTTGGTGCACGAGCTTTACAATGCCCTCGTAGGATTGAAGGTTATACCTTTACAAGTAGTTATGGGAGGGGAAATGATTTACATTATTCTCGACGCACTCCGGTGACCCCTCACGAACCCTAACAACTCTCATGTATATACTTCTCTCATCCGCTGATGTAACTGGGCAATATAGTCTGAATATTGTGCACAAAGATTGGAATTTTTAATTTATCAAATCAGATGATATAAAAATTAAAAAAAAAATGAATATTGTGATAGTGAGTATATAGGAAGCGAGAAGGCTTGATGTACCTACGCAGATGCATTAGAAAGTGGGCAGTGCTGAGATGGACAACCGGTAATTAAGATGCCGCTGTTGCGAAACCAATAATGTGAAGATAGAATACAACTGGGAAGGGAATTAACTGAGGAAAATGAGTAAAAATTGAGGGGAAGGTATTGATTATATCTACAACAATGTGAGATTTATCAAGAGTGATTGGGGATAATGAAAATTATTATACTTGATCAAGAATAATTCGGATGATAAAAAGGAGCGAGATTTATTGATTGATTGATTAAGCAGTTTATTGATATTCTGGGCTTGAAAATGGTCCCTGAGGACAATATCTCTTTATATAATAAACAAGTAAGGGAAAAAATTCAGAGGACTTTAGGGTCGTTAGACGCTAGAGTCGGAGGACGCTAGGGTCTAAAGGGTCCGGAGGGTCTGAAAGGTCAGCTCTCCCGTGACCCTGAAACTCTGAAAACCTTGAAAATCCTGACAATTCCCGAAAATCCATATATCCTACGAGAATAGACAGTAGAATGCACTTTTATCAGGCAAAGGTTATACAGATATACAGCCTTGTCTCTAGCTCCACATTACTATTTTTTCTACGGAGCGAGAGAGAATGAGATAGAGGGGGAGCCACCTGTACGCGTGACCCTGAGAATTGGCGGGAGCTCCACTCGGCCTTGCCACACTCCCCTGTGTCAGGACTTAACCTGTACTCGAAGGAGTATAACAAGTCGCAAGAAGACTAAGCGAGGTGGGAGATGTGAGGAGGGGGACACATGGGATGAGACGAGAGAAAACGAGTCTGAGGCCTGAAATAAAAGGCCATATCCCATTGTTGTTTGTCTTGGTGAATATTTTAATTGGCTGTAGAGGCCGTGCGCGGTGGCCCTCCGGGTGTTATTTATCGTCTAACAATGCCGGGTAGACTGGTAATTAATTATATATTATTTTTTATTTTGTTTCAGGTATAACATATATATACTAATATAAAGATAGCAGATCGATAGGAGTTAACTGGGTGCAGTGAGTAAGTACATACTTGAATGTATTTGGTATACACAATGCACAATTAGCATAGCAACTTGAGAACAATGGCATGGCGGATGAAATTGCTCGTGCGCATGCGTGTGCCGACTTTTGTTAAGAATGAAAGAATTTTGCTGCAATGTAGGTCCTGCGAGTGCATCAGTTATATCCCAGCAAGGGGATTTTAAACGTATATAGCATGCCTACACTGTGTAGAGAATTCTTTCATCAACACTGTACTAACGAGGCTGAACCACTTCTACTCTCTCTCTCTCTCGCTCTCTTATTTTTGCTCTTTGGATTCTTATCCCTGATTTTGGTGATTGTTATGCCGAAAGGGACAGAACTATTTTCTTACGGTTAATTCAATTGATTAAAATGACTATTTTAATTTGCAAATTATTTCAATTAACCTGCGTCAATGTTGGAGAGAGTTCATTTTGATGATAAATGGAAAAAATATTAAATTTATCAATAATTGAATATAACATTACGTCGGTATTTGTTTTGCTTGACAGATTTGAGGACATCGGTGGTAGCAGATAGTTATATCCCAATGAGAACTCGTGAGTGGAAGAAATATACAACTGAAAGAAAAAACAGAAGACACTTCATCAGGCACCAGCAATCCATCAGGCGTTATATTGTCATTTGACTCCACTTTTCTGCCTGAGGCATCGTTAGTACTCTCTAGTACATCATCATTCACAAATTCTTGTTTATTCTATAGAAATTTGTTTTTTCCTCACTTTAATTCATTCTTTTCTTCCTCCCCCCTCCCCCATCCTCCCCTCTCCTCATCCTTTTGTTGAATCTTTTCATTTGTATAACAAGAGCACGGTGTCTATTTGACACGCACATGTGCATAAAAACAAAAGTTGATGTTTTTTATCTAGAAATAATGATAATAATTTTTTTACTCGGTTTCTCCTCAACTTTTTATCTACGCATTCCTCATAACAAATGAATAGTCAAATAGCAAAAAATATTGTAAAATATGTCCTAGATAATTTATGATAATTAATTAAAAATCAGTAGTTTCTGGGACCAATTTTTAGGTTACGACGTCACGTGGTCCCTTAGGTAGCTTCCCATTGGCCGAGTGTCCGAGGGTGGGGGGGAGTCGTAGTCCTTCATTGGCTGAGACACGCCCACAGATTAAGTTAGGTTGACGCGGATACGTCTTGTGATTGATTTAGCATCTAAGAGACCTTGTGACGTCGCGAGCGATATCAGAGCATTTGAAATATGGAAATTTTTAAAATTAATTACTAATTTTACTGAAAATTTGGAACATTTTCGAGTGAAAAATTCTTAATTGGAGTCATGATGTTAAAAAAAAAAAATTAATAAAAATTCATGCAAGTTCCCTATTGTCTTGATATTGGTAGAGTGATGAGAATAAAATATATTTGCATGTAAAATAATTTGGAATAATAGTACTGAGTATATGAGAGAATATCTCTTACTATTTTAGAGTATATTTGGAGGAGAATCACAGCATGTGGAACAAGCAGTCCCTTGATTCTCCGTTGATTGTTCCTATTATGTATAGGTGGAGGGTATGGAGGTGGATACTATGAATTCAATGTTGATGTTTTCGGTATTATGATACATTTATGTATAATTTAGTGAATATTTGATGATTATTTAATTGTATAAAAAAATATACATATTCGTGATTCGAAGGAACAATGAGACTCTGATAATTGGATTATTGTGGATTTCTAGGGGCCATCTTTTTTTTTTTTCATCGTCTGATAACACTGGTGAGATGATGAAAAAAAAGAAATATCAGGACAATCAACGCAAGCTCATCGTCCGGTGATTGCGGCTATTGTCTGGCGGTTGCCGAGAGAACAATGAACGTCCGGCTTGCATCACACGTATACATACCACCCCTTTCAAGATGTTTTGCGCTTTGTATGTCTGATGATGACCATCTCTCTTATGTATATTACATAACACTTGGGGTATACAGACACTGGGGTATTATAATCGTCCATGGTTTCACCCTTTTTTTCAACATTATTATTTTTTTTTCGCTTTTTCAGAAGGATAATTTTGTGATGATCGGTGAATGTTGGACTTGAGTCATTACGCACATGCAATCGATTGCCTCGGGATAAAAATCAGGTAAATTGGTGAATAAATTAAAGAAAATATAACAATATATTTTCAATTTTTTACTTCTCCAAAAAATTAATCCTCATTTGAATTTGATTGTCATAAATTTTATTTTGATTTTTTTCATCATATTGTTTGTCAACAAATTTTTTATCACCTGACAAATCTTTTATTAATGATCCTAATGAAATAAACTTGTTCCAAGGCATTAATGTACCAGATGTGCCATTATGACGTGTCTCAACTCTACTTGTTTTCTTTCACTTGGAGGACAACTCTTCCATTATCAAACCTCAGAGGCTCTCCAAGCATACACTAGTATAACATGAGAGAGCGAGCGGCAATATAGAATGCAGACCGCGCTTGCTGTCGCCTCCCGTCGCCATTATATCGCACGATGAGAAAAAATAAATAAAAATAAGACCAATTAAATATCTTAATTAAGGCGATTAATCAAGTTGTCGGGGATGCGGCTCCCGTGTCTCGATTCAGAAATGGTAGCGGCAATTTCTTGTGCTACTACTGCTATGCGTGCAACGCCGCTCTGCATTTGCGGTCCAACTCAGAGGTATACTGATGTAAGAGAGCACTTATCTGAGAAGAAGAGAGAGAGTTGACGGTACGATTGCACGCGAGAAAATACTCTATCTTTATACTAGAATAATCATAACGACTATCTAATGAAGTAAAAATGTTTATATTTCAGATATCATCGTGATGTTACTACATCCTAAATTGATCGTAATTTTTTTTTTCCCATTCACTGGTTAAGCGGAAAAATCTTAAAAAATTTATGTTTGTTGATTGAAGTATCTAGAAAATTATAGTATTTTTTTGAATAACATAATATTCGAAATTGATGGAGAAAAAAATTATTTCTGACAGATGAGCGATTCTTTCCTCATGCGTCACATGAAATCGCTCGTTCCGCCATGTTGCCGAAAACACGATGAGTGCACCTTGTTAGTGGAGAGGACATTCGGCAACACTGGCGGTCAAATTGTACGGCGGTGACTCCCTCATGCGGTGACTGATCTAGGGTTGAAATATTTTTTAACGTTACAACTCCAGTTGGAAGAGTGAATGGATACATGTCCCACAGTTGGAGAAACAAACGGACACCTGGTGAGTGCATCAACCTTGACACCATGTCGATTCCCATTAATCATATCCTATTATGGCCAATACACAACTCAAACACTTCACGCCACATCCCTCTCTCTCTCTCTTTCTCTTCAAACCTATCAATTGACCAAGCATCCCAGTTAACTCGTTCATAGTCATTCAACATTTACGTCCCACAAATCAACCGATCATATTCATATTTAGCAATAAAATCGTATTGAATAAGAGAGAGAGAGAGGAAAGAGAAAAAAAAAGTAACGTTCATCTCAAGTAAAAAGCATATCAAAGAATAAATTTAACTAAGGAATTCCAAATGGCATCTGTGCATATTATATGAGTGGCTCGTTTCTTAGCGACCTCCTTGTAAACCAGGAACTCGTCGTCTCATAATCCTTTTGCTCATTGGTTATTTCACTCTACCAGAGTAGCTCGTCGTAAAATTTGAATATTTATTATCGCTTATTGCGTAAGAATTTTGCCTATTATATACCGATGGCTAGACTCATCCACGGCTCAATCATTAGTTATTGAAGGAGTGGGAGGGGGGGGGGGGGATGAGGTCTATATTTTTCAATTCTAATCTGATGAAAATTATTCCACTAATTTCATTTATATTTTATCTATCACTCTATATTACGATATTAATAAAACAAAATTTATACTCTTCCCCATAAGTAAATTTGATTATTTCTAGTTATATCAAGTTAATGATTCGTGAAATTTAAATATAAAAAAATTAACAAATGGAGAAAATAATATTTCGTTAATTGGAGATATCTAGTGGAGGTATGATATATATTGTAGAAAGTTATTTCAAGGTCATTCACGAGGCCAGCCAGTATATTGGGTACTTGTATTAGACCACGTGCTGTGAGTGATCGATATCCTTAGAGTCTAAACATCATTCTACTTTCCTCGCTTTGTCATTGACCCCCTGTAATATTCTGGATAATTTATAATAATCGATTTATTGTACCGTTAGCGAGAAATGTTTAGTGGAAATAAAGGGCTCCGTAGGTGAATTAAAACAATTTAAATACCTTTTTTTTTTTTTTTGTAATTCATTACGATTAAATTCTATTTTCAACGTTTTTCGGGAAACGGGATTTTTTTTATTTTATAGCTAGTGATTCTGTCATTAACCCGTCAGCACGCGCGCTACAGTCGACTCTCCCTAAGTGTTCGCCTCCGGGGGTTTGAATTCTCGGAAAAAACACTTATGAAGCGATCCCACTGCGCCGTCGAAAGAGCGAAAACGCCAGAGTCAGACAGAGATGTGTGTACAGGCAATGGTGGGGGTAAGAGGCACTGGGCGTCTTTTTCACTGTCACCGCATGAACGTTTAACTCTTTTGCAATATCACAAATTCCCGTATCATGGTTCACTTCATTTATCACTCTCAATTTAACATCTAAATCCCACGATTTTAATGGTTTTTTTCCATTTGATTTTGCCATTTTTTCTTCCATGCTACCACTGTATTTACCCATATTCCCAGCTGTTCGGTAAACAGCACGTCACTGCGCACATTCGTGGCGCATCGGATAGAGAACGAGAGAGGTTTGAGAGAGAACGCGCTTGAAGGGGAGTGCCTATGGTGGGGGAATGATTCTCCTCTTGCGCTGGGGCAGTGAACACTTACGGATCGGACACTTAGGGAGAGTCCACTGTATTCTCCCAGCGTTCTTGACGCGCGCAATGAGAGAAAGTCTCACCGTAACGAACGCACTAGTGAGACAGAGACAGACTACGACTCCCGAAATAGTCTGTCTTTGTCGCACTAGTTCCGAATGGCCCGAATTACCCGAGCGCCTTTAGGCGCGCAATGAGAGAATCTCTCACCTTTCTCGGCCGCCTCCGATAAAATATTCGTTATTTAATTATTGATAAGTGCTAGAGGATTTTAGCCGATCTTAAAAGAAAGGGAGATAGTTAATAGAGGCATTAAAAAAGTTTCATTGAAATATTTTCATTTTTAGGGCATGTTTCCTATAGCATGAAGATTATTGTGAGAGAAACTCTCATAGCGCGCGTGCTGACGGGTTAAGATTTTTGACAGTTAAATTCTTTTATTCATCTCCAATTTTCCTTAAAATTTTCTAAAATTTCTCCTCCCCTCAAAATCAGCAATTCTTTGCTATCAAAACTCCTCGTACATCAAGCAAGAAATCTACTTCACATGATTGTCTCCCCTATAATTAAAATACCGTTGATATCCACAGGTGTTTCAGGGAAACTATTTAAAAATCATTAGAGACAACTTTCTCTGAAAAATCAGTGATTTATGTTGTATCATTTCACGTCTGCATCAAAAAATAATTCTTGGATTAAGAAAAAAAAAAAAAAACAACCAATCTATAAGCTATAATTTCTACTTTCATAATTTATGAGGTCTGGCCTATCATGTGGCCATTGCCAATGAAGAATTACCATCTCAGGTTTACAATTTGCCTTTATGAGTGCACAGTAGACACTCGTTATACTCGCATTTCTCCTCATAACAATTTTTTTCAGACATCAACACTATTTCTTCCACTCGCTCTCATATTCGATCTCTTCGTTGTAAATATTGTCGTATTTTTTCTCTTTCTCTGAGCCTTTATGTTGTTCCTTATCTTTTTGAGATTCCCAGAAATTGGGGTCATAGTGGGGAGGGGGTAGGGGGTAGGTAAATACAATCGTATGCTCAGAATTAATTGAATTCATCCAAAAATATTGAAATTCTCTATAACCATTTAATTAAATCCAATGTTGAAATATCCAGAAAATTAATTAATAGATAAATTCTCGTATTCTAATTAATTATAATTTATTCAAGAAAATTTGAATCTCCAACAACCAGTGAAAGATGATAATATATTTACCTGAGTTCAAAAGGATTCACAAGCGTTATCAAACAGATATTATAATTCATAGACTTTTATAATGTCTTTAAATGATGCATTATGAGACTTCATCGTTTATCATTACTTCGCCACATATCTGATAAATTGAACGATTTTAAAAATTTCACACGATTCATGTAGTTACGTGATTGCTTGCAAATGCCATCAGGCTTTATAACCAATCGTTAGATATGATAATTGATATAATTGAATACGTTATTCAATTATATTTAATTTTCAATGCAGATGGTTCGAGTGAAACTGAAGAAGCCGAGAAAAAGCTACTGAAATTATCGAATAAGTCAGTGATTAATAATCATGAAGTAAAATAATTATTTGAATAATTATTTCACGTCAGATTAGATTAATCAGATTAATTAATATCTGATGTAATGATTTTTCTGTATTTTAGATATTTTTATTGGAAATTATGGAATCAGGAAAAAGAAAAATAACTTTGACGCCAAACACAGAGATTGAGTTGGACCTCTCTTCACGCTTTTCGGACAAAGGCGGCTCACCTTCGACAATAGAAACTTCAAGTCATCAAGGACCATGCGTTTCTTCTCTATGGTATTTGGTGACGTCAACTATAGCATAAACAACTGAATACAGACCACACGCATCTACCACTCTTATACTAAGAAATATATACAGTTTAGAGAGACTAAATTCCTTAATACGTAAATTATTATTTTGCTCATTTCAATAATTTTCTCAACATAAACTGATGCAACACAAGTGAGTCTACTTGTTCCATATAATCTGCGCAATATCCTAAGAAAAGGGACTGCTGAGTGCTCGGGGGGGATGAAGCTAGGTTTATTCCACTATGTTGTGATGTAATTAGGTTGTCTGGAACACTCATGTCGCGTCATGTCAGCGAAGAGAGACTGCGAGCGACCTACAGAGAAAAGGGGATAGGTGAGAGAGGGAGAGAGAGAGAAGGCTGGGCATTGCTGAAGGACCAAAGACATAATGCAAATATGCTTAACTGGCAATGCTGGTTGTATACAGTATATACACTTGAGTTAACCAAGAATCTGCTCTTTGCTGCTCTCCCGCGTATTTCCATCAAGCCATTCCCAACACTAGACCCCTCCCCTTTCTCCTCCTCTCTTGTCCTCCCCTTATATTACCTCTTTGCCCACCCAAAGGTGCCTATTAGAGATATACTACGTCACTGTTGAATATTTTTTAACACCGTATTGAATTATTTACATATAATTGTGAAAATAACATCAAGAGGAAATGATAATAAATAATTTAATGAAACGACAACGATCCTCGGGTAATAAGTAGACCGCAAAATTTTTGGAACTCGAGTGGTGGATGACAAGAAAGGAGGAGCCATTACCAAAAGCCCTCTGAAGAGGGAATAAATGAGGGGTTGTCTCACTCACTCTTATCTCCATCTTTATCTCACTGTGAGAGCTCAAATGCAACATCTAACCCCTCCAGCAGGTATGTATCCGTAATGACAAGGTCCTCTTGCGCTCCAGACTCACCGAAAATCATACACTCAAGGGTGCATTTATTACAATGATATACACTTGAGGGTATAATTGTAATTAATCATAAAAGTTGAGAATTTATCAGTGCAATGAACCTGAATATTTTTTATCATCTCTTATTCAGAAGGAAAAAAATAATAATTCAAGTTGCCCATTCATGTTTTATTGGCCACTCTCGTGTATTTTTTTTTTCTTCCAGAACAGAAAATTTTTCAAATTTCCGCTCCCATCTGGACGCCCAAGCCTTCAGGATATAAGATGGAAATATACGAAGCTTGATTTAGCACAGTTATTAGTTTTCCAGCGTACATGCCAATCTTACTATAGGAAAAGAGCCAACTTTTACTATATACGGAGCCATGAGCATTCGCAAGCCTGTACACCCTCATTCTCCTCCCTTTCTCACTCACTCTCTCTCTCTTCTTTCTATTCGTCAAGTAAAATTGAGTTTTGCATTCAATCGCGCGAATCGCAACGGTAATATCTTTACTTTGAAAACTAAGATTATATCTTCGATATTTCTCGACAGTTGTGGAAAACTCGCAAAATTGAACATGACGAAAAATGAGTGAATAAGGTATAGTAGGACAAAGTAGGGGCTACTCACTTTATGATTGAGTGACACCATGACTTCAAGATTATGTTGATTTCTTGTGATTTCAATGATCTTGAGGATCAGAGTTGAGTAAGAGTTGTCTCCATTGTGAAAACTTGTGTGACTGAATTTTACAATTTTTTTTTGCACACACACCACCAAGAACAACAGGTAATAATTGTTAATGGATATTTTTGCTTGGATATTTAGACCGATTACCCATAAAATCGTATTTGTCAATTCAATATTGTTTATTCGAAGCAATATCCTATACCAAAGGAGTTTATACAATCAACCATCATTACTTGGACGAAGCGCAGTAGCTAGTATTCGAACGTGGTAATTGTATTTCCACGCTCCACAGTTAGCTAGACGTTTCCTAGGAAGGGCAACGGGGTACCTCGTCAGACTGAGTATTGCCACCATGAGGCTAGACTAAAGTTACGCTTCAATCCATAAAGCGAAGGAAGAGAAAATCAGAGAGGCGGGAGAATCACATAGAATTGATGTAACAAACGATAATAATTCTGTGGCCTTAAACCTCCTACATCCCCACTCACCCAATGATCGATCGTGTTTCTCCTTGCGAATATAGTTGTATCTTCGTTGCACACTGTCTGGCAACATCACTGAAACGTAGTATTTCAAACCGTTTATACTATTGTCGAATATCAACCCCTCAACGTGTGTTAACCCACCGGAATTTGATGTTTTACGAAACAATATCCGTAGACGATATTGCGTCGTTTATGTACCGGTAATTCCTTACGGAAATGTGATTGTTTGATTGTTTTCCTTTTCGTGTTTATTGAGTGGAGGATTATTCAATTTCATCGTCCTTTGCAGAATATTTATTTCATTATATTCTTATTTTTTTTTGTTGACTTTAAATCGATTTTGACTAAATCAAATAATCCAGAACAATGTTTTTCGCAGAACAATAAAATATTGCCCTGATGATGGACACATATAGTGTCCGAAACGTTGGCATTTTTTAATGAAATGAATTGTCTTTCAAATTCATTTCCAATTCATCAACTGGTTTTTGTGATCGCTATATGGCCGTAAGGAGAGTTTTAATTGAAATAATCCAGAAATATTTCGCCGGCACCTGGAATCGGACCCAGGACCTCTGGGCTCCGTAGGCGAACACCTTCGCTACTCAGCCATACATATCCGGCCACCATCAAATTCTTCTTCGTGATTATATACAACAAAAAAATTTTTTTCTCCCTTTGGTAATTTAATTATTTTTGTATGTCAGTGATCAATCAATCTTTTGTTGGCTCAATTAAAAATGCGTCAGTATTAAAATCTGATAAAAATCAGAGTGATTGTTTTTTTTTGTTCTGTAGAATGGAATTTTTGGGATTATTATAAAAATTATTCACCTGTTTGATTATTGGCAAATTGTTACATTGCGTAATAAAAAAAAATTTCCACAGGATGGAGTCCATAGAAAGTTCACTTTATCACATATGCAGCCTCGGAGAAATAAAATTAATACCGGAATTCTAGTTCGTTACAGTTTAAAGTTGTCGGTTAAGCGCTGCCTGATTATACGAGTCTACTGGGCTTTTTTTTAAAAAAAAAAAACATTGATTAAAAAAAATAGTTATAATCCCCATAAAAGCAAGAGGCTAAGAGTCGACCATTGCTCAATTAAAATATCAAAGGTATCGTGGTGGAGAAATATGCAAAAATTCATAAATAATTACGTGGTGAAATGAAATCACCCCAACAATAAATTGATAATTCATAGAGATATCATTCCAATTTAATCAACTGAGTAATTAAGTTCAATCTCCGTATATTTATTTGATAATTCATTAATTGAATAAATTTTCTATCAAATTGAGGTAAAAAAAAATCATAATTTTTTCATATTATTTCTATTTTTAATTAATAAGATATTCCATAATATTTATAATAATTTTTCTAATGAATTCACTCTACATCTTGGTCTATAATTCTCTCGGGCATTTTATTCACCACTAAAATCTAAATTACAATTTTTTTCAATCATTCGGATTATACGAAGGCAGAATAATAAAATAATCATTAAATTGAAAGCCGGAAATGATGAAGAACTGAAGTATTTCCAAGAATTTATAAATTCAAGACTATTTTGCAAAAAAAAAAATCATTCAGACTCAGAAGAAATAATTCAAATCAAAGAGCTTAAATTGTTCTGTTCTCAATCATAAAATAAACCAAGGAGAGGAAGAATTATGTGAGAATCCGTAAGAGTGTCAGAAGGGACGATAGATTTGCTAAAGAGAGAAGGGGGGAAACGCCCCCCAAACGTGAGAAGGATGAAAACGTGGGAGAGAGCAAAAGAGGCCTTAGGCGAGGACAGCTATGAGACAATGTAGCCCGAGATTGAATGAATGAATACGCTGATGAATGCCCACAATGGGCACAAGAGCCGGAGCTTGACACAATGCCAAACGACAAAAAAAAAAAATCTCCTTGGCTCACCTTCATCCCTGTTATATTCTATGAGAGTCCAAGAGTCACGGAAGACGTCAACTCTCAATTCATTCATACAATTGGAACAATGTGTAATATAAATAATATAAACTAAATGTTTTCAATTTGTTTATTTTTATTTAGACCACGATTACAGGGTAAAATCATTCTTACAATTCTTGATGAAGAAAATCTATTATAGTCTCATTAATTAACAACTAAATATTTTTTCCTTATTAATTTTTACGGTCGAAAGTCAAAATTATTAAAAATTTACAGTCACAATATTTTTGTGTTAATTTCTATTTCATTAGTCAATTTATTACGAAAAATCACTAAAGTCGAAAAATTTTGTTTGAATTTTTCACTCAATCATAAAAAATGAGGTTATGTTTAAAAAGAAAAATTAGAGAAATCCAGAGATTTTCTTAGTACAAATACCGTTATGAGCATATGCAGAGATGGATTAACGCTTTGTTCTCTTTTTAAAAAATTCCTGAAAGTCTCTTGTGTATTGTGTCGTATGTGTATAGGTATATAACCACGCCAGAGGACCTGGAGGTGAGGGGGGATTGGACAACAGAGAGCACTGGCATCTTCCTCGTCTCTTAGCTTCTCTGAGAGGTTAAAAAAACTTGTAGCTACGGGATACTAATGCCTCGCTTAATAGAATATTAAGCCCCATGGATATACCCGAGAACACGACATGCGGCCTATTTATATTCCAAGTATTTCGGTGTATCTAATGCGACTATTTGTCTGGCAATTAAAAATCCGAGTGATTGACGTACGAGCATTACAAATATTTAAATCGTTCTTTTGAGTTGTTATGGAAAGTGTTGTATGATAATTTTTTTTTTCCGTGTATAGAATGAATTGTAAATGCCTGACACATTTGGGCAAGAGAGAAAAATTAATGTATGCTGAGATTTTTTTTCCCCCTCGAGAGGGGTCTGCGTACACCCCTTCTGAATATATTCTGAAGTGTCAAATCCATCAGTGGAGAAATAAATTGTGTTGTTCTCTTCGTACTGCTGGTGGAGATTTAACAATTTGCATGAGGTGAGGAATAATTGAATGAATGTAGAATCGATGAATTTTAGCTGGTGAATTCATTCAAAATTCAACATATTTGAGGGACTAAAGTACCTAAACATGAGCGTGTTTCACTGTTTCAGGAGGTGAGTGACCACTCAGTGAACTCCTAAATCGACCGGAAGGTGTTCAAGTCCCTCTTGGAGACACATTTCTCCCTTTACATACCAAGGGCCGAGACGTAGGAATGGTCCAGAGGACAAACAAAGCCCATTTAGTAGATTTACTAAGCCCCTTACTGCTCGGGTCATCCGAGTAACATATGTCAATGTTTGTCGATTAGTTCTTCTACGCATTAACCCTCGATCTTAATACGTGATCTTAATCATCAAAAGAGGGCAGGAGGGTAAAAAAAAATCACTGAAATGCGGGCAAATTTTTACTCCATGAATTTTCCTAACTCGTTCATTGATAAGCTCAAAAAATTATTGTAAAAAAAACTTTCCCATCACGGAATTGTGATGAAACGAGCTGAAGGTAATGTGAAGTGGCTAAATATTTTTTTTTCATGTTTAGAAATACGAGGTGGTCAACAGATTTGGGCGACGCCATCTTGCGGTAAAGGGAGGGGGTATACTAGCAATATGGCTGCGCCCAGACTGGTCACCAGCTCATTTTTTTAAACATGAACAAAAATTATTTAGCCACTTCAAATCACCTTCAACTCATTTCATCACAATTCCGTCATGGGAGAGTTTTTTTTACAATAATTTTTTGAGCTTATCAATGGACAAGTTAGGAAAATTTATGAAGCAAAAATTTGCACGCATTTCAGTGGTTTTTTTGACCCTCATGCCGTCATGAATGAAAAAATTGGAAAAAATTTGTACAATTGAGCGGTTCAAATCGTGCCCTATCAGCACTTGGCGTCCACCACCGGTAGGGGACTGGTATTTAGACCCTTAATTTTCAGATTAACCCAAGAAACTTGTCTTCACATATTCAACATTCCTCCCCATAATTAAACATTGGCTCTCACTCTGATATTGTAATTATAAATATAATAAATGACTCTTCATAATTCTAATATTTTTCATTCTCAAATAGTTTAGACCGTGATGAATACGTAGATCAGCATGGGGTCCCGTTAGCTCAACCCCAAGTGTATGCAATAGATACACACATCCTCATCTTCCTGTTATTTCTTATCCCCCTTGTTCACTGAAAATACGTTAACTCCTTTTATCTAAACAGCATTGCACGATTCATTGGCATTATTATCCATGGAATGGAGGAAAAGAAACAAAGGGGTCAAGTGATTGAAATAAATGATGATTTAGACATTGGATAACTGACAACATACTGAATAGACTCTGGTACTTGGTTGTATTTTTATTTTAAAAAATCATGGTTAACATGTAGATGCAGAAAGTGCTAGATGAAAGAGAGGGGAATATTTTCTAAGTTTTAAACCGTTATGATAAGCTTAATGCATGCCTGCCTGTATGAAACGTCGCGATGCCTCCTTGATGCAACAATAAAACATTGTTAACTCTGATTGGCCTGCGGTCAGCCATGCTCCAACCATTTACCGTTGGAATTCCATCCTTTTTCTCCTTATTTTTCTTCTTACCTCTCCTTTTTCATTTTTCTCCACATATCGAAATCTTGTTTCACTCGTTTTTTTATTTTATTTTTATTCTTATCAGTAACAAGTATTCCTAAAGCAAACATTTTCATAAATTAATTGTTATCAATTTATAAGAACAATTCATCTTTTCAGAGTTAAGAATATTCTCAAAACGTGTACCAACCGTGGGTATAGCAGATTGTGAATATTTTTCACAGCATAATGTGCCAACTAAATAACACAATAACACTGTTAATCAAACTCCAAAATTTTACAATAATTTATGTTTAATTCGACAACAATCTATTGTATTTTATTTATAATTACGATGGAAAATTCAGACGATTATGTGGTATCTGATGATGGTGGCTATGGGTTGACGGTGGTACGAATAAGAAGCGATTAAAAATAATTACTGGTGGGTAATACCATACACAAGAGAGAAGACAAGAGTGAAGGAGTGGCGGGAGGGGGGGATTTGTCTTGCTCGCGAATATTACAGGACGTTCAGTTTTAATGCATCGCGCGGGCCTTACTTGGCGCTTGACCGGCAGAGTAGATAATTTATAAGCGTAATATGTAAAGTGGTAATGGAGCGAGAGAGAGAGAGAGAGAGTCTTGGTGAGTAGCCGAGAGGGAGGACTAAGCAGTACGACGGACGAGGTGCGGCATGCAACATTGGGTATATCTAAGAAGATAAAACGACTGAGAGGAGGGGTGGGGAGGGAGAAAAAAAAGAAGTTATTGCAGAAAGTAGTTTGCGCCAAGGGGGCGAAACGGGTGGTGTGTTACCTGGCTTCTTCTTCAGTCTGAGGCCCCCATGCCAAGAGAATAAACGGGCATGAAGAGAGAGAGAGAGAGATGTAGGTACATGCTGTGGTGGAATAAGACTGAGAGACGTAAGACGAAAGATGAAAGAAGAAAACTAAGAATATTGCAATAATAAGAAATAAAAAAAAAAGGGGCAGGGAGAGGGGGATGAGGCCCACCGCTTGCGTGTCGAGGCTTAATGAATGCAAACCACGATCCGGAGGCAGGCCTCGGACCTTCTACCTGTTGTTTTCCAGACCAGATAGCCTATAATTTTTATTGTCACGGGAGAAATAGCGGCCCTGATGGAGGCACGGCTTATCTCGGGCTTCTCGTTTTGTATACTGAAGAGAGAGTATTGCCTCGCACTGGCTGCACCAACATTTGCACATATACACACTGATTCAAGTGTTGGTTCTTGTATACCCTTGGCGTTTTGTTGGTGCGTTTCAAGCAACAAACATTTATTTCTTCACTTTGTTTTTCTTCTTTTCTTCATCGTAATGTATACATATATCCATTTGGTTTGTATTTCTAGTTGTCCTCTGACCATCTCACTCGGGTGGACTACCTCTTCTCACGGTCTTTTACGCCTTCTCTAATCACCTAGCCACTTTGTCCAATCGACTCTCTTGCTGGCCTGTCTCATTTCAATACTGAATTGTCACGCTCAAGGGATTTTTTTAATGTGTATTAGGTTTTAGTTAATCTTAATTAAATTTATCAATTCAATTTTTTTTATCCTTTATTTGTCGTAGATTAATTATCAAATGTAGCCCTGTGACTTCTCTCATTCCGCAATTTATCTATCAGAAGTAAAATTTTTTTTCCTCCATAAATTTCGGATATTATGTTATTGAAGAGGGCAGGAGGATAAGAAAAAACCACTGAAATTCGGGTAAATTTTTGCTCCATAAATTTTCCTAACTTATCCATTGATAAGCTCAAAAAATTATTGTAAAAAAAACTTTCCCATCACGGAATTGTGATGAAATGAGTTGAAGGTAATTTGAAGTGACTAAATAATTTTTATTTATATTTAAAAAAACGAGCTGGTGACAAGTCTTGGCGCAGCCATATTGCTAGAATACTCCCTTCCTTTACCGCAAGATGGCGTCGCCCAAATTTGTTGACCACCTCGTATTTCTAAACATAAAAAAAAATATTCAGCCATATTTCAGATCACCTTCAACTCGTTTCATCACAATTACGTGATGGGAAAGTTTTTTTTTTACAATAATTTTTTGAGCTTATCAATGAACAAGTTAGGAAAATTCATGAAGCAACAATTTGCCCGCATTTCAGTGGTTTTTTTTTACCCTCCTGCCCTCTTTAATTTTCTAGACGATTCAATTGACAAACTCAACTTTTTTTAGGAATTTTCAATTGAACCAGTCAATGACGAATAAAAATAATTTTTTTCTAAAAATGAAAAGAAAGTGAGAAATAATATTAACAATCATGCAATAAGTATCTGCAGAATGAAATCCAGCAGGACGAGTAGTCAGAGAAAATGGGGGAAAAAAATCAACAAGAATAAAGAATCCCAAAAAACATTACATTACATTTATGAATTACACGATGTCTTGAACTTGAATATATGGGATATCGAGATTATAACGCACGGACACTCTCTCACTCACGAGAGAGAGAGGGAGAGAGAGTGGCTCTTGTACTGTACACGGCAGTATATAACACCCCCAGTTCCCTCCTCGTTTTGTGCACAAGAAACAAAGAGAGAGAGAGAGAGAGAGGGAGAGAGTGGATGAGGGAGAATCTCCAAAGCGAATATGCGCGCCCCGGTGGTGAGTATAGGTAACATCCACGGCGTTTACCTCGCATGGATATTGCGATTAAAGGCCCGATTGCTCGTTCCGTGTTGTATACGCGTTTGGATTTCTCCTCTCCCCCTCCCCTCTCCTCATCCCTCTCACCCACTCTTCGTACACACTACAAATTGACTCACGTGTATCTGCACACTCCAGCCCCCCCGGTAATGCGCGCCCTGGGAGCTTCCGAATACATTTTAAAAAATTATTTTTCATATAGGTATGATTCTGCAGTTATAGGCTCTCCCTAATTCCTCCTGTTTCGGGTCTGTCGATGGGATTGCACAAAGAAATCAATATTCTGCCAATTGAATTGTCAAATTTTCCCGCCAATTCCATTTTCACCGTTCCAATTATTCAATAGGTTATGCACGTTAAATAAAAATGACAAATTAGAGAGATGAGAGGTTAGAAACAGTTCATATCGTTTAAAACATCATCAATCATTCACTCCTTAATTTTCAATTAGATAGTAAACTCAACTATTTGATCATGATGATACGTAAAACTCTACTGGATCATCTTCCATCACCCCGTGACGTATCTTTTTTTTTTTTTAATGTATATGTTTATGGTTAAAAGGTTTCGAGGGAACAGGTGCTGCGACCATTGACCGCTCGGTTACCCACTAAATTATCATACACCTCGTCCTGGAGGTGAACAGCCATGCGTGGACGAAGGGATTGGGGAGAGGGGAGTGGATCGGTTGGCGCGCGCGACGTACCCGCTCCACAGAACGAATGAGGCCGCGCGATTTAATCTGTTCGTCTCCCGTCGGGGGCCCTTACACCGAAGCAAGAAAGATCCCTCTCTCTTGCTCACTCATCTGATGTATGTATTGAAAAAGAGTTGATGCCTATATACAGATATCCCCAAGAGATGGAATAATAAACGGGCTTAACTTTAGTAGTTAATCGGCTGGATTTTGACATTTTTGGGGCTCACAAATGAGCTGTCAAATTCTCCTCTCACCTGTCACTGAGTCAAATAATAACTCTTTGTGTTTATTTTCATTATAATACCGATATCCAATGGATGAACACCTGCTGCAAGAATGTGGACATATAGTTGGTGATAGTGAGGAGAGAGAAAGGGTTAGTAGATTTGCAAGAGCTCGTTAGAGTCTGGTTGTCCCCAGAGGGCTGCTGACCGTTGTCACAAATCGACACGCGTCCCTGGTGAAATTAATGACATTTGTTCGGTACGTTTATGTGTTTACTCCAGGCACTGTCGTATCCTACATAGGGATGTAAAATTACCGTCATTTTTGTATTTGGTCATATTTAAAACTCAATCGCGTCGAAAACAAAAATCGAGTAGATTATTTGGATGAAAATTGACCGTCAGCAAAGTTTTGGGTCATTTTTCTGACATGAGGGTTTGTCATTTTTTTTTTACCAAAAATTGTCAGTAATTGGCTCTTGGTCAATTACATGTAATTAACCGGTCAAATTACGGTCAATTGACCGGTAAGTTTTGTCCATCCTGCATTAGTGATATAGCGAGGGAGGGGGGGGGGGGGGGCTAGTGACCCCGCGAGAATAGCTACGATGAAAACTAAACGGTAAGAAAGCGTGTCCGTGAATCCGGCAGGCCACAATCGTGCCAACAGTGTGTGCCAACAGCGTGCGTGGGCCTGACAGGTTGACACGTCTGACAGCGCCTGGACCCGACCACCCGACACCTCAACTGTCAAGTGAGACCTCCACTCTCTCCTAACTCTTATTCCACCACCATTTCTTTCTTTTTCACCTCTTGCATTTTATTCTTTTATACCTTTTTTTTTTGTCTCTCTTAAGCCCTTATCTGTATTTATACTTGTCTTTGTCTCCATGTTGAATTCCCATACCACAGTTCTCCGGTTCCTTTGCCTGGAATGATACCTGCTGGTATCCAAGAATTCTCGACAATTTTCATGGGAGTGAATAAATTTTTAAAAATCAAGAATTTCGTTCTTAATTCTCTCAGAGATAAATTTCAATTGAATTAAAAAATTTAAAAAAAATCATCGATTTAATTACGTATCAATTTACCACCGTCTAATTGTAAATTTCAGTACAAAAATTAGCAATTCTAATACTTCACTAGTTGCTCGTAAGAGTTGGCGCAGTCATTAAGAGTAAAATAATAATTACAGAGAAGAGTGGAGCGAACAATCACCGAGTGGGCCCCATAACCTAACTCTCGGTGTAGAGGGCTCTATAAGTTGAAGTACTGACGCCAGAGGCACATTACTGAGGTTTAAAATCATGCTGAATGGCAGAAGGGGGGGGGGGGGGGATAACAGCAAAAGGCATATACACGAGTGATGCACTGAGAATGGAATAGTCAGGGGTTAGGGGGAGGAGGGGAAGAGATAAGAAGGAGGTAGATGAGAACGGTGAGGGCCCCTTGGAGCGTTAAATAAAGTAAAAGTTTAATGGCGCACATCCGTTGTTCTGATAGATATCTTAATGCGACCGGATTTTCAAGTCCACCCTGTGAGATAAGTATACGCCGATCCCCTAGTCTTCTTTTCGCGGTTATTCTTACTCACTCGTGACTTTTTTGGGTATTACCCCCGATGTTAGGGCCTCATACCCAATCAGGCCCAGTACAATTTAACGGATTTAATGCATCTCATAACACAATGTTTCATCGATAAAAAAGTTCAATTAAAAAATTTATTAAATTCCCCCCTCGCCCACCACATGATTTATTGATTCCCTTGTATTAAATTATTATTATTATATTTTTATTTCGTTTATTTTGAGGTTATTTTTTTTTTTTTTTTCATCAGCCATTTATGCGGGTATATCAGTGGCATTCACGCCCGTTGGATATGTAATTACTCTTGCGTGGAAATATCGTTGCTATCTTATTTACTGTTTTACTTTATTATTTGTTTTTATTTTTTTGGTAAAATACCAGACGGGGAAAATGGCGTTTTATACCAACGACGAGGGCCCTATGATCCAGCCACGCTGTTGCCATTCATGTTGGCAATCACTCACACCGACGAGTTGACGTGATACACGGCTTTAACGTTACACTGGTATATTGCCGGCGTGCGCGCTCACAGTGGGAAGAGTAAAAATTTATCGAGATGCAGAGTGAAGAGCAAATGAGTAAATAAGAATAATTAAATTAAGAATAAGTGAAGGATGAAGGCGGAATGACGACGGTGTCTGGAGTCTAGGGAATACAAGCTTGAAGGTACCGATAAGCCGTATGTATACGCATCTCACTATCTCAGCGTTATATCAGACGATTATCACGAGAGCGCCACCATACATCGAACGTCACTCTTTGCATACCGCTTATAACGCGCCAGTTGCTTGGTTTATGCGGGAATCATTATTTTTAATTAGTATAATCCTTCAGATTTTATTATTTTTTAAGGTAAATTAATAGATCGTTTGAGATGGAGGAGAAATTCAAGGTAATGGGTGTCATTGAAAATATCCGGCATTCGAGACTAAAAAATTGTGATTCAAGTAGATTATTTTCATCAATCAATCCGATTCTCCGATCTATACCGTCAGTAGAATATCGCATTTATTCAGGTTGAAAAACCTCAGTTTGAGTTTTGACTCGAATCGAGTCGAAAAACACCTGAGACCAGTCAAAGTCTACCTGATTTGAGTCCCTAAATCGATCTTAAATTTTTTCCAACTCGATTCAGGTCAGGTGAGTCGATCTGAAATGAGTCGAAAACCTGCTTGATTCAGGTCGAAATATTCTACCTGAATCAGAACTTTTTTTGTGTATCTGATTCGTGTCGAACGCTACCTGATTTGAGTTGCTGAATCGGTTTGAATTTTTCTCACTCGATTCAGGTCTACTAAATTCAGGTCAAAAAATTCTACCTGAATCAGAACTTTTTCAAATACCTTATTCAAGTTGATGAATAATTGATTCGAAATTTGTTATTCAAATTGATTCAGGTCGCCTGCACCGACCTGAAATGAGTCAAAAATTTATTCGATTCAAGTCAAAATCGGTCTGCTCGAAAAATTCTAACTGACTCAAAACCTTTTTCTCTCACAAATCGACAAAAAATCCCGATGGAACGACAACAATTATAATCGATCGCCACCTGAGAATTGGAAAACGAAGAAATAAAAAATCAAAAAAATTAAACGAATGCCAGGATCGCGTGGTTATAACCCATTCGTAATATAAACTCGAACCCTATATCAGTCGCAGTCGCGAGAACGAGATACTTGCGCTTCAAGTAATCAACTTAATAAAAAAAAAAAAATATACATTGAAGATATTAAAGTCAAAAGTTCTGGGGAAAATAAATGTGAAAAGTTGTATGGATAGTTGTGGTGGATAATAAGTCGATGACATTTTATTAGAATAATATTACTCGACATCTGTGAAATAAGAATAAAATAATTTGTTTGAGATTGGACTCTTTGATAGTTTATTGCACGGCAGGGAGTAATTCATAATGTCAACTGAAACCTGATCTTTGTTAATATTATGGGCAAAGAGCACTAGAGACGGTATTCTGTCAAGGAAAGAGGGATGGTGGGAGGGGGGAGTTCAACAACTGGATAATTAATTTAAACGTTCGAAACTGTGCGTACACTTGTACTTATATTTCTCACTGGCCCACGACTGTCCGCTCTAATGAGCTTCCTATTATCTGTCTCATTTTATGCAATTAGTAATGCATTAAGAATAATTTATCTCTATTAAGAACAATAAATTCTTCGATTTTCGATTTAACTCGCTAAAAAAAATATATAATAATCAATAAAATCAGTAATTTTTTTTTTTTAGATAATAATATACTCCAGCAATTCCAGTAACTGGAGAATGAATGACGAAGAAGAATTGGTACTTAATGACTCCATAAAATAATAATAAATTATTTTAACTGCAAACTACCAATTGTTGCGAGTAAACAAATATAAATATGTGAGATAAATAACAAGTGAATTTGTACCCCTGAGTGAGCTCTCTTAATTCCTAATTGACTTTTAACGACTTTAAATCAAAGGCCCTTGGATATTTTTTATCGTCCCATCCTTTCGTGGAAATTCGAAAAAAGTGAATAACGAAAAAAAAAATTGGAATTTAAAAAACCCAAGAAAATGAGTAAATTCTCAATTGTAGATAAAAAAAAAAAAATTAAAAATAAATGTACGAGATATGTGAGACATTGAATATCACGAAAATGAGATGGAGAGAAGGAGAATGAGAATAAAATGAAGGTGGTTGGTAATATACATGGATGGAGGGTCCAGTAAAAGAGGCTGGACCAAAGAAGTGGAGAATACACTGGATATACCGTAGGATATAATGACTGGCACTTCTAGGCATTATCATACTCACCAGTGTACAGCAGTATGCATTGGTACTCTGTGCTCCAGGGAGATGAATAATTTCCAGTACAGCCACGCAATTACGCGGTGCGTATAGCGTCTCGCGTACCAAGTAGCTGGACCTTGGTCGATCTTCCTATCATTTATATTTCACTGGATCGGCCAATTATTTTGGCTTGAGGCCTCACACATTATCCTCATACTCTTCCTCTTCATCATCATCATCATCGATACACTGAGAATTTTTTTTTTTTTAATTAATAAAAAAATAGTTTTTTGAGTTTAGATCGAGTGAATGAGATATCTACAAACCGCACCATCAAACTGTCCGATTGAAACAGCCGGCCCTTGGCTTGGTATTACAACAATGTCGGTTACAATGGTTGAGCGTCATATCCTGTCACTATTATACGATGTACACATCAGTTTGATCAATGAGATGAGTTTGAATCCCCCCTCGGTTCATCGGATATATCGTCCAGTGCTCGAGAGATCTCACCTCCACCCACTCACCAACGAGTTTATACACCCGGTTCTTTCAAAACCCATCACAAAGTGTTGGCGTGCAGTGGTGCTATTATGTTGTGGGGAACGTGCGAGAAATTCAATTTAAATTGCGAGAATGAAACCCTAAAACTGTCATCAAATCAAAGATTAAGGGTTATTTATTTATATTTTCTTGGTGGTTGTTTACTTTATGAAATTTTCAGATTATAATTTTTTGCTCATTCGAATAATCATATATACAAAAAAATAAAGTTTTGATTCAAGTCGATAATCTACCGCATTCAAGTAGGATGGCTCTACACATCAATTGACCCGGTTTTTCGACCTAGCGTACGTCGAAATCTACCTGATTCAAGTCTAACTCTAATACCTGAATCGAGTCGAAATCTACCTGATTCAAGTCTAACTCTAATACCTGAATCAAGTTGAACTCTACCTGATTCAAGTCCAACTCTACCTGATTCGAGTCCAACTCTCCTTGTATCAAGTCGAACTCTACGTGAATCAAGTCAACCTCCACCTGCTTCAAGTCCAACTCTACCTGAATCAAGTCAAACTCTGCCTGATTCAAGTCGAAACCTACCTGAATCAGATTAAACTCTACAAGTTTCAAGTCAAACTGCATCTAATTTGAGTCGAACTTTACCTGATTTAAGTCGACCTCAACCTGATTCAAATTAAACTCTACTGGATTTGAGCCCTTGGATCTGAAATTTTTTCTATCAACTTGATTCAGACCGGCTACATCGATCTGAAATGAGTCGAGAATCTACTCGATTCATATCAAAAAATTCTACCTGAATCAGAACTTTTTTTTTTTTTTGGCTAGCAATTAAAATGTTTTGTAAAGAGACAAATTCTCCCAAAATGCTTAAAAAAATCGATTTCATAACGTTTTTTCGTTACCTCGTAAGTCAATTTGTAAATGTATGCAAATTAATGGTAATATATTCGGGCATAACTAAACCTCCATCCTCTTCGCACCATCAACTCTCGTCCAATTGGTTTCCGATATATCTTTTCCAAAATATCTGGCACTCGAGATATGAGCTCTCAGTGGATTATGCGATGAAATAATAATAATAATAAATTATCTAACAAACAATTTTTTTTTTTTTATTAATTTCATTAATTGAGATTTTTAATAAATTCATGAAATTTTCATGAAAATTGTATTTTTCATTTTTCGCCAATTCCATCAAAAATAATTTAAACATACCAGTATAACTCTAATTAGTACATTATTTAGCTCTTGACTTCTTGTACATTAGCATGATAATATCCATTTGCCCAACAACCCAAGAGTGTTACGATTTACTAATTGATCCATGAATGTATTATAAATTATTCATTTCAAATTTTCTCACCTACTATTGGATACTGTATATGAATGGATACAAAAGTTCATGTCGAGTATGTTAAATTATTTTATTGAATTTCACAATGATTTCAATTTACGTATTACTTCATTCTGTGTTATAAAAGAGGTAGAACGGTGGGACTCCTTATTTATTTTTCTCCCTCCCTCCCCGCCTCTCTCTACTAGGCAGAAAATTTTGTTGCCATCCATTTCTCAAATGAATCAGCAAATGTAGGATAAATATGTGAAAAGAGAAAAAAAAAAAAAATTTGTAAACCTCGAGTTACAATACGAGTAATGTAGCAACTAAAAGCATTTCGAACAATGAGTTTGCCAATACGAAAGTTTATTTCGAATGAAACAGACTAACGTGAGGTAGAAGAAAGAAGGGAAAATAAACCAGGAGAAAGGATGAGTTGCCAGTGTCGACCTCACACAATGAGAAAGGGTCTAAGTGCACGAGAGGTGGAAATGTTTTTTTTTTTTTTTTTTTTCATTCACAAAAACACAATAACAAAGTGAACCTGCATATTATCGATTCGCATTAGTGCGACTGCCTACACGAGTGAATAAAGAATGGGATAAAGAAAAAAAGGATAACATATACTGCATTTACTCACGGCAGATGTAGTTATCCCCACTCTTACTCGTTCGTACCTTTATTTTAATGGAGAAGAGACTCATCTCAGGCCATTGGATGAAGTTGGATAATAAAAAAATGTTGTTGGAGGAAGCCGCTGGTGTTTTACAATGAATGACTGATCAACGATGAATGAACTGTGTTATCTTGTCTCGGGGATGACAGTGCTGCTTTAAATATTGACGGTTCAGCTACTCACTGCTACCAGAATGCTCTGGATGACTAGGCTGAAAGCACTGTTAGATAAATAATCCCTCTTGATATGTTTTATCACACCATCGTCATCCCTGTTTAAGACAAAGTGAGAGAGGAAATTCTGCGGAATGAATATTCTTGCTATTGACGCATTAATTACTATAGGTACTTACCACTGGATCAGGAGTTATTGTTGTTAGAAGCTCATGACTGTTTTCTCTGTAATTGTTATAGTTCAAATATTTTGTTATGATTCAGGTCGATAATCTATACCTCATTCAAGTAGGATGACTGTACCTCAATCAATCCGATTCTTCGACCTACCGTAAATAGTAAATCGGTTCGATTCAGGTGCAAAGACGTTCGTCCATTTTTCGACCTGAATCAAGTCAAACTCTACCTGATTCAAGTCGAACTCCACCTGATTTAAGTTGTGAGTCAATTTGAAATTTTTTTCTCGACTTGATTCAGGCCGGCTCCATCGACCTGAAATAAATCGAGAATCTATTTGATTCAGGTAGAAGATGATCAGGTTGAAAAATTCTACCTGAATCCGAACTTTTTTTCTTTTGGGTATAAATCAAATAATCCAGAAATATTCCACCAACACCGGGAATCGAACCCGGGACTTCTGGCTCCGTAGGCGGGGACCTTACCCACTCGGCCATACATCCAGATATTCAACAAAATTCCCTCCAGTCAATGTGATTCGTCATTGATTCATGGTGAAACGAGTGAAACAGTCGGCTAACAGCCCGCAGACAGAATAATCAAACAATATTTCGCAATAGCCAGGTGACCAGGAGAGATACGGTAGCCCAACGACTGCTAGTATCTAGTGGCTTTTTGCGTAATTCAATTATATTCCAGATCGTTCTCGTGTTGCAATAGTGATGCAACTCGAGAAGAAAAACACTCTATTATTTTTTTGTTTTTACATCAATATTTTTTTTTCCTCTCCCTTACAAAATCGAAATTATTGACTTTATTATAAAATTTTAGGTCCCATCTCTCGACTCTATCCGTTGCAGGTGAACCAGAAAGTCTCATGGTATAGACGAACGGTCAAAGGACGATGCATAGTGGATAGGGGTGGGGATAAGGTGGCCTCACGTTCAATATCCGGACTAGGAAGGGAGTTCAAGTTCCTCGGTAGGAGTGCAAGGGGAAGACTATGAGGCGCCGGGGAAGTGGGATGTGCCACACCCCAATGCACCAACTCCATTGATTATTGTCTTAGACTGCAGTATTTTACTTATTCCAGAAGTCTTCAAGAAATCGCTACGTAACAGTTTATTGACTTTATTCACCTGTCGCAGAGAACAGTAACTACAATATTATCAAATAAACACATTTTTATATCCACCTAATTCTGCAAAACAGGTCAACATGTGCATTATAAAAAAGTCCATTATACATCTATGGAAACTGGGAGAAACGAGCTTTCTAATGTTACTATTTTTAGAGCAAATCCTAATTACCCAAGTGTAGGTAGAATTAAATAATAAAAAAAAAAAAAGAACAAAACCAATCCAATGAAAATTACAATCAGATAATATCCTCAATTGCTTGCCCACTGTTCTCAGCATCTACATCCGTAGCAAACTGTCATTACGCGTATCCCCTATACAAGAGATGGTGTATCAAGAAGGTAAGGAGAAGAATAATAAATAAATAAAAATAAAAAAATATTAAAAAGTTGAATGAGAGGGAGAGGAGTGACCCCACTTCTTGGACTCAAAATTACAAGCTATACGTTGTACCAAACCCCCATCCAAGATAATACCTGCTTCGCCCTCGAGCTATAATGAATATGTAAGACAGATTGTAGACTAAGAGGGAGCCTCTGCTTGCTACTGCTGCGCGATACGGTTGTCCAATGGCGTTCAGATTAAAGATTATCATTGGAGTATTCGGTTATTCGTCCAACAGCATTAGATTTACTCACATCACGTTCACTCTATTTTTCATACAATAATTTATTATTTTTCATCCATTAAAAACGTCTTTGTATTTTTTTTGAAGAATAACAAAAAAAAAAAAAAGAGTTTATAATACAGGTGACAAAGGCCGAAAGTGTATAACGAGTTGGGGGGATAAAATTGAGAGGACCAAACACAGTTCTATCTCGATTGCTCTCGCAACAAAAAGCGAGAGAGGGGTGAGATGAGCGAGAGGAGGGGGGGGGGGGGGTATCCGATAAGAAGAATGAAGAGGGAGGGCAGGAATGCCGTCGGACGAGCGCCTCGGGGCACCCGATGGTACTAAGGTGCCTATACACAACGTGTATGTGCGTGCGTGCCCCTCTGAGCCACCGTAAACTCGAGTATATTTGGTACATAATATATTCTATATGTATTTGTCTCCGCCAATGTCTTCTCTCATTCTTTACTCATCTGTATTGAATATAAAAGGAGAGATAATCATCAATGTATTTTCAACTCTCATTGTTTCATCATTTTTTTCAACTAAAATTTATTAAAAATAATTTTTTCAAAATTTATTCAATTTTTTATTATTCAATAATGGGTGATAATATAATGAGAAAGGCCATGTGAAACAGAGTATGAAGAAAGTAACGAGTGAATTTGCTGTTAACAGGTAGGCGAATAAACGAGTCGCGGAAGAATAAGGGGTTGGAGGGGGGGGGGGGGGGGGGGGCTAGAACGATGCAGCAATCTAGCCGCGTTGATTAGAGTCGTATGTAGAATTGAGAACCGGATTCCAAGAACCTGTTTCCATGTTCACGTAAGATCCCCGCGAGTAATCGACTGACGGATCGGCGACCGTTCGAGTCAGCGACCCCGAGCGGCCGCAGCGAGCAGTTATAACCATGTACCAAGGTGGCGCTCTCAGTCGTATACAAAAGTTGGATTACATTTTATCGAATTTATCAATTTTTTTTTTGTGTTATTTCATTTCTATTTATTCCTATCATAATTTATTTCGTGAACAGATTTTTTTTTATTTTTTATTTATTAATATTTTTCGAATATAATTAATTTTATTTTTAAAAAATCTTTTTCACAGAATTGAATAACATTATTTTATTAAACCATTAATTCATTAATCCCCACTGGGTACTCCATCTCCAGTCAAGATTGTCTAATAGATTTTCATTTTCTTCTGTAATTACTGGTTAACCTGAACGTTAAAACGTATTTCAAATGTTATTTTCACTAGTTGAAAAGAAGACGGAAGTGACTGAAGCAATTATACTACCTATGACTATACACATACACAACAAATAATACATCTTTTATGCATCTCATATTATCAGTAAATTTTACCATAGAATTATGTTATTTTGTACAACCCTTGTATATCTGCTCTTTAACTCGTATACAACGTGTGTTTTTACTATTTATAGGTGTCTTTTCTTTGTAGCAAAATCCCATGGGGCACGTTATTAATTTTCGTTCACTTGAATACAGTATATATGGGGTATATAGCATAGGTGGATGCATGTGTTCACGTAAATTCAATTATTTATTACCTCGATGTTTAGTTGCACACACGACTATTTTATCATTCAAACTGCTAATTTTATATACCAAAATGATTATTTGTATCTCTTCATAAATTGTTACAATGTTAAAGATGAAAAATTAAAACAAAAAAAAGACAAGTGGTTTAAATTTATTACACAATTTTCCATAAAGATAGACACGGTGAATATTCAAATAAGGTGATTCCACTCATCGATATCATTCTCCGTCGTGGATAATCCAATGCTTGTGAATTCTTGTTATCAGTATTTCAAGTATGAAAATCTTCAGGTTTTCATTGGTCCATGACAGGTGGTAGAATAATACAATATTTAAATCAACCGAAAACAGTGGCCGAGTGGTTAAAGCGCAAGATATGACGGCGGGGAGCCGTGGGTGGTGCCGAGTTCGAATCCGGCTCAGAGTGATTTTTTAAATCACTCGGAAACTGTTGGACGGGAGTCTAGACATCGAGAATCATCATCGAGAAAGGATATGACAGGAATAAGAGCCTTTCTCCGATGATGAAGCTCGATCGATGGACGGGGTGAAGTTCTAACCGGTCAGTCTTGAGCATATGTAAAAAAACTGAATTGGCTATATGTGGAAAAACAATAATAATAATAATACAGTATTTAAATTACTCGATGATGAGAAATTAATGTGATAATTTACTTGTAATCCTTCATATCAATCATGTACCAGTCAAATAGTTTGAAAAAAAAAAAAAATCATTGAATTAATTTAGAAAGGGATTTTGTTACATGTTAAAACTATCATTCGAATGAGCAACAAAACTTATAGAGTTCTACAAGGTACGAGTTCGAAAGGTTACGATAGATAACCAAGTGACTTATTCTTCATGCATGTGCCCAGTGCATTGGTGACGGGACAACATCGTGATACGCTAAACGAGAGTCTGTGGCATCACATCAGGGGGTGGGGGACAAAAACAAAAATGAAACAACAGGGTTGAAGATGTGAGTGAGAGAGGGAGAGGAAGAAGGAATGTTTTGCTGGGTTATAGTAATAGTGCATAGAGGATAGGAGGGGGAGAGGGGGAAGATTGCATGAGAGAGGTGCATGCATCGTCCGAACGAATCCACTACGTGGTTTATCGTGGCTCCACGTAGAGAGCATTGTGGCCGCTGCATAATATTAACATTAGTGGTGATTAGTGGGCTGCCGGGTCCACTGATGGCTCTAGCCAATACACTCTTCTTATCCACTACTCCCTCTCTCGCTACATACGAGTGTATATGTAAACACAATAATGCAAGTATGAGAAAAGAGTTGATGAGAGAAATTTTGTGCTTGAATAAGGTAGAAAAAAAAGGTATAATTTTACCTGACTGATTTCGACCTGAATCAAGTAGATTTATGACTAATTTCAGGTCAACAGGTGCGAGCTAAATCGAGTCGAAAAAAATCAGGTCGTTCAATTTTTCGACTTAATTCGAGTCGAAAAATGGACTGACTCAAATTATCGACTTGAATCAAAATGGTTTTTTTTTTTGTGTATTTAAACAAAAATTTTAATTTCTTTTCCATACATGAAAAATCACTGGAGCATTTATATTTAAAAACTCACAATCAAAGTATAATTAATGACAAAATAATTTGTACTTATTAACTGTAAAAATTTAAGTCGTCTCTCAGCGGGTGATGTGGGGCTCTTGAATTTTCAGAAGATAAGTTTTTTGGGTGGCTGGTACATGCACGAAAGAGCACTCGGTAGAGACGCGAGAATGCACCCGCTGGGAGAGTCGGCGCAATTTTCAAGCACGCAAACCGCCGGATATTGTGTCCCCCTTCTTTTTATCTCTCCCCGCGCACCACTCCTTTTTCGTATTTTTCGTTATTTATCATTTTTTTTTTCTTCTTCATTTTTCCCTCTTGGTTCTTAAAATTTTTGCCTTTTGTACACCGCAGCGTGCCGCACGCGGTCTCTCGCGTTTTTCTGACGCGCACACGCACCATCAGCCACGAGGGATGCAACAATTTTCTCTATATACGCGTTTATGGATATATAAAGGTAACTTGTTACCCTGGCCTCTACACATACATCTCCTCCCTTTGGAAAACAACACGACGTCGACTGGTTTATGCGCTCGGCTGGCCACTTGCCCCCGTGGCGGCCCAACTAAATCACACCCCGCGGATTTTATATTAAAACAAATAATTAATTCAGATACCTGGCACGCCGGGTGGTCGCACTCGTCCCCGCATACCACCCCTTCCCCGCCCCTCTCTCGCTCTCACTCACTACGTTTTACATACTTATGCATTTTTCAAATGAACGTGCATCAGATGTATTTTCAAGTAAATACACACAAAGAAGAGATAATCCTCTAATTCAATTTTAAAAAAAAACTTTTTAATTAAAAAAAAAAAGAATTTCGAAAATTCTCTCAACCGCTAATTTATCCCCAGCATGATGCATGACTCTTCAAGTGTAAATATTTCAAACCTAGCAAAAGTTTGAACGTCAAATTTACCTATGTCTTTCACAAAAGACCATTGAGCCCCTCAGACTGGAGCTAAAAGTAATTAATGCTGGAGAAAACAAATACAAGGGAGAGAGGGTGGTGAACGAGTTGAAGAAAAAGAGCTTCACAAACTAATCAAAGTTTGGTCGGTCAAACACGGGTAATACTAAACTTTGCCTCGTTAACAAAGAAATATCCGTTCATGGTCATGGGATGACGATGTTTTTTTTATTTTTTATTTTTATTCCTTTATTTGTACGAATTATTGTACGGTGATAATGCATTAATTATACAAAATTAGGAATTTTTTTATGAATAAAATTTTTTAATAAACTTGAATAACTCTGAGATAATGAGAAATTCATTGTAGGTGAGGCGTCGTAACAACCAAGGGTTCACATTCACGGACTACAGCCGCAGCGACTCCAACGGACTAGCCTAGAACCAGACTCACTCTATTTTCCCGCCATTTTTAACACATACCTGTAGGTTAGATTTATGCATTCAAAAACGGTCAAAAATAATTAATAAATAAATTTGAAAAATATTCTCCCTCATTCTCATTATCACATCATTATATTAATCATATATTTGTCACGTTTATGCGATTATGTCAAAATTTTTATCTTTCAAATATTTTTTTTTTTTCTTTTTTTTTCATCAACTCACTCATTTTCGCAAATCATCCTTCGGCGATATTGCCCGGTGTCAGAGGGATCCCGTTTAGCACAAGTGTGTATACCTCCAATGAATGCCTTAACGGTGCAGAGATAATCGAGAGTAGCACAGGGTGAATTGCAGAAATAATTTACCCTCGTTAGTGTGCGCGTAGAGCGTGTGCCACGTATTTCAGTCCAAAAAAAAATATCTTATGACAGAAAAAAAAAAATTCTCTACATGTTATCATGACATCACAAGGGGATTAAAAATAATTTCAAAAAATTCTTGATCGATTGCTCCAATCCCTCATACCCCTGTCACCATAGAAGCGGAAGTGGTAACTTTTTCATGGAATAGAATAATAAAATGGAAAAAAAAAACCAAGATGACCAATAGAGAGAGAGAGAGAGAGAACACATCCGCATACCCACACGCACACAATTTCTATCGCAATAAAATGACGATTTAACCACCGGACAATGATGCTCAATGTGGCGTGACGGGATGATACAGGGCTAACGTTTGTCCTTCCTCCCCCCCCCCTCACTCCTCATCATTAACCACCACTGTTAACACTGCCTCATAAACGCTTCCATCAGAAACAGACAGATGATACCAAAATTCTTTCTCAATATTCGGAATAATAAGCAAATCTATCTCATCATAAAAATAAATAATAATAAAAAAAAATGATGTACAGGTACGGAAGTACGTGCAGGCAGTTTAACTCTAGTATTGAATGGCAAACGGAAACCAGTATCGATGAGTATCGTTGACGTTGCCACTAGGGGGATGATTGTATAACGACTATTGAAAGAAGTGGAGGAAGCGAAAGGAGAATTTTTTTTTTTTTTTTATTTTTCCGGGCAATGAAATAATGGCCCATCTATACCATGTTTGACGCAACTGGAATCCTCTTCCCTTCCAGCATATCCAGGAATTGATGTAAATAAAAGGGGGGAGGGGTGGGGGAGTCAAACTGGTTAACCCAATCAATAAATGATCAATCAACTGGGGGGGGCCATCACCTAGCAGCAAAACTGAAAGGTTTGACCGCGCACTGAGTAAGAGACAGAATTTTGATGTTTTTTTCTAGTAATGATGGGAGAAGGGGTTTGAGATTGTAAGAATGGGATGCAGTGGTACAGAGGTAAACGTGTGTAGAAGAAGGGGTTATGTGTTTGAGTGTTGAAGGGTGGGGCGCTTTTGCTGGTAGCTAGCGGAGTATCGACCCGACGTATGTGCATGGAGGAGAAGTTAAGGCTGCTGCCAGGGACGGAGATGATCTGGGTGCTGTTAAGAAACACATTATCATCATCAGGATGTTGGATTATTTGATAAAATAACGAGGTAATTAATTTTTTGTTTTTTTTTCTCAAAAATACTTTATTTTATATATTTAGAGCATACATATGAGGTATACAGGTGTCTTGTGGGGGGTGTGGCTACAATGAGACAAGCGTATAATGGCGCTTCCTATCCAGGAGGAGCCGCATCCAAGGCTGATAACAATGGTTAGCCGCAGGCACTGGTGGCGCAAAAGAGAGAATGGATTCTTTAGCTACCAGGCAGGCGCATCAACACAAACCCATTACAATGGTCCAACCCTCTCTGTCCGTGCCTCGATGCGCAATGCAAAACCATTGTTTCAACTAAATGGGCGGATACATTTATTTTAACCACTCTCAATATGTATCTAGTATCATTGTTTTCTCGTGTCTCTCAATAGCAATTTTTTTAATACTGTCCCACAGCATTGGATATGGATGTATTGTCTTGATAAAATCACTTCTATCCAATCTGTATAATTCACATGTTTCCACTGCAATAACACTAGCAACACGTTTTTCATCAGGCATAACTAATGCTATTTCACCAAAATGTGAACCATCATAAAGATGACATATTTCTCTACCAGTATATGTGTAAATAGCAACAGTACCACTTGCTATAAAATACATACAATTACCAGTTTGTCCAGATTTTAATATAACATCGTTGGTTAAAAAAATTTCAGATTTTAATTGTCCAACAATTCGTGTTAATAATGATACTGGTAAATTATTAAAAAATGTTACATTCTCAACTAATTTTCTGCACGAATGCATACCAATTTCTAATTTCATTTGTGATGATAGTGTATTTAATATCTCTGATTCACGATAATAATGTTGCTGATAACGATATTCATAGTACGTTAAAAAACGTTTTTGTACATTTTTATCCAATTGTTTATGACGCATATATTGTTCAAGTTGTGCCACTGTTGCTTGATACTTTAGTTTTGAACTATTGCCACCCTTGAACATTAACATTGTCTGACTCACGATATAAGACAGTGCCAATGTTCCAAGTATTTGAATTACAATAGCAATATATTGATCCTCATCGGCAATTGGTTCATCAGATAAAAATCCAGATCTCGTTAATATTGCTATTGATCTCATCAGTGATGCTGAGTACTTGATCTGATTGTCTTTATTCCATAATTGTTGAATATTTATCCAGGATTTTGATGATTCCTCTGGATGTTTAATCATTGTCAGAGATATCTTTGATACTGGAATTATCCAGTTGATGCAGGCTAGCCAGTGTATGCAGATTATAAAAAGTGGAATGAATGTGAATATACCAAAGAGACTGTTTGGCACATCGTATGTCTCTGCAATTCTTGTTATATATGTTTTCGTTGAGAATATACGAAATATGTGAATCATACTCAATAATTCACGTCCAACAATTAAGTCATTCCAGGTGGTTAGAAATAATAAATCCGTTGGTAATGAACCAAGTATATCTGGTACAAATGTACCAGTTAAAATATATTTTTTTGCTATCATTGTTGGATTCATCTCCACTGTTCTTCGAGTTTTAGCATAATATCTGTTTTTATTATTTAATCATGTTATTTATTTATTCATTCTATTTTATTAAAATACTCACCCTGTGGAAAAATTGATGATTATATCGAGACAATCAATAGTCAGGGATATATTTTTTATGTACGTCCAGTATGAGGTTATGGACCTTGGCATATCAAATGTTGCCTGGTGGGGGATTGACAGAAGACTACCGACCAAATTTAGAACCATTAGAAAGTCCCACCAATATCTGAAACAATAAATCATCATTTTTCATAAAAAAAAAATCGAGGGATGATGAATTCTTTTATAAATACCTGAATATACTGAATGGATGAATAATTGATTTATTGTTGTGTGTGTGACGTCTGCATTCATTAATAACAGCACTATTATTTCTCAAGTATCTCAAGGCTCGAGGATTTATCACTGATGCCATAAATAATTTTCGTAATGATTTTCCTGTACGTTGGAGGATTGTACGATTTGGGAGGAAAAAAATTTCTTCATTTTTTATATCAATCTGGCATTCATGAACTGCTCTCATCATTTTGTATCATTTACTTGCAATTAAACACCTGATGATGATAAATTTTTTTAAAATCACATTTTTTTTTTTAATAGAAGAAATGTGTTTTATCGATAATTGATAATAATGATATATATTCTATTGACTGATGGTACATGATTACAATAGTTACCATCTGCCGGTATATTATCTACTGCAAGTATTACAGTTCTAAATGGTATTTACCACTGCCATCTCACGGCTAAAGACTGAATTAAAAATTTTGCACTCATGGATTTCCCATTTTTACATGCGCACAATGAGTTGCGCACTTGTATCCCACTCATCCCATTTTCTTCCTTTTTTTTTCCTCCCCATCCCGATTACTCACTAAAATATACCTCTCTTTCTCTGTCACGCGAATATTGACGCTTTTCCATTTGTTACCTGCTGTTTTCTCGGAATTAAAAAAAAAAAAATTGAGACCACTTGTTTGCATAAATCATCAAAATCGTTGAATAATTGTTTTTTCGTAATTATCGTAGAGAGAAAAAAAATTGTGGATAAATAATAATTGTCGAGTGTATTTTTTGTACAAAGTATTTAAGTGCCGACGAACACATATACAATAGTTATGCTACATTGTAACGAAGGTATAGCCCATTTAATAAGAAATTATCATGATTATTTGAATAATTTCTTTCTTCGATGATAATTGATCATGTTATAAATGCTGATATTTGTGTTTTTATACTTTACAGAGTGAAATTAACCTTTAACCTTACTTTGTTATGTTTTTGTAGTAGTACGATGGTAAAAAATGTCATATCCAGGATAAATACGTGATGAAGAACGTGAGAATATCTGACAAATTAACAACTTTGATGTCAATGTAAGTTTTTTTTTTTATTTATTTCCGAATAAATTATTATATCATTTGTTATTTGGATTATCGCAGATGTTCAGTCCAGTACAGATAAAGCAGGAATTCTCCAATACTGATGATTCCAATCAGAATAGTCAGAATTGTGTTCAGACTAATGTAGATTATCCAGTATTTACGAATCAAGACGTTGAGTATATGTACAGACAATTGCCCCAATTTTGGAATCAAAATCCTGGTATTCAGATGAATGAGGAAGTCATAGTGAGTAAGAATGATCAGGTGAGACAAAATGTGCCACAATCTAGTTCAGTAAGTATTTTTATTTATTCATTCACAATTAATTGATGAGATAATTAATTTATTTTTTTTGTAATTTAATTCAATATCTTACAGCAGGTATCACCATATCTCCAATCAACTCCATTATTCCAATTGAGCCAGCAGCACGAATTAAATACAGCACTGACCCAGCACGTACAATCCTGCCTTCCACAATCCCAAGATCGTCAACAGTCACTCAATCAAATACTCCAACAGCACAGATTGGACATGTCAGAAACATCAGATGTTCAACGTTCTCATTCCACATCTCCAACAAAACAAAATGGGCCTGGTAGGCCACCAAAGACAACAACAGGTACATCAACACCTGGTAAAAAGCTCAAGTGTCAGTGTGAAATATGCTTCAAAGAATTTGGCCACAAGAGCAATCTTTTCATACACATGAGAACACACAATGGTGAAAGGCCCTACAAGTGTACCCAGTGTGACAAGTGTTTCACTCACAGTGGTAATTTGGCAATACACATGCGAACACACAGTGGTGAGAGGCCATATGCATGTCAAATATGCGGTAAAATGTTCAGTCACAGTGGTAATTTATCAACACATTTGCGCACACATTCGGGTGTTAAACCATACAAATGCAGTGTTTGTGGTAAAGAATTTAGACACAGTGGTAATTTATCAATACACGAGAGAATTCATTCTGGTGTTAAGCCATTTCAATGTAAAATATGTGGTAAAGAATTTTATCACAGTGGTAATTTAACAACTCATATGAAAAAACATCCAATTGTTGATAAAAATGATGATAATTGTGATGATATTGACCATAATCCAATGAGATTGGCTGTTAATGTTGCATCATCAGATAATCGTGGGGTAACTGTTGTGAGAAATCAAATGAATTTATCAGCAGTCAAAAATGAAGAGAGTAATTCACAATCATCATTTGTACCATCAACGAGTTAATGTTTATTTTGAAAAAAAAAAAAAAAACTTATATTTCAACTGCAGAGGGTTAATCAATCTGGTATTGTTGGATTATTCAATTCATGTACTTAAGAGTGTAATTTCAAATTTTTTTTTTTTTTTTTCTAATCGTCATTATCGATTTTCTTTATATTATAAATAATTCTATTCTTCCCAAAAAAAAAAACGAGTAGTTTATCGTGGGGAGCTGGATGGTGATATTATCCCTTGTACTCTAGTTGATAATTTCTATTGATGATGATGAAAAAAAAAATTAAGTATGCATTATTAATTGCATAATGGTATATTTATCGTGAATATTTGTTAAAAAAACATTTTGTTCGATAAATTTTTTTATATTAAAATAAAGATTATTGAATTAAATATGAGATAATAAATTGAAGTGATTATTTATTTATTTTTTTTTTTGCAATTTAATGAATGGTATTATTTAGGCAGTTTATTTGATGAAAAAGTGAAGCCAAATTCGAAACAATGGGTTAGTAAAGTTCAGAACAAAAATAATAATAGTTAATGAGCTTAATTTCAAGAGTGGATTTAACTGTTGTACGTGATCTCAACGTCTTCCAGTCTTCCAGGTATGTTTTAAAGAGAAAAAAAAAATAGTCTCAACAACTCGGTATTTTCTCTATTTTTATCCTCAACGCATTACCAATAGAAAAATTCTCTGGCGCCAGTATATCCAGGTTTTACGGGTGTTGCTGGACGACATCGTACGCCTTTCGCATTAGAACGAGCATTCCTATGTATTTACACGCCCATATTTAAACCAATTTGCTTTCTTACTGTATTCTATGGTCAGTGAATAAAAAAAAAAATTCATTAATCATATATAATCCACAATTCTTCCATCACTTGATCACGCGATCTCCAGAGGAGGGATATACATATGCTGGAGGGGAGAATGATGAGAAAAATAAACTAAACACAAACGGATGGAAAGTCACAATGAATTAATGTATTTTAATGATTCGAATGGCGCCGAAAAACTGGAACAAACAAATTTACAAAACTACTCTTGAACCCCTCATTGCGTAACTCAACGACTGATGCAATTGATAACATTTATTTCCTGATTTACTCATTGTAAATATAAACATCATAAAAATTTTATTTGAACAATTTGTATGATGTACTCTAAATTGAGTCAATCTATTTTTCCATTAAGAAAATTTTCCATTTTTTTTTTTTCAAAACAAGGAAATATTAAAGTATCTAAAAAATTAATCAATATATTATATCACACATGTTATATCAGCACCCACAATTGCCATTAAATTCAGGTAGTCAAGATGAAGTAAACCCCGTAGCGACTCGGTAACAAGAAATTCCTTCTTTTTATCATTTTTATTTTACAACTGTCTCCCCATCTTTAAAAAAAAAAAAAAAAAATACCCCTCATTGCGTGTGTAACGAAGAGTCTAAAACGAGAAGACAAGCGGAGGAAAAAGAATCTGTATGATATAAAAAAAAAACGGTAAACGAGAGAAGGCCCTTACGGATTCGTAATACGGGTATATACAGGCATATGCCCTGAGGGATGTTACCGTGTATTATAGCGGCAAGAAGTGCCTCGGTAGGCCCCCAATGTATATATACGTAGACTCATCATTGAGTCTGGACCAAGCACTTCTTATTCCACAAGCAGTTGATGCTATTTTCATCCAACCAGTTTGTGTTACCTGGTTGGTGAAATAAAATAAAAAAGGTAAAATCGTTTCGAGTTGAGGTATAAAAAAAAGTCTCTGGTGGTGAAAAATAGTTGTGAAAATGGCGCCCGATGTGTAACAAGACGACTGACCTGAAAGAGGACAAAGACCAGAAACTCATATGAAAACAAGTTCTGTGTGACCGAGCATGCACCCTGGGGTCGCGGCCCTCTCGGCGTCATTTTTCTTTTATTTATTTACTTGGAATTATTGGAACAAATGAATAGCCAAACAGCAAAAAATATTGTGAAATATGTTCTAGATTATTTATGATAATTAATTAAAAATCAATTACTTCTGAGACCAATTTTTAGGTTACGACGTCACGTGGTTCCTTGGGTAGATCCCCATTGGCTGAGTGTCCGAGAGGTGGGGAGTCGTAGTCCTTCATTGGCTGAGACACGCCCACAGATTAAGTTAGGTTGACGCCGATACATACTGTGATTGGTTTAGCCTCCAAGAGACCTTGTGACGTAACGAGCGATTGAAATATAAAAATTTAAAAGATTAATTACTAATTAATGAACAATTTTTGCAACATTTTCGAGTGAAAAAGTGTTAACTGGAGTCATGATGTTGAAATAAAAAAAATTAATAAAAATTCATGCAAGTTCCTTATTGGGGGAGGGGGAAGAGTGATAGATGTCTTTTTAAAAAAAATTCACACTTTTTTTATTTCTCTTAATTTCACGAAGAAAGAGAGGATAAGAGCAATGGGGGTCATTGCCGGGGCTACCCTATTCTCATGTAAGGCTTCTCCTTTTTTTTCTTCTTCATCATCCTCTCTCTCCTCTTCACCTGAACGTCGACGTTCGGGCCATCGTCAGGGCAACCTGTTGCAACAAGCATGCCAGAATGCGACTAAGGTACGTTGAAAAATAGTCTCAAGACTGAATCTTCAACAAGAATACCAAGTAAAAAAAAAAAAGTGGCTTACCTGGCTCTCTCTGGGAAGGTGGTGATAAATAACCGTGCTCGCGCCTTATTGCATCCTTTTACTCTTCACTCTGAGTTGTGCTAAACTTAGACTTGTTTTTTTTTTTTTTTTTCTTTCATTTCCTCTTCTTATTTTCCTAATCTTCATTCGCATTTTTACACTTTTCACTGCTCAAGAGGTATTATTAATATTTATATATTTAGATACATATTGTAACAGAAAATAGCTACTTTCTCTGGAGTACGTGGTAAAATGACTTTCTATGATAATTATAGAATGAATCTGGATAATAATTATCGACTGGTATATAAATAGATGGTGAGTAAAAAAATAAAAAGATGGTAATAATCAAGTGGATTGGAGAAAATATTTCTTCCGTCAATAGAGATATTTTTTTTTTAAATTAGAAAACATATTGAGACGTCAAATTTTTATCAAGAACATTAGATTATCATTATCCCTTCACAATAATAAAATATTGCATACAAGTATAAAAAAAAAAAAAATAGGTAAGAAAGGACAAATATTTATCATATAGATATAAATATTTGTGTATAAATACAGTAAAGTTGTATAAGCGTGTCAGCAATACGATATTATGAATTATGGTATTGGTAATCACTTAAACGGTTACTAACTATCCTTGTCATACGTTAGGCCCCGTAAACATATGCAACGTCATCGTGCCAATGTGCAATGAGGGGGGAGAGAGAACCGATATTAAAACCAGTTTGATGGAAAGTGGCAATTGTGAACAAAGGTCGACTGGAGGACACTGACTGTTCATCTTCCCTTTCAATGATGATTTTAATCATCATTACTATCATCATGATATTGGACTTGCCTACTCGTGACTTAATCAAATTTTTTTTTTTCGCCAAGAAACATCAACATATTTATTATAGATTGACGTATCGTTGAGTGGTAGAACTTATGATGCCAGTGGTATCTAACAACAGTACAAAATGGGAAGGTACACGAAGGACGAAGCTACGAGGTCGCCTACTGTGAGTATATACCTTCAAGAGGCCGGTTGTTAGCCCCTCATCAGTAATATCCTAGTAAGTGCAATAATAGTACCTGTGTATGTAAAAACTAACATGGTAGTGGTAATTTTCTCGTTTATTTGAGATAGTGTATAAAGACCAAGAACCATTTGGAGGTGGATATCTCCCACCATCTCATACAACCAGTCTCTACGAGTACAGATTGACATACTATTATTTATTTTTTTTATTTTTTCCTCTTCCCCCTGGATTTCACTTCTTCTTTATTTTTATTTTTTTCTAGCTACTACGATGATTTAAATGGCTAAATCCAACGACAAAAAATTATTCAGACAGTCTTGTTGGATTCTTCGTTGAGCTAGGTGTCTCAGATCAGCTATCATCCTCAGTTGTCTTCCAGTATCATGGGCCTCAGTCTACAATAAACCATAAAGGAGTGGAGGTAGAGAAGGAGTAGACGAAGAAGATCAAGAAGGAGAAGAGCTGAGGACGCTGAGTATTTCTGACCCCTCGTGAGTCGTCGTTGACCAGTCTGGGTGATCGCAGGCGTTTAGAGCTGCTCCAGCCGGCAAGGGGAAGGTATCATCACTTGGTAGATTGGAGGTCAGTAAACCCTCAGGATTTTTTTTTTCAATTCAATTTTTAACGATTAATATCAAATCAGAAGATTCTTGGATCATATTATTAACATTTATCCGGACTTTTTCAATTCATTTTGGTGTTATATTCAAGTGTAAACTTGATGATGGAAATCTGATCACTGGTGATGGATCAAGGACGTTGTTGAGGTCTCTTATTACGAGATTATGTGTATATGCCAATTATGACATGAATGACGATGGGTAAACACTTGAGGGCACTCAAGGTTTCTTAAACTATTAATAGATAAATTTCTTATGTGAGAAAACCTCCCCCCTCTCCCCATTGTGGTGATTAAAATGATGACGATATGGGAAATATTAATTTATTATTACGAAATGCTAGATCAACATATGTCAAAATGGGTATAAATTCAATTCTAGATTAAAAATTCCATCAATAGTACAATTGCTTCATGGAAAATGTTATCTTAAGGAGAATAATACATATGAATTATTGAATGTATGTTTACTGGGTAAATATTAACTTTGAACAAACTTTATTCGAGGTTTTTACTATTTCAAGATCTTTAAGAGATTAGAAAAATTATTATTATTTTTTTTTTTTTTTCATTTTTTAATCAAAGTTATGATTTTTCCTTGTATTTGCACGAATTAAAACGGAAGTATAACAATGTAAATGTTGATCTTTGATAGATATCAGTCGTCTAAATTTACTCGAATGAATGATAGATAGAGAATAATTTTTATTTGGAAATTTTCCTAGTCAAGATTTAATTAAAAAACGGTCATGTGATAGCAAAAACGAATTTTCTCTAATTTTCAAATTTATTTTCACTACTCGTATCGTTGTATTGAATATTCAAGGAGAGTGCAAAGTGCGTTAGATTGGTAAATTAGTGAATGAAGGATTTCCCTTCACTCGTTCAATCAAAATCTGTTTATTTGTTTTTTTTATTCTGAAGAAAATGAGTTAATGAAGAAGTAGGACATTTATTTTAATCCAGTCTGTAACACTTGTAATACTAGTTAATAATAATCATGTAATGGGGGTAGCTTCTCTATGATAAATACATATATACCGTTATAATGTCGGAGGAGTGCCTCAAACAACACTCAAGAAAAAAAAAAGAAGAAGTGGTAGTAACCACTGGATTTGTCGATTATTTGCGCTTGGCAGGTTCACGTGACCAAGTGCTTTATCGTCCAGTGATTTTACCACACTCGGGATTAAAACCAACAGAGAACCACGAATTGCGGTCTCTTGCGGGTGTCAGTTTGCCATTCGAATACAATACAATGGTGATGAATTATTATTGGCCTGAATTTACTCAGTTCTCCGTTGATTCGTGTATCAGTTGGGTTGTGATGATGAGACGTTAATAAAGATTTTATCAAATCAATTTATCCGGTGAGTCCATCGTATTGTGATGATGATTTTTTTGAAAAATTTCCATTCGTAAAATTATTACCGATTCTATTATTTAAATTAAAAAAAAAAAATGTTTTCATAAATAAACAATTAATTTTCTTAAGAACCCTTAAAAAAATAAGTTTTTCGGAAGTTACAGTCTTTATTATTTATTTAAATTTATTTAAAAAATATGTTGTAAAATGTAATTTGAATGATGCTAATTATTTCTGAATTTTTAATATCCATTTTACCAGATAAAAGGTGACTCATACAAATTTGATTGGAATCAAGGAAGACATTGACATTGAATAACAGAAGACAAATAAAAATGGCTAAATCAGGAAAAATGAGTAAAACAAAACTCGTTCCACCAGACGGTGGATGGGGATGGGTTGTGCTTGTGTCTGCCCTCGCAGTTAACTTCCTCATCCCTGGTACAGTCAAGTCTTTTGGCGTTCTCTTTGTTGAATTTCTTCAGGTATTCAAGGCTTCACCCACAGCAGCATCATGGATGCCAGCACTCTGCTACTTCCTCTACAGTTCACTCGGTATAAATATTATCTTTAATTCCTTTTATATTTCCTTGATATGCTAATTTTATTCAAATTATTTATTGACATTAATTAACAATTTTAATCCACCCAAAATAGGGCCATTATCCAGTGTACTTTCCATGAAATATTCGTATAAAACAGTTACACTAATTGGTGGTGCCTTTGCTGCCAGTGGAATGATGCTGAGTTATTTTGCAACATCCGTGTCCTATCTTTATATCAGGTAATAATAAAATTGAAATGAAATTTGACTCAATTCAATTTTTTTTCTTCATCAAAGATATTTGATACTGTACCACAAGAGAATGACTCATGAATATTATTATTATTATTATTTTCTTTCATCATATACTTTAGTTACGGAGTTATGGTGGGCATTGGTGCTGGATTAACATTTCCCCCGACAGTATACATTGTAACATCATATTTCGAGAGACTCCGGGGTTTTGCAACTGGCCTCTGTATATCTGGAAGTGCAATTGGTACAATTGTACTGCCGCCATTTTTGCAATTTTTATTGAATCACTTTGGTCACAGGTAACTATATTAATTATGAATATTCATAAATCCAACGTTATTCAATCAATTTACAAATAATAATAAAAATCATCAACTGTGTATATTTATTTGTTATTATCATGTACCAACACGCGACACAGGCATCGTAGCGTGACGATATTCTTCACATGTCTAATAGTTCTTATGTAAAATATCTAGTGACTTCTATTCATAATTTCAAAGTCGACGTAAACAAAAAAAGGAAAAAAAAAAAATTAGACAAAACATAATTTGTTCTTTGTTGGTAATTTCAGAGGCGCAGTATTGATTATGGGTGCTATTACATTGAATACACTTGTGTGTGCGTTTCTCTACCATCCGGTAGAAGAACACATGAAGGAAGTACCCATTGATGGAATTGACAATGAGGCGTTGAATTTGGATGAGCAAATTGAGAATAAAAAATCAACAAAAATGATTATTGATAATATAAATGAAATAAAATCAGCAAATACATCAAATTCCAATAATCATCTCAATGATTTGTCAAAAAAACTTGAAAGAAAATTGAGTATATCACAGATGAGTAATCCTGTTGTGAAAGCTGATAAAAATGAAAAAATTGAAATTATCGAAGTGAATGAAAAAAATGTCCAGACAACGGAAACCGATGATTCAAATGGAGTTTCAATAAATTGTGAAATTGGTAACATTAAAGTTATAACACCAGGTGTCATAACAACTCCACCATTGAGTCGCAATAACTCAGCAAGAAAAAGTGCAAAAAGTGGATTTCACTTGTCACGACAGCACAGCATTGTCTCTGACATGGGCCCAATAGCTCTAACACCTCGTATGAATGTACCCAACATGTTCAGAAGACTATTCAAGACCCAGGAAAAGAAGAAGAGATCAACAAAGAGGAATAATAAATCAGAGACTTTGGTCAAAGAGAAAGAATCAAATTTACGAAAGAATTCAAATACCTCAGATAGCTCTACCGACAGCACAACCGATAGCACAAGTAATCCAGCAAAGAATTTCTTTGACTTGAGTGTTCTGAGAGATCCAATTTACCTCGTTATTCTTATATCAAACTCAACATCAGCAATCAGCAATACAAATTTCATGATTCTTTTACCTTCTTACGCTATTGCCGAGGGTTTTGACAAAAACAGTGCAGCTTGGCTTTTGTCAATAGTCTCAGCATTGGATCTTGTTGGTAGAATTGGTGGTGCTTCGCTATCTGACATTGATTTTATACCAAAGTATTATTATTTCGTCGGTGGTCTAGGTCTCAGTGGTATCGCTCTTGCATTATTACCCATGGCAAATACCTACACAATGTTGTCATTCTTTTGTGCTCTTTTTGGTTTATCATCGGGTATGTACATTGGCATCACCACTGTCATACTCGCCGATATGCTGGGTACAGAGAAATTAAGTTCTTCTTATGGAATTTCATTATTTGTTAATGGAGTATTGCAACTCATTGGACCACCAGTTTGTGGGGTTATTTATGAACAAATTGGCACTTATAAACCCATTTTTCTTGCTTTTGGAATTATTCTTATACTTGGTACAGCATTGTGGGCTGCTGTTCCCATTATCAGGAGGAACAAGAAGGAGATTGATGTTGCTTGACGATTATAAGATTTTTTGAAAATACTTTTCGATCCTTATCGGATATATGGGCTGATGTGGATAATACACCGCAACGCATTCGCACGATAAAACAGGGGGAATCCCAGAAAATCCATGTACAGGTGGCGACTCAGTGAGTTAACCTCCTAGCTCTTCAGAAAATCCGAAAATCCAGACCCCAATCGGGATTTCAACTCGGGACCTTTCGATTATAGAATTTAATTGAATATAATATTCTGCCATATCGAAATTTCAATTCATTTTTAACATAATATACATTTCAAGTACATGGGGGGAGGGGTTAAACGGGATGAGTTAATTTTATTTTACTATTTTAGTATTCATCGATTACTCAATGTTGACTGGAATTGTCTCGTTTTACCACTTTCCTAATCATTCAATTATTATTTTTTTCTCTTTGACATGTATTTCATTTGTATTTGTCTCTAGTCATGTATGTTAAGTGATTGCATGGGAAAAAACAGTGGGAGAAAATTTCTGAGGATTTTTTTTTTTTTTTTTTTCAAATGGAAATGTACGCCATTTTTCTAGAGGCCATTCCTTAGAAATTCATGGATGAATAATTCATGAGTTTTTATAATGCATTATTATGAACACTTGTATGACTCGATTAGATTAATCATAGTTATATAGTAATACTCTCAATTTTATAAATTTTTAATGAAAAAACAGTATAAAGATGATGAATGGAAATCAATAAACTGACATCTTATTTTCATTTTATTTCAATTATTTATCATTTATTTCAATGAATTAATGAAAATAACATTTTATATCACCAATTAATTTTAAGCCATGTACATTTTTGCACAATAATCTATATACGCACCATTTCAATAAGCATTTTGAAATTATATTGAATTTCATGTTTTTTTTTTTAATTCCCATGGCATTTAAATTCTCATTTTGGTTAACAAAATTAATAAAAAATATCTTTTTTTTTTTTTTACAACTAAAGCCGAAAGAATTATACTATTTACAAATTTGTTCATGGTCTTTTTTTTCATCCCTCAATTCACATTTTTGCTACTGATAATTTATAGGCAATTCATTTGAAAATGTTTGTCATCTACACATCAATATTAATATTCAACACATTGAGGCAATTGCAGTGAATCTCCATTGCACAGTGTCAAAAAATAATTACCTGTTCTATATTAAACAATTCTACAATTTTAATCCTCATTATTCTTCGTAAATCTAGTCATTCAATAATTTTCCACCTGAGAGAAAAAAACATATTCATTCAAATAAACTGTTTTATTTATTCAAAAAATTTATAAATACTCACCAAAAAATACAGAATTGAAATTTCTATCAGACACAAAAAAAAAAAAATTAATTTATTATCGTTCTCTTAAGGTGGCACATTATCCTTTCTCCCTGCAAATGGTACAATACTACGAATACCTTTAACCGATGCCTAAAATTTGAAAGCAAATCGCAGAATCTCAATTAATAATGCAGTTTAATTCGTCAGTTCAACTAAAAAATTGAAAATTTATTACATCAATCAATAAATAAAATAATTACCTTCTTCTTAGATCCATTCAAAAAATCTCTATACATCTCAGAACGTAAATATCGTGCATAGCTGTCAGTTTTCATAAGATGATAAACATGGGCAGCAGCAACGTCAAAACTCCAACGATCTGGTTTATCTAAATTTCTTTTCGTCAATTCGAATGATCGTGAATCAACATTTATCGGACAACTTGCGTCTGGTCTTAAGTACTCATTCCATATTTCTTCAACTTTCACCTGAACATCGCGTTGAGGTAGTGTTTTTAAATTTTGAACAGCCTCCCAAAACCTCAAATAAACCATTAAATCATTGAATTATTCATAATTTTTTTCAATAAATCAAATACATACTTGAGATTTTCACTACTATACTCCATCTCCAAAAACCTAACAAATTGTTCTCTTCCAACAGGATCTTGCAATAATTCCTGAAGACTGAAACCCCATCTCTTGACTCTTCTCGCTGATACATCTTTCCTAATTAAATCAAACAATTGAATTAATCAAATTACCAACGTAAATTAATCAAGAATCCAATTAAATACTAACGCAATTCTCTCTTGTTCCCACAATTCAGTGCTATCCGATATCCATGGATTACTGAGCTCAGGCTGTGTGAACAATGGATCATACTCAATGTATTGTTCAAAGTATCCAATTAATCTGTAAATTAATTTAAAAAATTGTCAATGCAAGAGTGGTATTGATAAAACAGATAAAACTATTACAACGATTAATAGCAAACTCACGCTTCAGCAACTTTGGAAACTTTGATGTTTCTTCTGTCGAGTCTTTGTTTGAGCATATCTATTTGCCGTTTTATACTCTCACTCGATGGTGTTATATCGGCATCAGCATGAGTTGGTGATATTCTTCCACCAGCTACACCAAGCTGTGAATGTTTACTGGCTTTTATCATTGGTTTATTTGTTCTGCAGGCTTTCTTTATATCCAATTCCGTTGTGTTGACACAGCCAGGCTGTTATTATTCAATCAATTATCATTATTATTATTATTATTTATTTATTTATAGTATTATAGATAATTACCATTGGCCTGTGCACATCCCAAAATGCTCTCTCCTGACTATCCAAAACTTTTCTCTCCAATTTGTCACGTTTTTTGTCAACCTTACTCTGCGCTTCAGCCTGCATAAATATAAATTCCCACTTTCGTGAAAACATTTTTTGAAGCCTTGCTAAATTTTCAGCTTCGTAGTCAGCCAATTCCAAACGTGTTTTATTCTGCATTGTGCGTTTACACAGGTAAACAGCTGTTGAATATATTTTATTGACGATTAAATAGATTTTCTGATCGATGGATTAAAACGAAAAATATAGAAATCACATCATATGCAAATTATTATTAACATATTGACAATGGAATTGTTTCAAACAAACCGTAATCAGTGTTCTCTGGCTCCCAACAGTTTGATGGCCAAAAGTAGGGCGTTTGAAATCGATAAAAAGTGTTGTCATTCTTAACAGTGAGGCAGTGATCGTCGATGGGAAAAAAATATCCATGGGATGCCATCAAATGAGCTACACGTAGTGCCTCTTGATCATCAATTTCCATGTTTTTCATCATCCAAGCTATCAAATCAGTACCTAAATAACAATATTATAATTATCCATAAAATTCATCAATAAGATTAGTTGCAATTATTTATTAAATTTACCCGTAAAAACTGAAGGAATCTTTGTCATGAATGTCTTGGCAGTTCTGACTGGTACACCATTGGTCTCGTCCAACATTTTTTCAACAATAGATTCCATCTGATGGAGATGAGATACAAAAAGAAAAAAATACATGAGAAAAATAGTTTAGGGAGGATTCAACTGAAAGATGGATGCGCTTTTATTTTTCGATCAGAAAGGGTTTCCTGATCCATCAATTTCACTCCTCGAAATACAGAAATAAGTGGAAACGGTAAAATGATACTATAAAAGCTTTATGGATAATACAGTACAACTGATAATTTTTAAGTGAAAGATACATTTCAAAAAATAATAATTAAACATAAACCATCACCTTCTTGTAGACAACATAGTTGGGACTGTCTTCAGCGCACGTTGCCATTGATTTTGGTCTATCAACTACATCACTTTTAACAGAAACATCTGTCGTCGTCTCTTCTTTTTTCTTCGATGTTGTATCAGTTCCACAACTAGGATTTTGTTGTTCATTTGTATTCCTCGAACAACTGCCGCCATTATCAATGGGTTTTCGCCGACTGGCGGACTTTTCGCTGCTCATAGTTACCATATCCACGTGCTAAGGGAGGTGCACCATTGCCCCTCTGAAATAAATTCAGAATTATTTCTTTTATATTGATCAAGTTGTCTGATAAAACACCTGTGGAGGCCTTTAAAATACCCTTTCAAAACTGATCTCTAACAAAGTATACACGGTCTGCAAAAATACGGGCAGCATCAGATAATAGAATATAAATAAAAATAAAAATAAAAAAGAAGTAAAAATAGGGTCTAGTCTAGTCGTAAATTGTTAAATTTCATTGTCAGAGATATTTCATCGAAGAGATTTTTCTTTCCTAGTCGTCTGAGAGAGACAGCACCATGAGTATTGATTACCAAGGACACATATATACCGTATTGCCAAGCTAACCGAAGCGACCTACCGTTACGTTTCACAGGTTTTAACCCTACAATGTGTTAAAATGCGCGCCAACTCTTCTTTCTCTGCAGAGATAAAAATTCTCATTAGATAGTAAAAATAACTCCGAGTAAAAATTGATGATCCGAGATTCATCAAAAATAGATAAGCATTGACATGAATTTTTTTAAAAGAGTTTTGTTAAAAATTTGCACGGCAAAGTAGCGCTTGCTGCGTCAAAAATTACTGAACCAATATCCAGCAAAATTTTATGTTTGACCTTCAGTTTTTCCACTCAGATCTGTTTGCTTTTCTGTACACCCTACGAAATGTCCCATATCTTGTGGAGAAGTTTGGTACTTTATAAGGAGAATTTTTCTTCATGTGGTACGGTTGAATTGTGGATATCCTGATACAATAACAATATTAGTGTGCTTTGGCCACCTGTAGTCCTCCCCGTACCCTTCTTATTTCTATTTTTGTACGGTGTGGTCGCCCTTAGGCCTTCAACACTAGTTAGGTACAACTGAATTGTCATGACCTCGCATATCTACACGCGATCTTGAGAATATATTTTTAAATAATTCTCATTCAAGCAACATTATTTTTTAAACATTATTTGAATTTGCTTGAAAAATTGATTTCGATGAATTTTAAGAATTAAAATGTTTTTTATATCTATCGGGGTAAAATGGGTCGTTTTTATCCGACACTACTTGCAACCTTGAATATAAAGAAGTTAACAGTGAAGAGGTATAATCAAGTGTTGAATGTACATTTTCGTACTGATTAAACTATACATTTAGAAGCTATATTTAAGTATAGGAGCTATACTGAAGTATAAAAGCTGTACAAAAGTATAAAAGCTATCCAACTCTAAAAGCTTTCACATCAGTATAAGAGCTATACTTTATTACAGGCTATAATCTAATACTTGACATCGAAATTGAAATTTTTAACCGATTTTAACAATATTTCCTGACGATTCAAAATGGAGAATTAAGTCAAGACTTGAAAAAAGTTTAAATAATAAAATTTTTGAAAAAAAAAATATCCACAATTCTTCGTAATAAATATTGTATATTACGAAAGTAAAGAAAAAGCGTGACGTCATTCCACTTTAATGCCTTCCTGTTCACATTATATCGTACAATAATGATATTTAATCGGTAGCGGTAGTAGATACTGATGAAAAACTAATGTATTACGAACTGGAATAACATCCACAACTTGAGCTGAAGGTTTACCTTTCTTATTATAAGACCTCTTTTCCCTCTTTTCGATCGTTAAGATTCCATTTAGAGTGAAGAATAACGCCTATGTGCACGTTAAAACTCTCCTGCACAACTGATTATATTGTGTCGCTTTCGTTGCGCTGTACCGCACACACGAGTTTATTTCTTCGTTTTTACTGTACACTCTATACTAGTCTATAGAGTGCCCTTTTTCATTCTACACCGTCCAACTTATATTCCCACACATTTCTAATCTCTCTACATGTGGTTTTGAAATTCTTTGCTCACCACATGTGTGATTCTATACCCCTATATTATCTTCCAGTTCCCCCCCCCCCCCCCTCGTTTCCTTTCTCTGGAAGGGAATGAATGTGGGAATAAGTTGAAGTGGTAAAATAGGATAAATCAATTCATAAAAAGTAGGAAAAAAAAATTAATTATTATAATTAAAATTAATTAAATAAATAAAAAAATTAAAATCAATTAATCTCAAATTTAGAATTTTTTTTAAGTGTTTTTACATGAAAAGTTTCATAAATCAGATATTATTTTACCAATTATCACTCTTTCCTTTTTCTCATCCACTCGATGATCCATTAAATGTCAATTGCAGGCATGAAATACATGAGATTATCAATTGTATTTGATTTGGCGCGCATTTTGTGTACATCCTAGACACTTTTACACTCAATCTGTCCACTTGTCAATTGAAAATTTAATAATAAAAATTGTTGAGTATTCATTGATCATGAGTTCTAGCTTTATCAATTTATCGGGAACTCTATTTTTGTGACTCTTGTTACAATTACGAGCAATTCAATTGATTCGTTAAAATTCAGAGAGAAAGAGAGAGATTGAAAGTCTCGAGGGGGGTGGGGTTGAGACTAATGGAATGAGTAATAAAAGAATGAAGAATTATCTTAATTGTTTTATTAATTTAACAACAATTTTTTTTTTCTTTTAAAAATTGATTTTTTTTCTGTTTTGAATTAATTCTTCAATTTTTCTCGATATATTTCAAGTTTTAATGAGAAAATGAGAGTAAAAATTAGATGAATTCATTCCTAAAATGAATAAAAATAATTTGCTTGGGTGATAATCGATGATTTTTTGTTAATTAAAAAGTGTTCATACCCAACAGTGATGTAAATCCGTCGAGATCAACACTATATCGAAATAATAATAAAACAGGAATGAAGATTCATAGTTTATTCTTTTACTGTGTTCACTGAAAAAGCCGTTTGCACAGTCATAGCAGGTAGGCAACTGGAGGTTGCCAGTTCACTGGGTGAAGCTCATCCTCCCTCGCAAAAAAAAAAAAAATACCACCCTCCACCGAGTGTTTACGATGTTGGCCGAGGAGTTTAGTGGGGTAAATTAATTGTACAGCGACTGCGCTTAAGTCATCTCCAGATATCACATTTCTCTCGCTTTCTCCATCCATTCATTCAATTCCATTCGTAATTCATTGTTTGAATTACAATGCAATGGAAATTTGGCACGAGTCCACGAGAATTTTCTTTTTTTTTTTTTTTCTTCACTGTGGAAATATTCTTAAAGACATTATTATTTTTCATTGTTTATTGCTGTTCTCTTTTGATTTTTTTTCTAGTAGAATTAATTTTTTTTTTTTTTTTAATCTAATTCTAGAATTTATAATCCATTAGGTCCAGTAATACTTTCACTCCCTTCTCTCTTTATTTATCTGGTATTAATAATTTAGTCAATTACAATAATTATTGAACGATAAGGAGATCCATATGGCTACTTTATTCCTTTTTTTTAAAGGGCAATTAGTGAATGTGTATACGAATATATTCGATTGACATTAAAAATTTTGTGGTTTAATTGATATAAAAAAAAAAAAAAAATGAATATTTTCCTCTTGTGTGGCTTCACAAAAATTTGAACTTGAAAAAAAAATATTTATTTCATATGAGAACTTTTGTAATTTAAATAAGTACTTTCAATTAATCGCATTATCCAATTAATTACATATAATTTTAAAAAGTGATTGAATACATGAGAATTAAATTTACAAAAAAAAAAATTACAATTTTTAGAAAAAATTTGCACATTTTCCCGCATTTGAAAAATTATAAAGAATTCCATGATTTTGTTAATCGAATTTATTTACAAATAAATCACTCTGCATACGTAACATGTATAAACTCTATTAAACATTATCAACAGAATACTGGAAAAAAATAATATGTACATGGGAGGGTGCAGATTTTTTATTAAAAAAAAAAAATTATCTGCTATTATTTGTATTCCCTTTTAAGCTGCACAAATTGTTCTTGTTTGCAGTTACACAAAGTACATATGCGTTGTATTATATACACACGTGTGACATACGGAAATGGCAAATAAGCTTTTTTATTCAACTGTTAATCCCCGTGCAATAAACTAAATTCATAATCACCTGATTCTGACGTTCATTCATATTTTTTTCTCTCTAAGCTATCCTCTAATTGATTAAATGTATTTATTATGACACTTATTAATGGTATTTGATGATTTCAAGTTGCTTGTGATGTCCATTTATTACATCCTTCATTCTATTCTCAATAATGTGACGATCCCGAATGATTAAGCTTTAAGATTTCTCCAATTATTCATTTAATATTTATAGATTGTAGAATATAAAGAATGCATTTTATTTAAAGAAAAAAAAAAATATCTATATTTACATTTATGTATTATGTCATCATTCATCAAAGTAAAATTTTAAAATCTGTTAAAACTTGTTTTTTTTGTTCTTCGTTTCTTTGTACATTGAAAATTTTTAGGTACTATTTGAACAATGTATTATTAAACATCATTTATCATTCATTAATCATGCAACGACATAATTTTCAAAAATGCAATTTATGACAAGACTGTTTTGTTATTAATTGAATGTCGTTGATAATCATAATTTCTTGTCTTTTCATTAGCTACAATGACTCAAACCATGATCACTAATTTTTTTTTTTTTTTTTTTTTAAAAAAGATTACATTAGCAATTTGATTAAGCCCATTTCTACAATTTTCACTATTGAATTGAGAGTCACGTTACATTTGATTTTAATTAATAATTATTTGGACCCTGGCCTCTTAGATCCGCCACTTTGCGTAACGTTGATACTTGGGCTCAAGTTGGCTAGCTAAAGCCTCCAAATCCTCAGTTGCTTGATACTCATATCCCTTGAGACGTTGTATTTCCTTGGATTTAGTTGCTGTCATAATCTCATCCATCTCATCATCCTCCGACATATCTTCCTCACTCGACACTGCAATCAATTATCCAAAAGAAATATATTAATTCTCATAAATTAAAAAAAAAAAAAACAACTTATTTGGAAAGATTTTGTATTACACGAAATATTATATTAGTCAAAGGAACATGAGGATAAATGATACATCAAATAATGCCAGGATGATAATTAAATAATTAATTATTGAATTAATCAAGGATCATTTAAATTGTAGATTAAAAATGTGAGGATTATTTGGATTTCTCAATAAACAAAGAAAACCCTCCATCGATTATGTCTTCTCCTCTTATGAGTTGATTTAATACGAAATCTGGTATCACCCCTACTTATCATGTGTACAGTTAATCACAGGACAAATGATCACAAATTTAATCACATGGACGAATGATCACAAAATATTTGATCATAGGAACAAGTCGTCACAAAACCTTTTATCGCGAGTTATTTTGATCACGGGATAATAACAGTGACTAATATGGCGGTAATGCTTTCCATCAACGTGTTGATAGGAGTAATGAGCAGTTGGAAAAATTCATCAACGCTTTAAAAGTCGAGCCAGGATCGTCTGAGGTGATTTGGGAGCAATTCAATGCTGGTCGTCATGTTGCATCACGGAAGCGCAAGAAATATCGTGATTATGATGCTCGTCTCTACTCGGTGTTGTCGTCCTGGGACGATGAGGGCGATATTCTGGAGTATCTACGCGGGGTCACTCACAACGTTTATCCGTGATGTTTGATTCTACGGTCGGATCAATTTGAACGTCTTATGATTTTTTCTATTGTAATTCTATATAATATACTGAAATTACGACAATTTAATATCCTGTGATGTATTTCCTTAATGATCTAATTATCCTGTGATTGTTTTTTTCGTGATCAATTGTGATAAGTTGTTCTGTGGTCAGTTGCCTTGTGATCAACAGAGGTGCAATCCGAAATTCTTCCCCCCCCCCCAAATGAATAGCAAAAATATTCTACAAGCTGTAAAACAATCAAAGCGAAGCAGCCAACTCTCCCAACATCAAATTTCATGTTTTTTTTTTTTTTTTTTTTAAATTTCAACTCACCTCGTACTACTGCTGACCATCTGTTCCTCAGTATTTAATTTAGCTCCAATAATCGTCATATCAGTATCACCAATAATCTGTGAATCAGTCTCTCGACAAATATTCTCATGTACAACAATTGAATCTCCATTATTAACAATGACACTTGTTTTTAGCAAAAGCTTTTGACAACCAATGCTCTGTGTACATTCGCGTGAATTAATAACTGGAATGTTATAAAATTTATCATCACTATTGTCCTTGTATACTGTATCAATTTTAGTACAAACTGATGAACATTCTGAATCAATACCAGAATCAAGACTCTCTTGAAAATTGTCTCTTATCTGTGATGATATATCCAAATTATCATCCGATATTGATACATTAGCCTCTTCAATACCAGAATCTTGACTATTTCTGTGTATATTTATTGATTTATCAATAAATAAATTTGTAGGTGATCTTGATATTAAATTATCACCAATTTTATCTATTAAATCATCAGAAATAATTGGCCTGTTTATACTATTGGTTACCCTCAATGTTTCTTCATTATCAATTGTACCTGATAAACTTTTATCCCCAAATTCTCCAACAAAATTCCCACTGACATCATCATTCATCATCAAAACGGCATTCAATATTGATTTCATTATCTCCTGAACATGTTCCTCCACTGATATATCCACTGAATTATCATTAACATTACCCTGATTATCATTATCATTGAAACACGTATCAATAACTGATGAATTAAATTTACAATTATCCTCATTAATATTACTATCCTCATAAATTTCATTGTTTAATAATTTATCATTATCACTAGTCTCTTTGTCTTCATTATTCTCATCATCATTAATTCCAAAATTATGTACATCAACCGCATTATTTAAATTAATTGTGTTAATACTGTCTTTCGTACCATTATCACATATTGTTTCAACATCACTCACTTTATCCACAATTTCATCAATAATATTTTCACACTCATCTATCATAATTGAGTATTCTGATTTATATGTTAAAACAGGTACACGCGTTACACCTTTATCATTATCAAATTCAATTGAACTTTTAATTATTAAATTATGGGCATTATCGAGCTCTGTATCGTCCTCCTCAACACCAGACAATTTTCTCACTATTTCCTCACTCTCATTTGATGCTTCAATTGGTTTAATAACACTACTAGAATCATTAGATTCAATGCTCAATAATTGATCAATACTGAGAGACTTTACTGGATCATTCAACAATAAAGATGACTTTGATGTGTCTGAGATGGATCGTTGAAGGGGCTGACGTGTTGTATCCTTCAAATACTGATGAAATTTATCACCAAGTGCCATCATAGTATTCATACTCCCCTGAAGTGAATTCTTAAGTGGTACATCAGTTTTATCAACAAATGTATTACCAGTAAATATATTTCCAGGATTTTGAAAGAGACCGAGTAGTCGTTCCAGGCTCGATTGTTTAGGTACATCTGTTATCTTTGGTTCTTCATTATTTTTATGCACAAATACCAGAGGTTCTGATGTTATTTCATCATCAACAACTGGTGGATTTTCATTATTTACGATATCAGAGGATTTTTTCAATATTTTATCATCACCCGATGTACTTGTTGCAGTGAATATTGTTGATGTTGTTATGGTTTTATCACTCTCTGATTCCTCCGAGTCAATTTTATCTGGCATATCAACACGATAATTAAAGCCAATAGTGATATTTGTATTATTAGCTGATGTTACAATATTTTTAACATCTGTATTTGGTGGATTTGTATCAACAACTGTAACACGAAATCGGGATAATCCACCACTATTTGTTGCTGGAAAAAAACACGTTGGTGATGATGCTAATGAGGGTGGTGTTATTGGTGATGATGAGGCTGAGGAATTAGTAGAACTTAGTGATGCCTCAGAAACACGTGATACGACGAAACGATTTCGCGAAGGACTTGGTATTGGACTTGCAACTGGTGATGGTATTGGTGATGGTGCTGGTGAACGTAGACGACCACCAGTTGTACGTTTTGGTTCAAGCATTGTTGTTGTTGTTGTTGTTGTTCGATTATTTTTATCAATACCACCAGAATTTAGTACAGTGGATGAACGTGGTAATGTCTGACATGTCAGTGATATTTTACGTGAATTAACACTTGACAGACGACTACGATGTTGTGGACTACCTGATTCTTCTGTACTTGAGTCTGTTGACAGTGGCTCATCATTTCTTGAACAGTAACTGCGTATTTCGGATACTATTGTCAGGTATGTCTCCATCATTGATGGCTGAAAATTATTATTTAATCACCACAAATGGATAAATTTTAAAAATAATCATTATGAGGTAATAATTACCGCTTTGCTCCAAGTTTTATCATCCAAATCAATCTGAGTTATTGTAACATTTTTCTTCATAGCCAAGCATAGGAATGTCAAGCCTGTAAGCTGTATATGATTGTCCCTGAGATCTATCCTCTGAAGTGTCTCATTTTTACCAACAACTTCAGCCAATGCCATTATCCCTTTGTTCATTAAACCAGTAGCCTGGACACCAAGTTGTAGTAATACTGTATTATGTTTTAATGAATCCTTGCATATGTCCAGAAAATCATCGCTAAGTGTATTGTGGCCGATGTTGAGGGTCTCAAGGCTTTTAGATTGTGCCTAAAAGATTTAATCATTCATTAGAAATTAATTTATTCAATTCAAATAATGCTTTATATTTACTGGACGTACAATAGTTTCATCAAAATAACCAGAACAAATTTTAGTCAAATGATTGTTCCACAGGATAAGTATCTTGAGCCCCTTGGTGCTACCATCGTACGATTGATAAACAAGACCATCCAATATATTGTGAACACCCTCGTCTTGAATATTATTGTTACTTATATCCAACAGCTGTAGACAATTATTAACTCTGAGAAGTGAGCCCAATTGTATAGCGTCCTCTTGGGCCAGCCCATTATCAGCCAAATACAACTCTTTGAGTCCTGTATTGAGTTTTAATGCAGCAACTGTAAGAAAAATTATTCATAAAACATGAATATTTATTTATTGTACTTTAAATAAAAATTTTTTTATAAGATTACCTAGTATAACAAAAGCCCGACCCGCGAGTCCACAATTCTCAACTTTCAATATTTGCAAGTGGGAAACAAGTTGCAGTGGTCTTTTAAGAATATTCATGTGCTGTTGGGTCAGTACAATACTCTTAGCATCCAACTGTTCAAGGCACAGGGTTTTTTTTATCATTTGACCACACGCCTGCCAGCCACGCGTTGCAATATTACCATTGCTCGATATATTAACATGTTTAGCTGATTCGTAGTACTCAATCATATCAAATATTGTTTCAGCACTTTCATCAGTTAGGCCAGATGATTCCAAATCAATTTGACGAAATTGTATCCTCTTGAGAATTTCCTCCAGTGGCTCGCAGTGTTCCTTCTCTAGTACTTCGTGCTTAAGGCTGAGATCATCGCATCGACCATTACTTATATCTAATACCTGGTTTAAATAATTGGAATAAATATTTTATTGTTATTATTAGAGTGAATTCAACGTTTTTTTTTTTTTTTTGTTGTTTTTAAATAATTATGGTAAATATTACCTCAAGTTGATCTAAGACTTTTTTAAGAGGTTCTGCATGATGACGTTCACATGATTCTTTGTACGATGATATCAATATGTCCCGGCTTACATCCTCGGCTGTGCAAAAATTTATCGTACATATGCAAAAGTAAATTTAAACAATTTATGAATTGAACAGTTATGATTTATTTGTAAATGTTTACAATTTTTTTGTTTACTCTTTTTTTTTTTTTTTTTTTATTCATTTTTCCTTTTCTACTTATTATCCTCAAATTTTCACGCTTTTTTGCCATCTTAATTGAGTTATGAGAGTGAATGACGGGTGGATACTGGATGATTAATGGGATAAACATGAAAATACAGCACTCAATGTCGGCCAAATGTCGTATCTTTATTTTTATTTTTATATGATGCAATATTACAATTTTTCTTTTTCTTTTTTATTCATTATTAATATTAATAATATTCCAGTTGATCAATGTATATAATACAAATAACACATTAGACTGAATAACTAATCTACTCCAGTAGTTTTATATTATGAAATCCGTTGTGTTGATTATATTCTTCATGTACAATTCTTAGTTGCAGATCACTGATAAGGAAGGTCAGGAATTTTAAATGAAAAAATACATTTATATATATATTCTCAAATTCCAGGAAAGAGGGGGGGGGGGGGGTTAGCATTCATAATGATTTTTTTTCCCCCTTTATCATGCTTGTGAATAATTTTTTCAAACAACTGTGAAAGAAACTCGTTTATGTTTAGTCTGTAATTTGCTTTAATCACACTGATGCATCATAATAATCACGATGGTATAGGGGGGGGATATGGAAAAAATAAAATGTAAGAATTGTTTTTTTTTTTTTCTAGTCAATATGAGATTATTAAAACAATTGTATTCGATACAATTATATTTCCTCTTCTGTTTTTTTTTTTTTTTTTTTTTTTTATTACAACACCACAGGGGTAATTCTTAACATACCGTTGTACTTAAAATTAGTATACAGTTCTGATTGTGAAATCTTTAGGACATTCTTTTGAGTGACTCGGATGGTCTATAAAAAAAGAAGTTTAAACCCACTTTGTTTTATATGTTAAAGGATCTCCTCTTTTAAATATAAAATTATTTAAAAATGATAAACACAATTATTAATACATAATAACAATTGATATTATCTCAGTTATAATACAGAAGATACATATTTAATGATGAGAGGATTGGATGATGTCATAAAAGATAAATTGTATTTTTTTTTTTTTTTTTTTTAAATAATAATTTATAAACTTACCGTGCTCCCAAGGATTAGCTGGCTCTAGGTAACCCGTGACAAGATCTCTATCATTTTGTGGAAAATTCACCCTTCTTCCCTCCTTTCTACCATGCCCAGCCAATGCGCTACGTATTTTTTTACCATCGATGATAATATACTTTGATCTATCACTTTTCGTTGTATTCTTCATTAATAAATCATTATTTTTATTACAATAATTAGTCAAGGACGTTTCAACTGACTTTGTTCCGTCCGTATCTGACTTTGTCACTGACGTATCAGTTGTTTTATTAGTAACTGTCGTTGTCAATGTCGACGAATAATCGTCTATTGGTCTTACACACTCGCTCATCGTGAATCCTCTTGCCCTTTATCATCAAACCACCCTCCTCCCCCTTTTTTTTTTCAAAAATTATTATTCGATTATTTACCTCTCATCAACTGTATTGTACCCCACTCAAAAAAAAAAAAAAAAAAAAAAAAAAAAAGAAAAATCCTCCCCCTCATTGACAAACACAAAACTCCCACCCCTCACTCATTTATCCCCCTAGAATTTTATATTATTTTTATTTCACAAATTTTACCATACAATTATCCCTCATGCATTATATTCATTATTTATCATAATTTATCACTTCATTGTTGTTATTATTAATTTTATTATTATTATATTAAACCGTACACACAAGTTATTGGTACACTCACGCACGTAATTAATCAATCAACAAATTTTATTATCGAGTTTTAATGTTTTTTTTTTTTTTTTCATTATACCGTGATAGCAACCATTTGGGAAATAAATTGTACAATAAATTAAAAGAAAAAGGAAAAAAAAAAATTCAACACCCGTACAACAACTATACGAAATGAATACTACTCATTTACTACTTTAACACCACTTTACCCACTACCCATGTTGTTCTTTCTCGCAATCCGCCATCATTGTTACCGTATTAAAAAAAAATCCAGAATATAACAGAATATAATCTCACTGGAATACCCCAGTGGAATATTTCTCTCTCTTTTGTCTTGGCTGCATTTGATATTTTCTAGGGATTTTTTGGGAAGTTACTAGTATTATGGATATGGGATGGGCAAGTGGAAGGGGGTGTGGTGGAGGGGCTAGTGAAGGGCGGGGGAGGGGGTTGAGCTGTATGATGTACAACTTTTTTTTTTTCATATACAGTCAGAGGTAAAATATAATAGGAGAATCGTCCCCCCCCCTGCCCCACTTGTGGGGTTTTCTCTTTCTTTGTCTGTCTCTTTTCTAGGGATTTTTTGCGAAATTACTAGGATTAGCGGGGCGGGGGGAAGAATGACTTGATGCGCAGGAGGAGAAAAACTGCGCATGTCGCCAACTTCAGATCAATGAATTCGGACGGGGAGAATTGATATAAATCTGATGGATTGTTTATATTTTTTCATAAACAGAAAATTGTTGATTAATTTTATTGATAAAAAGGTGTTAGTGATTTTGATTGTGGTGAGTAATTACTGGTATTTTTTTATATTGTGAATTATTTATTAATTAGAGAGAGATAGTTGGGTTTATGTAATGATGATTTTGGGGTTATGTTGACAGACCGGGATGTCATGTTTTATTGATTTGGATTTTGATAACGTAATGATTACGTGGTGTTGATAAACACTGATAAATTTTTTTTACTCAAGTTCATGTATTTATTTGTGATTAGCATTGTTAAGTAGTAGTGGAAACAGGCAGTGCGTTTGTATTTCAAATTTTAACAATTTAATTTCACTTGTGATTAAGTTTTTTGATGAATATCTCTGAATCCATGGGAGATGAGAAAATTTTCATGGGAATCTTTTTTGTAGAGTGAAATGAGGACTAAAAAAAAGATTTCTATAAAAAAATTTGTATCTCTCTTAAATTTTGAGATATCGTTGAAAAACTTTTACGATTTATCATTGAGTAAAAAATTAGCACTCAATGCTCGTTTTTTCAATAACAATGGCTTTTTCTTTTTTTTATTTGTACGCGGACGAGTGCTAGTAGTCGTTGGTATATCCTCGGTGCTCGAACTATCACTGAAATTCTCAACAATTAATTTATTATTGATTTTTGAAACATGAATTGTGGCTGTTGCCACAATTCCACTCCGTCGAAATTTCTTCTTGGAGTCTTTAGATTTTTGGGATTTTGGTAATTTTCCTACACCAAATAGCTTCAAAGAGTCCAATGGTTCATTGGTAACAGCTGATTGTTGTGGAATATCATCGGGATTTAGAGCTTTTTGTCGTTTAAAACGAATACGTTTTTTCTTTGAATTCTTTTGAGACTCGTCATCAGGATTTTCTTCACTCGCTTGACTCTTTGAAGCTCTAGCAGATCTGTTGATTTTCTTAATTTTCTTCGATTCAGAATTACCAGTTGAGTTGAGAGATTCCAATTTCTTGGAACAGGATCTGAAAAATTTTCATTAATTACAAGCGTCCATAAAAAATTCATTAATGAATTCCTAAAGTATAATTAATACTTGAGCAATGCTTCACTATTTTTTTGACACATCAGTGCTAGTTGAGAGACTCCCCAACTGAGTGGAGGCCTCGTTAACTCCTCATTATCATCATTATTAGAATCGATATCAGCACCTGTCCATATCTGTTGTCTCAATGATGTTAATTTAATCTGAACATCCTGACTTCTGGGATTTATCGGAGATAAATGACGCATAAATCTGAAAATACCAGTGTCTTAAAATAATTATGACAAACGATAATAATAGATATACTCACCTTGCTGGTTGTGTACCTCGGGTTCTTCGAGGCATTTTACACATTATTTTATCACCCACTGACTCTTCGACAAATGCTAGAGTGTGGGGCCTCAATAATGGAAGAGTATCAGTCTCGTATTCCTTCTTATTTGAATCATAACGTTTATCAACAGCAGAATAGCTCTCTTTGAAACTCCTACGTAAACATTCACTCTTTCTAGAATTTTCAATTGGTGCAGTGATGTAATATTCATCAGCTGAGTCTGTTAAATCACAGCACATGTCACTTCCTGGATCAGTGGATGGTAAATCCATAACAGGTCGACGATTCTATATATTTAAACAAAATTTTGCTAATTACATAATCGATTGAATATAATCTAAATATTTTTAAATCATCAACTCACTAATAATTTTTGTCTCATATTTCTGCTCTCCTCCATTTTCGTCTTTTTTCGAATTTTCCTCGGTTTACCCGAATTACGAAATATCGGTAATTGTGGTGATGGCGGTGGTACAGACAGATATTCAGATCGATAATCACCTGAGGTTTCGCAATCCAATAATATTGTCGTTTCACTAGTACCTAATTTCATTTCCTCCGATGAACTATCCGATGTATCACCTTCATCACTTTTTAACCATACAAAATAATTATAATCACATATTGTAATGATTCACTGAATAATTACCTTGAATAATCAGTGAGATTTATATTAGTTGGTTCATCAGCACTCGAGCCCTCTTTCATCAATCGGACCAGAATTTTATTGCGCAGTCTCTCCTAATTACAATTAAAATTTATATTAAAATTAATCATCAAAGAAATCAAAAACAAGTGTTTACCTTTGTAGGATCATCATCAGAAAAATCAAGTAGAGTTTCACAAAATGCTTTGCCAATTTGTTCATAATCCTGTGTAGAAAAATGTGTACCGCTTCTGGATCCTAATTTTGATCCACCCATTGAAGCCTCAACAGTATAACTATTTTGTACACCCATTAGCCACACAACAACTCTGCTTGTTCCCTCTTTACCCTTTTCAATATGAAATTTACAATTCTCAAAGGAAAACTGTAATTCAATAATTAAATACAAATAATTAATCTGAATAAAAATAGTATAATTTGTTAAATTCAATTTATATACTTTATCAGCAGCATTTTTATGCAACATCAGGGGAAATATTTGTTCAGTCAATTTTCCATAGCATCCAGCTCTCTTGCTCTCACATCCATAAATAAATGTATTGTGTTTACGTGAGTGTGCATGAAGATCACAGTAAATTGTTATACCACACTCCTCCATTAATCTTCGTATCATGAGTTTTGTGTGCCATACAGACGGATAACTCTCTCGCATAACAGTACGATACTGTCTATTTAAATCCTTTCCTGACAGTGAACATCTGTTATTACCAACAATAACACCGTCTGGATTAAGCATGGGTACTAATTTGAATATGAATCTCTCTCGTAGTTCCTTTTAATAATTATAAGACTCATTAATAATCTGGTAGTACGTCCAAATATTTATGCGACAAAATATCATCAAAAAATATTATTGGTCAAAAATATTAGCCTCCATGAAATGGCAGTGCAAATTGTTTTCATATACCAATATGGATTTTTGGTTTTCGATTGAAGAAAGAGTAGATAGTTTATTTCACAATTATTACTCATAAATATTATATAGTCAATTGACATTTAACAATAATTTTTTTCGTTATTCGTAATACCAATTTCTTCATGTTTTAGGATCAACATATTATTATTTTTCTTCACAATTTGCTAATAAATATTTTTTAACAATGGACATTAACATTAACTGTCATCGTACTGCAAACATTCAACATTAATTTTTTCAACTTTTCACATAAATTTGAACCGATTCACTGAGTTTTAATTTTCTTTTGTCACATGTCATTATATTATTACGAAAGATTAATTCGGTATTTGAGTGTGGTTGTATTTGGTGTCTGTTTGTCATCTTGTTTTCAATAGGAAAAATTGTGTGCTACACCTCGAAGATAGTCGATGATGTTATTCTCTGGTGTGTAATCTGGTGACTTTATGTCATATGATCTTTTCTATTAGATATTTATTCCCCTGATATTTTGTCGTTTTTATATTTTTTCATGGAATCAATAATCCATTATCGGAATTTTATTTTATTGTAATAAACTTACTCGTGCTTGATTAGATTCACTAGTCAAAAAATCGATAATTCCTTTCATCATCCAACTTGATGGTGTCTCTCCGGGATGCACTCTAGCTGTTATAACAATACCCTTCTTCTTTCTCCCTTCGTCATTGCAATTGGGGGCTGTTATTGTCAGATAATGTACACTATTACCAGCTAATGTTCTACAGAGTAGTCGAAGTTTTGTAAAACGAGATTTTACGGGATCGCTGGATATTCTCGTTAGATATTCCTATTTTCGTCAAATAATTAATGATTTATCTCTCATTATCTCACAGAAAATTTACCTGCAAGTCTGTGTAAGTGTAGGGATAACAGTGAGCCAAATATACAGTATCCTGATCATGAGGAAATGTTATATTAAATGTCAACGTGTGCTTCTCTCTCTCCTCATCTCTTAAAAATTCAAAAAAAAAAATCACAATTATCAAAAATCAATTCAAGACTAATTATTAACAATTTTTATTACACTCACGATGAATCATTCTTATAATAAGTTATGTTATCACCACATCGTCTCCATCCAACAGCATGCAAACTAGCATCTTTTGTAGAATAAATAAGTGGTCTTAGTCCCTCATTGTAAAGACTTTCTTCTTTACAAAAATTAACAATTGACAGTCTGTATATTGTTTTACTCTTCGTATTTGATATACGAAAATAAAACCACTGCATATGTCTCTGAGTATACAAATCCTTTCTCAGATGTAACTGATAATAGGTATCAGTAATTTTAATAACTTTACCAAGATTACCAGACTCAAATCTTGATTCAAATTTCAAATCACTTGTATTATTAATCGATGTACTTGTGAAATTAATATTATTGCATTCTTCTAGAGTTGTATATACATCTGAAGATGTTAAAACTACAGTACCACCTGCGCATGATCTGCTAAACTGTATGAAAAATTGTATTATCAATTTTTTTAGAAAAATTTTATAAAAAAAATAATTTTTAAAAAATTAATCAACTTACATAATTCGTTGCACTCATTGGATTATAAGCATAAATCACAGTTCCCATATCTTCGGTTATTGGTTTAGGCTTTGGTTCTTTACCAGTTGGCACATAGTAGGGTTCAGCCATCGGTGGAGTGTAATCAATATGACCAACTCTCTCTTGAATCACCTGAAGGCATTTAAAAAAATTACTATCATCACAATTTAAACTCATTAAATATTATAAATAAATTACCTTGCACTCTGTAGGCCATCTTGGCTCTTGCGTAATAGCATCAATGGCCTGAACATCTGCCTCTCTGTACTTAAGGATACTTGAGGTAATTGGTAATACCGAGTCTACGTCTCTTCGGGAAAATCCAAATCGATCTTGAAGGCACTGAGTTGTCAAATAATTTCCTACAATTGTGATAAATTATATTAATAATAAATATTTCATCTCCACTTACCTCTCTATTAATTCAAATAATCATATCTGAAAAATCATATGTGATAATATAATATTAATTTGCGTGCTATTAATATCAAATTATGAAAATAAAATAAATTCAATAAAATTTGATTTATTATTATTTTCCATTTCAATTATTCACCAATACTTGCGGTGCTCTCTGACACCGATTCACGATATTCTGGCATTATATTCTTGGCTTATCTCCAACAATTATCAACTCGATTAGCTGAAAATTATCCGATAATAAATAAAATTTTAAATACACAAGTACTATTACACGAATGATGGCAACGACCGGTATGATAGCCCAAGGGTTAGTCCACTGCAATTTTAAAACTTTAGTCTTGTTACACATAGTTATGTACAGGAATTTACAATGTATTCAACGAACTTGCACGCAAAGATTGATCGATACCGTCTATATCCCATTATATACTTGAGTAACAAAAGTTGGTGGGGAAAATTAACGGATTAATTACTCTAGGAAGATTACGATAAAGAAGTTAATTATTATTTTTTTTTTTTTTAGATTGAATAAAGTACCTGGAATAGGTAGTACTGGGAACAGAATAGCTTGTAGCTCTCGTACTCGACTGTTCAACAAGAAATCCATTTTTCATTTTAGATATTTTTATATATTCCATATGTATAATCAGTATTTTTAGATAAATATTCTATATTAATTTTTTTGTAATTCAAAATTGGGTACAATGAGCCTTGAAATGACAATCACTAATGACACGATTCACTGAAATCTCATAAGACTCGAAACAATGTATATGATATATACAAACAAGTATAGAAAAGTCACAACCTGACAACCGAGTCGATGTGGGCGGGATCTATTGTCATAACATTTGCTCCAAATTTAATGTTAAATTTGAAATATCGTTTGTCAGTCCTGCATTATTCGTTAAATTTAGACATCGATGGATAATATTTATGCATAGATTTCATAATTATTTCAATCGTTTGGATTTTACTTGGAATTCAGGCTTTCTGGTTGCTTCCTACCTGTATTGATCAATCAACTATCATCCATAAGGCACGTAATCCGTTTATAGGATACAATTTATTTTATTCTTTCATCGTTTAGTGAAGAAAGAAGATAAATTATTTCACAAAAATGGGAAGAACAGCGACAGTGGCGGTTTGCACATTGAACCAGTGGGCCATGGACTTTGATGGTAACTTGAGGAGGATCCTTGAGAGTATTAAAGAGGCTAAAGCCCAAGGGGCTAGATTTCGAAGTGGTCCTGAGCTTGAGATTACGTAAGTTTTTATATTATTTATCAATTGAACCCATGTAAATATGAAATTTTTCTTGCAGAGGGTACAACTGTGAAGATCATTTTTATGAAAATGATACAAATCTTCACAGCTGGCAGGTCTTAGCAGTGCTATTGAAATCATCAATTTGTGAGGATATTCTTATTGACGTTGGAATGCCAGTTATGCACAAAAATGTAACATATAACTGTAGAGTTGCATTTTTAAATAGGAGGATTTTATTAATTCGTCCGAAGATGCAAATGTGTGATAATTCACTTTACAGAGAGGGCAGATGGTTTTCTCCATGGAGAAAGGTAGGATGATAGTGAATATTATGAGATAATACAAAAATGTTTTATTCAACGGTGGCCGAGTGGTTAAAGGCGGTTTGCGGGGATAGGGAACTTGCATGGAGCTCTGTTTTTTCTTAAATTTCTCATCTAGGCATTCTTCATAACAAATGAATAGCTAAATAGAAAGAAATATTGTGATATATCGTCACCTTAATAACAAATAAGCGTAATCGCCAAAATTTTTCGATTTTCTAAAATTTATATGAGAAAAACGTATCTCCATTTTTCTTTCAAATTTGCATGGTTTGATGTACTTGCAATTCGTTAAGCACATAAAGAAATATTTGCAACAAAAAAGCTTATCTCCTGATAATTAAGGTGAGAAAAACGTACGTGCAACACACCTAGGTAACAGAGGAGCGTATCTCCCACATGTGTGTCTCCCGGAAACTTTCCTCCCATAAAAAACTCGATAGATACTACTTGGAGATACGTTTGTTTGTTTCCTCATCGTAACAGAGGAGCGTAACTCCAAAAATTCAGGAAAACTAACAAATTCAATGTTAGAGTAATATCACATCGAGAAAAAAAAATTTACTGACTTCCGGAGTTACGTTTATTTGTTATTTATCCGAGTCACGCCAACGTAACTACCAAATGAGTCGATTGTTGATTTCTGGACGAATTGAAAAATAAAATTTTTTTTGTAGCGAAAAAACTTAAGTGGGACTTACGTTTTTTTGTTACAAATATTGAGGGACATACGTTTGTTTGTTACGAAAAAATTGAATGCAGTTTTTTCGACGTTTAGATGAATATTGAACGCGAATAACGAATTTTTTTGGAGATACGTTTTTTTGTTACCGAAATCGGCTTTTTTGGCGGTTACGTTTGCCTGTTATTAAGGTGACGATATGTCCTTGATAATTTATGATTAATTAATTAAAAAGCAGTGGTTTCTGGGACCAATTTTTAGGTTATGAAGTCACGTTTGTCCCTTGGGTAGCTTCTCATTGGTCGAGTGTCCGAGAGGTGGGGGGAGTCGTAGTCCTTCATTGGCTGAGACACGCCCACAGATTAAGTTGGGTTTACTTGGATACGTCCTTTAATTGGTTTAGCCCCCAAGAGACCTTGTGACGTCATGAGTGATTGAAATATGGAAATTTTAAAAATTAATTACTAATTACTGAACAATTTTTGAAACATTTTAGAGTGAAAAATTGTTATTGGAGTTATCATATTGAAATAAAAAAATTAATAAAAATTCATGCAAGTTCCCTATTGGAATTTTTAACTCACTTGGAGACCGTTGAATAAAAGAAGCTCGGTAGATGGACATGATCAATTTCTAACTAGTCAAAAATGTAAAAAGCTGAATAGGCTATATGTGGAAACAAACAATACAATACAAATGTTTGATTTTGATCCATTTATTCGTAGATAAGAACAGTCGAGGATTACTTTTTACCGAGACAAATTGCCCAGATAACTGGTCAAACAATTGTACCAATTGGTGATGCTGTTATTGCAACGAGAGATACGTGTATTGGATTTGAAATATGCGAGGAACTCTGGCATCCAGATAGTAATCACATACCAATGTCGATGGATGGTGTGGAGATAATATCGAATGCCAGTGGATCAATGTTTGAGATACGTAAAGCGTATACTATTGTTGACAGAGTTAAATCAGCTACGGCTAAGGCTGGTGGATGCTACATGTACAGTAATTTTTTTGGTTGTGATGGTGGCAGAATGTTGTTTATGGGTTTTTCATCGATAACTGTCAATGGATCGATGATTGGTAGAGCTAAACAATTTTCATTGAGAGAAGTGGAAGTAACAACAGCTACTTTTGATCTCGAGCTTATCAGGTAATGATTTAATTATTATCATTAAAATTTTTTTATTATTGATTGAGAATTACGAGACATTGATAATTATAACATGATTAATTTGTACATAATCGTGACTTATTCATGAATATAAATTCCAAAAAAATTTGGATAAAATACTAGTCATGATGTATTTATAATTGGTAGGATTATTGAAAACCATAAAACAAAATTTTTATCATATTTAAAACAGTCAAAATTATGTTAACAATATGAACACTATTCGATAATACGAATAAAATAGAACAGAGGAAAGAATAGAGTCTCTAAGATATTTCACCCAATTTAACAGGGCGAAATATTCCAACACAATCGTGATAAACTCTTGTGTATGCTTTTATTTTATTTGGATCCTGTCCCGTTCTTCTGTAGATAATTTTCTTACACTTTCGACACTGATAAGCTGATATAAATTCTTCAGCATAAACATAATTAACATCATCCCTCGATCCAATATCTTCACCAACTTTTCTCGATATTCTAATTTTTTCAGTATTAAATTCCTTACAGTGTGCAGCATTTTCCTTCCTATTCAATCCCATTTTATCGAGATAAGCATGAATAGCTTGATGTAAAATTGTTTTCACAAGAACCGATCGTTTTTGTCCCTCGTGACGAAATTTTGATATTGATATTTTATTTTGTGAAAAATTTGTACGACCATAGGCTGTTATCAGGCTTGCATTCCACTCAATTCTGTATCCCTTTATTTTACCATGAAAATACTTTAAATCAAATTGTCGAAGCATTTCTACAATATCTGGCTTTACTTCTGTATTGAATCTGTCGTCGAGGGGTGATGCTGTTGTTGGATCAAAGTCATCTGGTAAATCTACCTCTGATGTTATACCAAGATTCCATTGTTTTTGTATAGTTAATTTATCTTGGTGATCTAGTGGTCTTGATGAACGTGTACCTTGTGCCATATTTTTTATTTTATTTCGGTGGATTTATCAATCCTAGAAAATCATCAGAATAAAGTGTTAATAATGCTATTTATTCGATGTGCCATAACCTCACATTTTCGAACGTATCAACCCTATTTCGATCCATTCAATCTGCTCTTTTTTTTTATTTATTTCTATTTATATTTATAATTTCAACCAATGTTTTCCAATTTTCATAAGAATTTGTTATACTTGCTCCACTGACAACAAATATAACTCAATTATCTATCGGACATTGTTTGGAATCGCTCTGTTAATTGTGTGTAAACATCTACAAAACGTTAAAATTAATTTCACAATTTCTTTTGATTTTTAAAAATTAGCAGTTTGATCAGATCATTCAGATCACGTGATTTATATCATTAGGGAGGTATTATTGAGGGAAATTAGTGGATATTACCTTGTTGGATAGTCCAGCCAGTAGGTTATGTTTCACCATAAAAACACACTAGACAGTCGCTATGGCATTTACCGCGCATTTGAGGTGAGCTATTCACAATCCACTGCAGCTGGAGCGATGAGAGTGGAGGGGGAGGATTTATTTTTCATTTTGAACCGTTAGGAAATAATTTAAAAATATTTAAAAAAATGAAATGATTGAATTTAATTTATTTTTCTAATTAAAAAAAATATTTTTATTTTTATTTTATTCGTCTTCTCGTATACCTTCTCGAGTTTTTACGATTTGTTCCCTTCCCATCCCCGCCGAGGGCCAAGGAAAAACCTCAATCGAGGAAAACCTGATCAGGTACAGTCATCTCTTGCGAGACTCTCGCCCGGACAGTGAAAACTGTGAAATTAGAGCTTTCCAAAATTGGCCCTTCCTGACCGGGAATCAAACCCGGGCTGTTCACGTGCCAACCTCCCCCCACTTTCACCACACAGCCACCGCTGTCGGTAATTTGAAAATATAATAATTTTCAGAACATACAGAAATCAAATACGATCAAGAACTCATTCATCAGCAGCAAGTCCAGCCTATCCACGCGTTAAAATAGATTTTGCACTGACATCAGAAACAGACATTTGTCAATTAACAAGTGCAGCAGTTGACATTGACTCAATTGCAGATGAATTCTCGGAAATAACTTCTCCAGATATTCTCTACTTGCGACCTGAGGAGGAGATATCGATGGCACCAGCCTGTTGGCTCTGGGACTACTTGAGACGTTCCTGCCAGGGTGGTTTCTTCCTTCCATTAAGTGGTGGAGTGGATTCTGCCTCAGTAGCCTGTATAGTATACTCCATGTGTCGAATGATAGTCGAAGAAGTGAAGACAGGAGATGTTCAGGTATTAGCAGATGTTAGAAAAATTGTTGGTGATTGTGATTACATACCAACAGATCCAAAACAACTCTGCAATACTCTTCTGATCACTTGCTACATGGGTACTGAGAATTCTTCATCTCAGACAAAAGCACGAGCTGCTCAATTAGCCTCTCAAATTGGCTCCTATCATCACAGTATCATCATCGACACTGCAATTACAGCTGTTTTAGGAATATTCCAGCAAGTAGCTAAACTCACACCAAAGTTCAGAGTCCATGGAGGCTCACCCCGTGAAAATCTAGCCCTTCAGAATGTTCAGGCACGCATGAGAATGGTCATAGCTTATTTATTTGCACAATTGATGCTCTGGGTAAGGAGTAGACCTGGTGGACTTCTTGTTCTTGGCTCCAGCAATGTTGATGAGGCTTTGAGAGGATATTTCACTAAATACGACTGCAGCAGTGCTGATATTAATCCAATTGGCGGAATATCTAAAGAAGATTTGAAGAAATTTTTAATTTGGTTTGGAGATAAGTATGAAATAACAGCTATTGGAAAAATTCTGGAGGCTATACCAACAGCAGAGCTGGAACCTCTTCATGGTGGACAATTGGTGCAGACTGATGAAGTAGACATGGGAATGAGTTATAAGGAATTATCAACGTATGGAAGACTCAGAAAGGATCATTGTGCTGGACCATTCTCAATGTACTGTAAATTGGTGCCTATATGGGGTCATTTAAGTCCCCAGGAGGTGGCTGACAAGGTCAAGCATTTCTGGAGATGTTATGCCATTAATAGACATAAAATGACTATTTTAACACCCTCTTGTCATTTGGAGACTTATACACCTGATGATAATAGGGCTGATCATAGACAATTTTTGTATAATCATACTTGGAAGTGGCAGTTTGATGCTATTGATGAACAAGTGAGTAATTTTTTGATTTGTTTAGGCTAAAAAATTTTATGTAATTGATTTTTTTATTAGGTAAAACGACTCAATGATGATGATAAAGTACAAAGAAATAAAAGAGAAGCTCCCAAAGTTCCAGTTAAGCCTGGATCCACTCAACAATTGCCATTTGGTGCAATTTCCAGTAAGTAGCACTCTTCTGATTCAATAGGGAACTTGCATTCATAACAAATAAATAGCTAAACAGCAAAAAATATTGTGAAATATGGCCTAGATAATTTATGATAATTAATTAAAAATCAGTAGTTTCTGAGACCAATTTTTAGGTTACGACGTCACGTGGTACCTTGGGTAGCTTCCCATTGGCCGAGTGTCCGAGGGTGGGGAATTGTAGTCCTTCATTGGCTGAGACACGCCCACAGATTAGGTTAGGTTGACACGGATACGTCCTGTGATTGGTTTAGTCTCCAAGTGACCTTGTGACGTCACGAGCGATTGAAATATGGAATTTTTATAAATTAATTACCAATTACTGAACAATTTTTGCAACATTTTCGAATGAAAAATTGTTAATTGGGGTCATGATGTTGAAATAAAAAATTAATAAAAATTCATGCAAGTTCCCTATTCTTATACAAGTGACATCCATAAATTGCATGAGAATCCAATAGTCAGTAGTTCTTTTGTTACTATTTTTTGTTGCAGATAGAACATTCCCAGGTGTTGTAGTATAGTAACTATAATTTACTATATTCTTTTCTGTTTAAAGCTTCTAGAGAATACAATAAAATATCACGTCTTGACGACTAAATCAGCTGATGTCAATTCTCATTGGAAGAAATTTATTTTTATCCAAAATATTACAAATCTGTTGATAAATCTATTGATAAATAAATAAAATGACAAATTAAATTTCATAGAATTTTTATTTACTTTTACGTACAATATACTATATTTAACCGTTATATTTTCCATTATTTATATTTGTTATATCGTCCGGAATAATTCAAGAACTTATTTAAGAAGAAAAAAAAATCTGTTAAAACCATTTCAAAGAAATTTCGATTTCCCCCTTAAGTTTCTACACAGTCATGGAAAATAAACTACATAAAACTCACATCCAAGACAAGTAATCCCATTGCTCAGTTATTTAACATTCAATATAAATACTTTTATCCAATAAATTTTAATTAATTAATTCCAATGAAAAATTATCATTATTCAATCAATCAATTCTATTAATAATTATGTGATAAATATTCTTAATAAATCGAGTCTAATAATTATCATAACAATGAGATTGTGAATAATATTAATTATTACATCAGACATAAAAAATACTGGACGTAATTACGACGAAAAATTAATTTAATAATTATACATATGACAAAATTATGTTTTATCATTTCATCAAATTGTCATTGAACCTTTATTTTATTTTTATTTTTTTTTTTGAGTATTATAACGTATATTTTATTCAATTATCATTTTCCTAAACGTCTGCATAAGGTACTGACATAATATTTTATGAATAAAAAATTACGTTTTATAAATATATATATAAAAAAAAAGAAAATCTTAACACATTATTTACAGTCTTTTAAATAAAATTAATTGTGAATCGATATAATTGATCAATTGACCGCCAAGTATTTACAGAATTAAGCACCGTGATTTTTTTTTTTTTTCTAATCACTGAGCACCATAAAATAATGCTTTACAAACTAAAATTTACAGAATGTGATGATTCAATTAAATATCATAATTCATTAAAATCTACATTGAGTTAATTTTTTCCTACCACCTTGAAAGAAGAAGAAAAATTAAAAAACAAATTGCACGATATCCCGTATTTTTATTTCTCCCATTTTTCTGTGATAAATTGCTTAAATTGTGTAGAAAATGTGCGTTGATTGTTGATATTTTGATTGTGTTTATTCATCGGTAATACAACGTAATAAAAAATGGTGTAAAAATATCCATTTTCCCTATATCACAGGACACCCTATCGCAAATGTTAAAAAATATTTTTTTAAAAATGTATAAAATCGTTAATTAAGAGATCCTCAATATTCAGTGGAATATAAAGAATCTCTCAATTGCCATTTGAAGTCGAAAGTCAACGTATCATGTTGCCGAGAGAGTTAAGAATAATGTAAAAAATATAGAAATAAATTTTAATCAATTAACGAAACGTTGGATTCGAGTTCTTCAGGCACTCGTATTAATTAATTAAAAATCAGAAAAATACTGTCCCTTGATTTTTCTGATAATTATCATTTCATTAAAAAAAAAAAAATGGCTCAATAATTGAAACCACAATATAATATATTTTCTCAGTACGAAGAGGCCCGACCAAGTTTCAATGCGCTCGTTGCACTTTCGATGGCCTTGGCCGCTGTCTTAACGCAATTTCCCATCTCCTTCGTGTCCCGCAGAAGGCCACCCTGCAGATTTACATCGGCAAAAGAACAAATAATTCGTTCTCCATAAAATTTTCATTTTAAATTCTCTATTAAATATATATCAATAATAAAATGTTCTTCATAACTCTATATTTGATATAATTAAACATTTGTTGACTTTACACATTAATTAAATTTTTTTTTTTTAATTCTGTGGGCATTAAGTGCGCACCTGTAGCAGCATGTTGGCAAAATTGCTGTTGGTGAATTTGAAGTGACGCTTGTCGTAGAATTTCAATAGTGCTGGACTGTATGGATGTTTGTCCTTGAGATGAAGATAGTGAACTTCTGGCTCTTGGGTTGTGTGGCCACACTCTTCGCAGACGTATACCTTGGAGGGTTAAAATAAAAATTATTGATAATGTTGATTTTCTTGATGATAAATTCAAAAATATAGTTATGTATTACCTTTGTACGACGCTCCTTGTAAGCATACTGATGCTGAACTCCATGAACTTTTAGACAATGACTCTCCAATGAGCATCTCTGTGTGAAACTCTTCTCACAGAGATTACACTTGTATGGTCTGACACCAGTGTGTGTTCTGGTGTGTCTCTTCAAATCAAATGTATCATTGAAACCTTTACCACAAAAAGTACACAGATAACGCTTGACATCACTGTGACACTTCATGTGACGATTCAAAAGTCTTTGAAGACTGAATGTTTTGCTGCAAACTCTGCATGTAAAGCGACTTGGATCGTCTTCCTGTTGAAAGCCATGAATAAAGGAAACTTGGCGGATATTCTTTTGATGATAAATAAATCCAGTGTATCATGATTATAGGTGATAACTTACCTTACCAGTAGCAGGTCTAGGTGCTCTCTCCTCGTCCCTAGTTGTCGGTGTTCTCTGTCCATCGACAGCCAATGGATTTTTAATTCCATGTCCTCCATTAACAAATTCCAGTTGACAATCACCAGGAAGTCCCAGCTGTGATGAAGAAAGAGAGAGAAAAAAAAAATTATTCCTCCAATCTTCAATCATAATATGGGGATCTCACATAAGTGATTAAGCACTCAAGTTGATTGGCATTGCATAAACACGAAACTACATTACAAACTATCAAATTGTTTATCAATATGAATATATTTGTAGTGAAATAATACGATCGAAATATATGCTTTTGCCTGTATCAATCTGGGGTGCTTACCCTCTGCTGGAGAACACCCTTGCGTTGAATAGATGGTGAATCAGATGATCTAGGGGGACTCACAGTTGCTGACACACCAGATGGACTTGGTGCATGCTCCATTAGACCACAAGCTGGTGATGTACTTGCTGATGCACCATCCAATGAACAACTTCCTGCTCCAGGACTTGGAAGACTACCGCCTACACTGCTACCAGAATCCAAATCCAGGCCTAAAGAGCATAATTTAAGATTGACAAATTGATAAATTATTTTCTCAATCAGATGACTTACCACTTCCAGGAAAACTCAATCCAGGGCTCAGTAAACTCTGATGATGCTGCTGATGTGGTGATCTTGCTGTAGACTGTTGTCCCTGATGCTGTTGTTGCTGCTGTTGCATCTGCACCTGAATCTGCAGCTGTTGCAATTGGGGCTCTTGATGTTGATTTGGATTAATATGAAGTGCCAACTCTGATCGTTCTTTGGCGAGTGGCTGATAACTTGGTTCATTAGTATATGTTATACCGGACAATTTATTAGAATAATGGGATGAATTGTAGTGTCTTGTTGATCCATCAAAAGCTCTTGTAAGTGGAATACCATGTTCAGGAAATGGATCAACACTTGGTTCAACTGGTGTTGTCATTTGTCCATCCTGATTGAGCCCACTTGTACCGGAAGCCGGTGAGTGAAGTGAATCTTCAAGCAAATCATTGCCATCATCAGCAGGAAGTCGTGGAAGAAACAAATCAGCAGCGTCAGATAAACTCTCCAAAAGTGCATTATGATCAGAGGGTGAACTGAATGTCAATGTTGCTGTAAATTGAAGAGGATCAACCATTGTACCAGTAACCATATCCACCATCATACCCGAATCAGTAACATCATATGCCCCATACTGTCCTGACAAAAGATCAGGCTGTAATTTATAAACAGATGAAAGATCCTCCTCTTCTTCCTTCAGCACAAGTCCATAAGATGCCATATTCTGAAGTAACTGATACTGTTTACCCCCCTCTTGTGCACCATACTGTGAATGTCCAGAATTTATATCCTGCTGTCCAATGTCACACTCCATACCAACGGATGTTGGTGTTAAGAAATTATTACCTTGGCTGCCATATTGATTAGCAAAATTAGCAAGATTATTTCCACCCTTGAGTGACTCGTAAAATGGTGGTAATGAGCCTGTTGGAGGTGAACTTGGACCATAATTACCTCTTCCACCATTACCACCTGGATTCATACCACCTCCAGCACCACCCATTGCTCCTCCACCAGCTCCACCACCACTACCACCACCAGAACCTGAGAAACTGAGACCACTTGATCCACTGGAACTACCACTACTGCTTGATGAATTACTACTCCCTCCAGATGATGATCCTGTATTGCTGGAATTTGTTGATCTCCCGTGTCCAGCAGCTGCTTGTAGTGTACCAGGTGCTGATAATCGCATGGCCAACAGAGGTCTTGCAATTGAATTGCCAAATGTTCTTGATGATTTTGCACCCTCGCGTCCTCGTTCTTCATCAATGTCTTCTTTTCTCTTGGGTACAGCATAATCAATCGGTTGTTCCTGCTCAGGTTCTTGTGATGCTGGTACTTCAAGCTTGGAATGCTCTTTTCTTGGCTTAATCTGTGGTGGAACTCGTTGAATGACGGATACTCTAGTGGGTGGCTCAATTCTTGGTGTCGATGGAGGTGTAGGTGGTTTTGGTAATTCAATTCTCTCAGATTTTCCTGGTAATTTTTTGTCATTTGAGGGAACAACTAATGGACTACTGTATTCTTTGCGCTCAGCGCGTGTTAATACGTGTCCACGACTTCCATAAGGTACATCACCACCTAAGATACTTGATATAAAACGACGTGGTGATGTATTTGTAGTTGGTACTGATGGTTGCCATTGTGGCGGTGGTGAACTTGGTGGACTACTGCTGCGCAATGATTCAGGAGTCGTAGCACGATCATCCTCGCTTTTGTCACGATCTGTAAGCATAATAAAGAATATTTGTTTTTTAAGGCCAAGGTGATTATTCCAATGGGTGAGTCACATTATTGAAGGTCATTGGGTAGCGAATGTCTCTTGATCTGTGGGAGAGTTTTCAATGAGCAAAATGAGCTCTTCTTTGAACAAAAAAAAAAGTTTATCGTATTCATGTTTAGTCCGTTACACAAATGATTTCCGTATCTTAGAATTGTGTGACCTTGAATTTATTATCACAGTTCAATAAACTTTGAGTCACCAAATTCTACAACTTCCTTCTCATTAATGTTATGCTTGAAGGGAATAATAATGACATTTTTTTTTTTGCATTATTTCATCGATCCTGTTACATCGACAGTCTATAATTATATTAGAAAAGAAAGGCATAACGTTGAGCTCTTGACTTTGACATCGTCGTGTTGCGGTCTTGGTTTCAATTGTGAATGGAGTACGAGGACAGACGGTTCAGGCTGCGCCCAAGCGGAAATCAAAAAGCCATTGGCTCCACCAAGGACTCAATATTCTTTAACTTCTTTCTTGCTTTGAGATTAATTACGGGTATTTAAAGGGCGGAAGGCATGTGTTTGATGGGAACTGGTATTAGACGAGGACAGTAGTTTTAAATTTTAGCTAAAGTCTTTAGAATAAAAAATCAAGTTTTTGAGTCTCTACTCTTTACCATTGGTATACTTTCTAACGACGTTGACGCAATCACTTGCGTCATCATTCAAAGCGTCCGCCCGGTGCTCCAAACTCGTGTACTCGTGTCGTTAGATTGAGAGAGTTTGCATGTTACAACATTTTGACACACCTTGTGCGAAATTTTGAAGAGATTTCTTTTTTTTTCATTGAGATAGAAATTGTCTTTTTTTTACGAAGCAAAAAAATTGTGATTTGAGTCGAATTTTCCTACTTGAATCAAATCGAATTTTCTTACTTGAATCAAGTTGGATTTTCCTCCTTGAATCAAGTCGAATTTCCCGACTTGACCAACATTGACTTGAGTCAAGTCGAGATGGAAAATTTGAAATCGATTCAGCAACTTGATTCAAGTAGGCTGCCGACGTCTGTGCTGTTCATGACTAGGAATCAATTGAGTCAGAATGGGATTGTACATCACATCGGATTATCTACAGACTATTTTTACACAAAGAGGAACTCATTTTGCACATCCATGACAATGACACAACGTTGAATTACACACGTTAGATGTGCTTTCTCCCCTCCCCCCCTTGCCATCGCCCCTCACCTATCATCTTCAGGGGGGGAGCATATTTAACATGTGTAATTCAACGGTGTGCATTCTTGTTGTGTGCAAAACCTTGTTATGCATGTGCAAAATGAGTTTGTAGAGATTCCTCTTTGTGTAAGAATAGTCTGTAGATAATCCGATGTGTACAATTCCATTCTGACTCAATTGATTCCTGGTCATGGACACAATACAGCCGCTGCCGACTTGATTCGAGTTCTCTTTCATCCTGAGTCAATCCAATTTCCTACCGATGGTAAGTTGGGGATTCCGATTGATCGATCAGACTCACTTGAATCAAATAAATTATCTACTTGAATCAAAACTTATTGTTTCAAGTATAATCCCCAGTTATCTCAATTTCCTCAACTCGTATTTCCTCCCTTTCTCTCTGTAATTAATACTCTCTCACCGGATTTGACCCATTTTCAACTCACCACCAATTCTCCAGTTACATAAATAAAAATTTCTATTGTGTTACGGAGGAACACTTCAATCTCGTATATTAATTCGCTAAAGAAAAAAAATAATCCTGATGTGTAGAAGGTCAAGGAGTGAAATCAGCTATTGCGAAATAATCTCTCATTCTTCGCGCATAATGCATGATCATAAAATAAATTTGAGACCCCCAAGCGTTAGATAAGTCATAACGGTTTTTTTTTTTTTTTTTTTGCAAAAAAACCCACCGAATAAATTCACTCTCGAATCAAATTAAATACAATAATTCCCGGATTTTTCTAGTCCTGAAAAAAATAAAATAAAATTATATATTTTTCACCAACAGTTCAACTCCACTGTGATGCTAATGGATGCACCTGCAGTGCGGCACTTTGAATCGTATCTGAAGCGTGAAGCAATCGAGGGGAGGATGGCTCTATACACGAGTGGCACTTGTTGGAATTAGTGAAACAGGTTGAATGCACACTATTCCTAGCATTTAATTCCAACAGTAAATAATGAAGAGGAGAAGAGAGAAAAAAAGATAAAAATCCTGATGATTCGTCGCACAAGCCGACAATTTTCACACATCAATGTCAACCACACACATGCACACGTCATTCCGCAATGTATACGTGATGTCCGCCATTTATGTATAGCGGTATCGTGCGTGGGTTGGCAAATGTGACACATCAATCGCTCCAGCCAAATGCTAAATTCCAAATTAACAATATTTTTTATTGCTCCAAATTCTTAAAAATTGACTCAACAATACTGTTATACCCGTCCCTCCCCCTTAAAAATAGGGGAGAAGAAAAATTGTGTGGGAAAGTGTATCAGAGAAAAATTGTGGGCGTGAGAAAATCAGATACCTTCTTTTTTTTTTTTTTTTAAAGAATGAAAAAGCCCTTGGGTTTTTGTATACCACTAATTTTTTGGCATCTGTTATATACCTGTTGTTGTATACCTGAAATCCTCCACTTGAGATAGGTATTATTCCCCTCAAGAGGAGAATAAAAGAAAAACCTGTTCTGATTTTTACCATTTTTTTCTTTTTCCTTCACGGGTTTTTAAAAATTGTCAATTGTGATTTATGATTATCAATGATCCACCATTATCTGCACTTGGCCCTCTTTGTTACATTGTTACCCAGTATCAGTAGAAGGTAATATCGGTCAGGGTCTTTTATCACTATTACTGCACTGTCTTGTGTTTACAGATTAATGGTTTTGAGTAAATAAAATATAAAATAATCATTTGTTTGATAATGAAAAATAAGTGAATATGTTTCATCGTTGTCCGCCATATTGGTTTGGCCCTGATAATAAACTAATATGGGCGTGAATTGCATGAAAAATCAGTGAGATATACGTTTGGGGGTCACACGTTTTTTTCTAAAAAAATGTAAAATAAATTTAATCCAATGTTTAATATTTTTTCAGAGCACCGGTACCCAATAGTATGCATATGTGAACACAGGTAAGAGGGACCCAAGCGTCGCGGTTTGCAGGCGTCCATTTTAAGATACGAAAATTGGTGGAATGCACCTCCCGCAAAGGTATGTCCATTATTTTCTCAATTTAAATGAATAAATTCAGATAATTTAAATTCTTTCAATAAAGTAATTTAATATTAATAATTATGTATCCATATACCATCGCTTATTCACTCATTAAAATCACCATGAAATGTATTAAAATTAATCAGCCAATTAATCATATTAATTGGAAGAATAATTCCATTTTAAATAATATTTATCCTACATCGAAGAATGCAATTTGCATTGTTAAAGGTCAAGTGTCACGGGCAGCGTGAGGCTATTATAAAAGACAGAGGTATATTGCAGGAGATAAAAATTCCACATGATAAATATATATATTTTTTTTAACTAACAATAATAAAGGTAATAAAACTAGACATTGATAATGAGTTTGGGGTATCAAAAAATGAAACACCTGCGTGCGGGTTTGCATCAGGTATATTCTATCTATCCCCCTACACCTGTCCTCGGTAGACTGGTCTTTGGCCACCACTACTGTCTCTGATAATGATTAAAAATTATAAAAAAATAATAATAATAATAATAGTAAGATAAAATACTCACATTGATGTTTGTTGACAATAAGACTTATTGGCTCAGATCCACCTAGTGGACTGTCTTTACCACTGCCCGGCGGCGGTGATTTACTCAGATGCTGGGCCTCAAGCAATCTCAGCTGCTGCTGATGCAGTCGATTTTTAATTAAAAATATCTTGGGCATTTTAATGTATCTCTCTCCAATAAATAATAACTGTTTATTTATTTAAATAACACAACACCATTTATTTAATAAAACTTGAGTTTTTCATACACCAATTTATTCAATTCAATCTATACACCTTGAATTAAAATTGAATTGAAATAATTGTCATTATCGGTTAACTACCGAATGACAGATCATTCCGTCATCCGGTATTCACCTTGTAACAACATTGACCTTCAACTTGACACACTTTATACCCGATATTAACGATTTTAAAACCAACAATTTTAACAAAAATGTCAGTAATCAACTGTCAATTGACTAAAATAAAAAAAAAACTTTTTTTTTTTTCTTTCAAGAAAAATCCTTGAATGATTGTGTCACACACTGTTTCAATCAATGTACAGTTATCGACTATAACTCGCAAGTACTCGTGAGAGTGTGAGACATTGAAAAAGAAGTCGAGAAGGAAAAAAAATAAAAATAAATAAAAATTCTTAAAAGGTGAGGTTTGTCAATGTAGCGACACACAAGCTCAGTTTGGTATCTCGCGAGCAACTGGGGCTTCGTTGTGATGTTGGACGGGACCCCGGGCCCCGACCGTGACGAGTCACGTATCCCCCACCACTTTATAAATTTTTCAAATACAACTTCGTGTAGCTACGGCATTACCTGTACCTGCTGGCCCCGGTTCTCCAAACCCCTCCCGCACCTCTTCCTCAGTTTCTTCGCCCTCTTGGTACCGTCCGTTTGCTCGCGTGGGACCCCCCCCCCCTGCCATCACTTCTTCGGTTCTTCGGCTCTTCGGTCTCCCACCGAACATCTATATCCATCCCTCTTCCTCTACCGCAACAACCGGATAGTCGTCAAGGCACTTGCGGTCCTCTACCGTTGCTACTTCAACCAATACAACGGCGTATAATACAACTACAAACGTATCCTTCTTCTTCTTTTTTTTTTGCGCCCGCAATGTCGTGGCTACCTGACTAGCCCCAGCAGCGTCAAGACTGGCTTCAACGTACCTCCTAACGGCCCCCCCACTCCTCTGGGCTTCAACCACTGTGAATATATGGGTGATTTAAAACGCGAATGAATAAGTTAGATGGAGGGGAGTTGATGAAACAGAATTATTGAGCGGAAAATTGAGAAATTTTTTTAACGTTAATTTGCAAATTTTCAGGTTTTATTTTTTTAATTTATCAATTTTTTTGGTTTTTCAGGGTCAATCTGTATCCAAATTGATAGATTCATACGACAATTTCATGATTTATTATTCATCTATTGAGAGGGAAATTTATATTGCCAAGGTTGTGATGTAAAAAGTTATTCCATGTTTATATTCATGTGGATTGTAATGTGAGAGCGGGAGACTTCGATGCCTGTTTGTTACCAAGCCATGACACTCCAGTTGGGAGATTGTATCCCGCAGGCTCAAAGAGCTGAACGTAAATTATGATTTTTTTGGGTTTGAGAATTTTTAGTTACGTATCTTGGAAAATATATCGTTTTACCTGACTCATGGTATTTATTTATCTGTCTTTTTTTTTTTTAGGAAGAGAAGGAAAAACTCTTGAGGACATGGGCGTCAACTCCTATTCAATGATTTCGAGGATTATGTTCAATTCGGTAGATCAAAAACCAAAAAATTCAATTTTATTTATTGAATAACTAACGCAAGTATTTTTACAGTGTTGGCGTACCTATAAACAACATTTACTTGATGTCACATTTGCGGAAAAGATATCTGTACCCACGGAGTTGCTTGCGAAATATTTCAACCGTCTGTCTGTCGTCGTAACTAAGAGGCAAAGTCAAGGCCAAGAGCTATGGAGAGATGTTATGCAATGTAGTTTACTCGTGGCGCACGGTTTTACGGTATATATAGGATATTAGAAATTAACAGTGCAGTTAGAAAATATGTTGAATGACTCTCAGTACTTGAGGTATTTCGTTTATTTCAAGTGAATTGTTTATTTCATTTTTTAATAATAATAAATCTATTTATATTCAGAAATTTACCAGAAATTTGATTATTTATTAAACTTCTCATCTACGCATTTATTCATAACAAATGAATATCCAAACGGCAAAAAATATTGTTAAATATGTCCTAGATAAAATTCATGATAATTAATTAAAAATCAGTAGTTTCAGAGACCAATTTTTAGGTTATGACGTCACGTGGTCCCTTGAGTAGCTTCTCATTGTCCAAGGGTGGGGAATCGTGATCCTTCATTGGCTGAGACACGCCCACAGATTAAGTTAGGTTGACGCGGATACATTCTGTGATTGGTTTAGCCTCCAAGAGACCTTGTGACGTCACGAGCGATTGAAATATGGAAATTTTAAAAATCAATTACTAATTACTGAACAATTTTTGCAACAATTTTGAATGAAAAATTGTTAATTGAGGTCATGATGTTGAAATAAAAAAATTCATAGAAATTCATGCAAGTTCCCTAGTATTAAAAAAAAAAAAAATCTAATGTTGTCAACACTTGATGCTGTCTAATGGTCATTAAACCTGAAAATATTCATCAACATGTACAGTGTTTGGCACTTGAATTATCATGACAATCGCCATGTTTTTTTAATCTTCCGGAGTTACGCATGGTGAGCAACAGAGTAACTCCATCCAGAGAGTACAGTTTATCCTCTGAAATGCAATTCAAATATCGTGTATTAGGTGCATCTACCTGAGATAATTCAAATACTGACCACTTCCCTTTTCTCTCCCCCTCGGGAAAACAAATGATGGGTCCACTCTATTCATTCCAATCCCTTCTCAGGATCAATGACGCCAAGCGAGACTCTTATTTGTTTATAGGTCAAGAGTTTACCTGTTGAGGAGACAGTCTCATTGCAGATTAGTCGGTTCACCGTGTCTGGGATTATTGTTAAGCCCTTTCGTCACCCTTTTAATGGGACAATAGACAGATTATTCAAGGGCTGGAACCATCATCATGATGGTTACTCGAAACTGCTATATTATGGAGACATTTTGAGATTATTCCAGGCTACGAGTCTAGCCCATTGTTTCCTAATGATGACACAACGGATTGGAAAGATTTATATCATCAAATAATTTTTTTTATTGTATCCGTAATAAATTTAATTATATTGACAATTAAAAAAAAAAAACATTTTTTCATTATTTATTTATAAGAAGGAAATATAATAATATGTTGTAAAATGTAATTTCAACAATTTAATTAGAAAATTAAAAAAAAAAAATAAATTATAATTATCTGAATAAAGAATGCATTTTGAATCATTAAAATTTTTGAATATATTATCTCTTCCCCCATTTTTCATACCCCAAAGAAAATCCAAAAGTCTGAATAAACATTAATTAAATTCCCTGAGACCAGTTAGGATTCAGAAAATCATAGAGATATTTTTAATTATCCAGAAATAGCTGGAATTGAGGGCTCATGGGTCCACTAAATAATTACCCAAAACTCTATCCAAATACATGAAAAAAAAAAAAAATCATTAATTCATTTCCCCTCGGTAATGATGCTATCAACAACAGTTAACCAATTCAAATTGAAATTGGACCTAACGTTTAAATGTCAGAGATAAAATTACGTTAATTTCCTCGAATCTGTAATTTTTATTCAATCTCATACATAAAATATTCCATCCAGGACAATCAACATTATTATCTCTAGCCTGATGAATAATTATAGATGATTTTCATCAGAGAATCAAAGTAAAAATCTCAATTACAAAATTATTACGCATGCAAATGAATTTTTTTTAAATTAAAAAACAAAATCAATTTTTTTTTATCTTACATTGAATGACGCATTAAACTGTTTTTTTTCTACTTACTGGAGTGCCCCAGCATCTCAGATGATTATGCATCAGAATTGATGATAAGATGGTGTGAATTGAGGGATATTTGACAGTTTAAAAAAAGAAAAAACACTTTCAGTGGAACAAGTCTTGTTTTTTTTTTTTTTTCAAATAATGAGTATGCAATCCCATATGGCTAATGGCGGATGTCATGATGGTGTATATAGCAAGCTCGGAAACCCTTAATTGGTAAAGTTTGCACGGGTATGTCGTCATTACTATGGGAAGTGTACGGGACAGGTATACGTGTCTTCGGTACACTAAAATTATAAAGCTCTCTTTTGAGTTATGAAAATGATGATAAAAATGAAGCGTACATTGTGCATATGGTTTTGAACAATTGCGTAATGATTAGAGGACAATGAAATTGTCGTTTAGAAGAAAATTGTGAGGTGAATGGAAGGAAGAAGGTAAAAATTATGGTAAAAAGAAAAATAATATGGCGGCGTAATGCCGTGCAACGACCGGAACTCAGTGTCCATGCGCCAGTGGCACTGAACTCTCTACTTATACTTTACTATTTCCCTCTGGCAAGAGAAACAGCTAAAGAAATATGAGACACTCACACACACACAAGACCGTAGGACATATGGAATTATGAAGATGAGAAAAAGGAAGAGAGAATTTTTGTTGAAATTATTTTTAAGTTGATAATTGACCTCATTCAAGTAGGATGACTCTACCCCAGTCCGATTCTTCGTTCTATTGTTAGTGGAAAATCGGGATGATTCAGGTACAAAATCCTCAGTTGGTTTTTCGACTCGGATTGAGTTGAAGAATACCCGAGTCAAGTCGAATACTACCTGATTTGAGTCACTAAATAGATCTGAAATTATTTTTTCGACTTGACTCAGGTTGGTCTGTATTGACTACTTGATTCAGGTCGGAAAATTCTACCTGAATCAAGGCTAATCCTACCTGAATCAAATCGCACTATACTTGAATCAAGTCGAACTCTAACCAATTCAAGTCGAACCCTACCTGATTCAAGTTCAACTCTACCCGATTCAAGTCTTATTCTACCTGATTCAAGTCCAACTCTACCTGATTTGAATCGACCTGAATTTTTTCTTTCAACTCGACATTAATATTATCATTAAGAAAAATTCAAAAAATCGATATAAATTTAAAAATTCTACTGTTCGAAGAAAATTCATGAAATAATTTCCATAATTGAAAATCCTTTCATCCTCCACTCGTCCGTGAGAAAATCATCGAACGTATCCTTCCCCTTTCCCACCCTATTCTCACAATTTTCAGTATTCAATGCTGCTCACAAAATTGTTGTGAAAATTGCTGTAGGCGTCGTAACCGATTTTCGGTTATTTACTCTCAAGTAGCAAGTGCACGAAATCGATAGAAACAAAACAAAAAATTGAAAATAGAGAGAAGAGCGTTAAGCGGGTGCCAGCATATACTGACCTTAAAACATTGTCGTGTTTTCTATTCACTCGTTTCTTATCAGTACAAAATTCCATTATCAAAATAAAAATAAAAATTCACTGATTGAGCCATTTAAATACAAGAGAGAGAGAGAGAGAGAGAGAGAGAGATTGATTCTCTGAATGAATTTATTCGAAAAGGAAAATCTTCAAATATGCCAAGGGTATACGAATTTACTTTCTTTGTGGTTCCGTTAGGAAGACGAGTGATGCGCGAATCACAGGTACGAAGAGGTCAGCTTACGTCAGGTTAGGGTTCCTACTGCGGGTCCAATGCGTTATACGGGCGCGCTCACTGGTTTGTCTCATATATACATTGAATACTATCGTCGACAGTTACTTTAACATACAGAACGATATACATTAGATATGGAATTCAATCGGCGAGAGTGAAAGTTGTATCTAAATTTATTCAGATTTTATACATTCAAAACATAATATCATCATTTATTTTACCTAAAAAATTCAATTTTTCACTCTAATAGTGAAATTTATATGTTAAAAAAAAGTATCCCAAATATGAGGAAGAAAAAAAATTAATCATTCATTTATTTAGTTTTAATTAAAAATTTTAAACAAAATAAAAATTGTTGATATCCAGGAATTTAAACAATTTCTTCTTGAAAGAAATTAAAAAAAAAAAAAAACTGGAAGATGATTCTTCTCGGATTGACTGAAAAAAAAAACAAGAAAAATTGTAAAACAAGTAAAAAAAATAAATCCATATAAATTTCGATTGCGAGTCAGTCTCTGTGAATGCCTATACCCCATTACGTCTACGTTCTTCTTACAATAAACTCCCTGAGTTTTGCTTCGCCAAGAAGACGTAACGGTAAATCCGCGGCCGCCAGCGTCCAATGAACCCACTCAATCCTCAAGCCAAGCTCACGCAAACAACATATATATGAGAAGTTTGTATTATTCATACACAGAAGGACCGAGATGTATGACTAACAAAATATGGTAAAAAAATTATCATGGTAATTTATCAAAAGTGTTGAAGAAAATTCTGGGAGGTATGGATCCTCATAAATTACGTAAATATAACGTGAAATGTTGGTAACACACCTTGCGAAATGGAAAATTTTCTTTTTTTTCTTGAAATTTCAATCATATTGCAAGTGAAATGGAAACGTTTTAGCGTATCATCTGTTAGTCAATGCGAGTATCTTCCCTTTTGATCATTCGTGAATTCAATTTTGCCGTTTGAAAGGAAAATAACATGTTTTTAATCGAATTTTATGAGATTGAAGGTTATGTTGCGTCATTAGAGAGTTAGGGGAATCCCATACCCAGAATTAATTTTAAAAAAATGACTATTTTGCTCTATTCAGTTACTCTGATAAAATATTAATCATGATGTTTACAATCGATTCCTAAAATACAGAATAAATCGTTGTTTCATTCATCGATCTAGAATATTTTCTCTCCCAACTGAAGGTAAAAATGACCTATACTGTTAGAAAAAAATTGAAATTTCATGGACAATTTGGTGATAATTTTCCTAAGAGTGACACTGAATTTGCTTTAGGGGAGGAATAAGCATATGAAATTTCAAGTTTCAAGTAAAATCCAAGTGGGTTTATAATTTTCAAGTAGAAGTAACACTGAAATTTCAGAAATGACTTGGATTTCAAATTGAGCATGAAAATTCAGTACCAAAATTACCTGAATTATCAATGAATTCGAAATTCATGAATATATTCTCCTGAATTTTCCAGATTTTCTGAATTCCTACGGAATAATTGCCCTGAAATTTACAATTTTTGAAGAGAAAATCAATGGATTATATAATTTTTCGATTCCGGAATTTTCTGAAATTTCAGTGGAAATGTCACTTGTTAAAAATTTCCGGAATTCGGCGTGGAAAATTCAGATTGAAATTTTTATCAGTGAGGGAGTAACTCATCGGAACAAAACCTGGAATAAACAGTTACACCGTTTTTCTCATATTTATCCAGTATCTGTGTACGTGACTTTATCACTGGATAATCATGTATTCCAGTAATTAAACACTACAATTACAATAAATATTTTTCTTCAATATTGTGAAGTCATATTATTTTTACTCATCAATTCAATCTTATATTTCTTGTTATCATGTATATTTCTAGTGCCTGGAGAAATTAAAATATGGAAAAAAAAAAATTAATTGTTATTCTGAGAAGGAGGAAGGAGGCATCTGTAGATGTCAAACGAAGAAGACTTTTGTAACATCAAGGAAATAAATATTGAATTGAATAAAAAAAATTAATATAATTCAGTAAAAATACATATTGTTTACATATTTGTGATGTAATTGTTGCATCACGAAGTGGTTAACCATCGAGTACATGTACTTTGCGTGATTAAAGATTGATCGAGAGTCTTTCGAGTGCGTGTATCAGTGGAATGACGAAGGAGGAGGGCAGGGGGGCGAGGGGGGGGGGGGGTAGTGGGAGAAAAAGCAGGAGGAGGATGTTAGCAAAGTGGGATATGAGAGAAGGAGAGGTAGAAGAGGTATACTGTATAGCTCCGCTCGTTGACTCACTGGACTCCTGACGGATCTACCGTTACGGGCAAAAGTGAACAAAGTTGTGTCTCTGGAGCTTGCGGTACACGCCCCACAGACAAGAGTATATGCAATGCGGTTTACATGTGTCTCGTGTTATATATTGTAATACATATATTTTACCAAAATGGGTTACAAAAGAACATATGGAATTTCTTTCATAATATTTCAGACGAAAGTTATTTCATCATTATTATTATTCTTTTATTTTGGGCTTTTTTTGCCCTCTTCTTCGTTTTCTTTTCACTCTGAATAGATAAAGGATTTTTTTTTTAATTTTTTTTATTGTGGAGGAAATATGAAAGAATTGAAAAAAAAATTGAGATAATAAATACATTTGTATTTGCTCTCTTTGTTTAATACGTTGGGGACGCGTTAATCGCGGGAAATTGCACTTTGTTGGGGAGGAGAGAGGACAGTCTGAGGGGGAAAGAGGGTAAGAGACATGTGGTGGACCTTGACAGAGAAGTTGTGACGGACGAGTGCCAATGAACCGATGTGACCAGCAGAAAACACGACGCACACGGTTGGACATAAATTTTTAATGCTCCAAAAAAAAAAAAAAAGAAAATGATGAATTTTATTATTTTTATTTTATTTCAAGAATAAAGTAGATAATGATGAAAAATCGGAGAAATATAATTTCCAGATTTTTATGATGACTATGAGAGAATATTTTCACCTTTTCTCTCTCTCTCTCTCTCTTCCCCCCCCCCCCCCTACCTCGTTTTTGTTGGAAAAATGTGAAACGTGTAAAGATGAATTTGTGGAGTTAATCCGGTATCCTGGGCTGTTTTTCAACCCTTCAGAGGTATACCATAAAACGATTCAATAGTTGGAATGTGAAAGTTTTAACAATGTCCAGGGGTTTCAAAGAGAGAGAGAGAGAGGGAGATAGAGGGTATAATCTGCAGTCGGTATGATTTTTTTTAAAGGGAAAACCTTCATAATTGCCCCATGACCATAATACTGTTTATTGGGGTTCTTCGGTCATTTTTACCCTTTTTTTTTGGATTTTACACCCGAAAAATGCAGGAAGAAAAAATTGAACTGTTTATCAACCCTTTTAACTCCTTAAGCCTCTCATAATCGGAGTCAAATTTTTTTTCCTCTCCAACCCTTGCTCATCACTGCCACCAGACGTTGACCAGTAAAATGCTTCTGGTGAAAGTGATATATGAAAAAAAATATTTCGGGTACATTGAGTATTTGAAAATGGTTAAAAATTAATTAACAATGAAAATTGAGACAAATTAATCCTTAATAACGCTCAATTACGTATAAACTATCTTTCGGTTCGTGTGAATGAAAAAAATGTAGAAAAACCATCTGATGATTGCGGATATCTATAAAAAAATAATCAATAAAAAATATCTCCAAGAGATGCGGCATTTGTGGACTACTCAGACCTGCCCACTTCCTCGACGAGTATCACGACATCCCGTTGATACCCATTACTTATTCATATTGGTGTAAAAAATATCATCAACCCACGATACATTAAAAAAAAAAATATATATCTTCAAAATTTCTTAAATTTCACTTTATCCACAAGATTTCACACAAATTTCTCTATTAAAAATCAGTCTTGTCCCTCAGGTATACGATTTACCTGTGAAAAAGGGTCTGAAAATTGTCGGGCAATAGAATTTTATGCTTTTTTTTTTTGTGTAAAAATATCCAAAGAGAGACCTTCCCCCCAATTCAGTAATGGGCCTTCCGCACAACAACCCTTCCTGTTCATTTTTCCTCAGTCATAAAAAAAGGGTTTTTTTTCCACCATTTTTTATGACTAAATTTACCACTGTACCCAGAGAGAAAAACTGGGTAAAAAAAAAACCACCGATTCCGTTAGGGACACTAGGCAAGGATTGAGAAAAGATGTTTATAATATTTGTCATATATTTTTATTGCCACCTAAGAATCATAAAATCTCATAATTTTTCTCGTTATTGTATTTCACTAAAATGGTCAGTATCCTGGTGAGTTTCCTACACCTTTCCCCCTCTAAAATCTAATAAATACACAATTTTCTTACTTAAAAATAAATATTAATAATAATAATATGCATAAAGAAAAAACACTTTCCATTGATTTGAATCAGACAATTCCATCTGTTCATTTCCGCCAAGATGTATAGCCTTCTCTCAACATCCGCCCCTCAAAAAATTGTAATTCAATCGTACATATACCTCGGGTTAAGGTAAAGGATCGATCCTCCCCCCCCCCCCCACCCTTATTTTCTTTGTCCATACACTCCGCCATCTATGCCAATCGTATTGAACAAGGACAGGAAGGGATACCGAGGTAGAATCCATAAGGGAAGATGATCCATTTTTCCACTACTCAGGTGCCTACCTTTCGGAAAAATCAATTCAAAGTAGGTATAAACATACTGGAGTATTGCTGAGCGTGGGAGAGAATGACAGGTGTGGAACACAAACTGAACATCTACTGGTTATATACCGATACACTTTCCGCCTCCTCGCATCTTCTTTTCACTCTTAGTTTAGGTATATATCCTCTCCAAGCATATTGATTTTCATTTGGAATATCGGATACACCTTGTGGGAATACTGAAGCGTTTATAGAGAAGATATAATCCTAGATTGGTCACTGAATCCTGCGATCACCTCTTGAGGGCACCAGCGTTGCCAAATTCACTCTATACTGCGCAGGCGCATTCAGCGAGAATTCGGCAACATCGCGCTGTCAGCGATTCTATCTAAAATGGGAGAAAAACGTTTATCAATAAGAAATAATTTTTTTTCACCATCAATTTTTGATATTATGATACTTGAAAAAATTTTGTAATTTTCTAAACACTTCAATTGACAAAATTGAATTTTTTAGGATTTTTCTGCTCAACCAATTGATGGTAAAAAAATTTCAGAGTTGATGAATATCCGATGGAAATAATGTGATGATGAAATTCTCATCAAGATTCATTAATTACCTCGAAATATGTAATCTCAATCTCTGGAAAAGAGAGATTTGGAGGGAGTAGAGTTGTATAAAATGAGAGAGGCATCGCCGCATTTGAAGCTGGATGTCCTTGGAGACTCGCAGATCGCCAGCCACCATCACCCAGTCAATGACCTAACATTCTTATGTATCCAACGTCGCTCATTCGCTCACTTCGACTCGGTTCGGTTCGCTTCGTTTCGCTTTGCCAGATATCCACGAAGACCAGCGAATCCAACAAACTAAATCGGACCGAAAACTATATACAATCAACTTTTAAATCTTATATCTAATAACCAATTCAATAATGACAAAGGGATTTTTTTAATCTGTTTGAACTAATATAACTGTTTTATTTTTCAGTTCAAATGATTTTGTGGCTCATCGATTTTATGAAGATGAAACAAATGTTCATTGTTAGAGGAACAATGGAATTGTACATGAAGAGAACAAGAACAAGAGTCTCTTCAGAGGATATTAATGACATTGAATTTACTCATTATCTCTGCAGATAATTCCTCCTCATGCTATTTCTCCTATTTATCCATGAAGAAAGTAAACAAACTATTTCTGAGAATTATGAATAATATTGTTAAATAAGAAAAATATTGACAAAAAAAAAAATTGAGTGTTTTCCCTCGAAGCAGCGGTACCCGCGTAGTCTGATGTGCGCAAATTTACCGTTCGCAGAAAACACTGGTATGTACTTTTAAAAAAAAAAAAATCGATTTAGTTGTTGTAACGCGTCCATGTCTGCTTGCATCAAGTATACTTTCACAAGAATTCTCATGATAGATACGGCTTTTATATCCCCGTAAATCTGCCCTCTGAGAATTTAACTTTAGTATACACAATTGGCCTCGAAGTTGAACCGTATATACACTAGGTTGTGTATAAAAATTAACAGACAGCGCTCAACATGGCAAAGCGCAATTGAAGGTCGTGTTGAGAATGCAATACATATAGTCGTATGTGTCTCGAGACACCTTGACTCACGTGTTGGTATCAAAGAGCTTATAGCTGGAGTTAAACCTGCAACACCAAGCGGTATGCTCTCTTATGCCCCGCACGAGAGAGTCTCGTGGCCTTGACCGTTCTCCCCCTCCATCAGACTATACAAGATATAAAGTACACTAGATAAACTGCATCATGAAGAATTATTTCCTCTTAATTCCCTCTCCACCACCTGAATAAATATCAAATAAACATTATCAATAAATTTAAATAACAAAATTGCCAATTCTAGTCATTCAATCTGATCATTTGTTCATGTTATTGGCGTGTTGTACGCTAATACCGGAATGTTGAATAGGGTGTGGCCATGAGTCTCTCTCATATCCAGTAATACATACATTACCAATACATTATTTATCATCAATTTAATAAATCAAATGAAATATCAAACCTAGCCCCTGATCCTTTGATCTTTCCTCCCCCCCCCCCCCCCCTCTCCACTTACCCTCTTGCAATTAGTTCAAGTTTCAATAAAGAAACTGATGAAAAAAATTGCCCTTCAATTGGACACACAAGAGAATAACAGGGTCTGTAAAGAGAAAAAATAAAAATAAAGAGGTTAAAAAAATAGAGGGAAATTACAGGTCACAGGTGGGGGAGGGGGGGGGATACCAAAATGGCGTCGTTCAAAGTGCCTCGTGGCATGGAATCTGATATTACCTCACCGTGTACTTCGCAGCCGTGGCAGTGACAGTGGCCCCCTTCTTCCCGCTATAACTAGTACCTCCCCTCCCTCCCCTCTCTCTTTACCAAGATTTTTCTAACCACTTCACATCTCACGCTCACCTTTCTATATACACCTAATACCACCAAGTATACCATAAATTGGTATAGTAGTTGTATACATTCACGCAATATACTCGTGAGATCCAGTAATTTTTAATTTTTCTTACTCTATTCTATAACAAATATACGTATTATTACTGTATTATTATGATGATTAATACATTTGTTGTGAAGAAAAAAAGGAATTTCCCAAACTCTTGGTCTTTTCCGTATTTTTTTCTTTCACGGACTTGTAAATTCCTTGTAGTTCACGCGTTGTGCTCTCCTCTCCCAAGGAGAAAGACAGAGGTGAATAATAAAGAAAGATAGAGAGGACAGAAGGAGGACAAGACTCACGGCCAGGACATTCACCTTTTCTCTCCATCCCCACCCACTGTGAGACGCCGTGTGGCCAAAGAGAGTAGCCATGTTGGAAGTTTTATTTCTGTTGGTGAGAAAATGCGAGAATATCTCATGGTCGAGGGAGAGAGAGCCGCCATTACACAATCAGCAAGAGTTTATTCGAGGACTAAGAACAAGAGTATTTCCTTATAATACCTTATTATCCTTTAATCACTCTTTTGTTTTATCGTCTCTTCTGTTCACCAGTGGCCGCCATTTTGGTTTCTCGATGAACTTGACAGAATGTTTAGTGTGTATGACCTTCTTTCTGGCGCATTATTCTCTTCATTCCTACACGTATACCTAATTTGTCTGTATTTTTCTTTTCTTCCTTTGGACATTCGTGGAGGGGGGGGGGGGGATTGTAATAGTAGAATTTTGTGAGTACTCTTTTCCCATATACCTCATTAAAACTCTAAAAACTATCCCTTCACTTACATTCAAAGAGCTAGAATTCAATGACCTCGGATGACTCGACTCTTACGAAATGAGAGCCCAAATTTTCAATGTCGATGAACTCTAGAATTCTTATTATTTCTTACCGATCCCCATCATCTCATCTTGAGGGCAATGAACATTGATAAAATGACTGGACTTTCTAATTTGTAATGATTTTGGGCTGAAGATTTTTTTCTGGGATTTTGTATGGATGAGTTGGTTGGAAATTCTGGGGAGTTGAGGAATTTTTCAAGCCCCTTGGATAGTGAATTGGGGTCACGCACCATCACGTACCACAGTGTGCCCACCGCAGTTGTAATGCATTATAATCTTTGGATTTATAGCGATTAATTTTTATTGATTTGTAACGGAAGAAATAAATAAAAAATTACAAGTGAATCGTAACAATAAAATGAAAATTGAGGTTATGTCATGCTCAATAAATGTTATACGATGAATTAAACATTGAACATGTCAAGTTTAAACATTTTCTAGAGATACAGGATATTGTCAGGGCTAATATATAGGTGAATTATCAACGTTGGAGGCTCGCGTGCATACAATATGAAGCTGGACACCAAGAGTTGTAAAGTGGGCCAATTCTCCTGTACCGTTATTGCACAGTGGACACACGTGTTTCATAATAAATTATAAGTATTATCGAATATATTTGTATTCTATAACTCAGTATTGATTTCAGGGAAACTGGATGGAGAGTCTTGTGGATAGATTTAAAAAGGAAATAATCTAGAGGAGAAAATACTGGAGATATACGATGTGCTGTAAGCTTGGTAATAATAATTGGTTGAGTAAGAAGAAAGCGACCTTGCACTACTTTCTTTCGTTGGATAATGTTAAGGTAATACACAGTTTTCTTAACATTTTCATTTTCTTTGTATAAATATTTCTGATCTCATTATTCTCATTTTTCTCACTTGAATTTTTCATTTTATTTTAGGTAAAAAAAAATTTATATTAATAATCTATAATTCATTTTAATAACGTATAAAAATAAAAAATATTCAACTCTTGTTACAATTGGGTCAAGGCTATTTTTCATCAATGTTCCATTAAATCTCTGATAATTCATGTTTATCCAATTGTCACGGATATCGTGGGTGTATGATATAAACATCTGTAGTTTGAGAACCGAAGAAAAGGGCCGAAGAAAGGTATAAAACTGGGGAGAACGTGTGTAACACTTTTTCGGTCTCTCATGTTTCATCCATACACGAATATTACGTGGGGACCTTCGAGACTATTGCGTCAGAGAGCATTTTGAAGAATACCCTGCGGGAATTATTTGATGGACAGAAAGACAAAGCTTATTCTCTTTTATTCTTTATCATTATATTTTATATTTCTCCTTTGAGAGAATACAAAAAAAATGTGTGACGAATTCATCAAAGAATCAAGGTCGTATTGACATTGTCTAATGTGATTTTGCCGTCAAAAATAGCCAACGTTTCGGTCCATCTGCGAATCCTCATCAGGAATTTTTTTTATACTTCTCAAACTTCTCATTTACGCATTCTTCATAACAAATGAATAGCCAAACAGCAAAAAATATTGTGAAATATGTCGTAGATAATTTATGATAATTAATTAAAAATCAGTAGTTTCTGAGAACAATTTTTAGGTTACGACGTCACGTGGTCCCTTGGGTAGCTTCCCATTGGCCGAGTGTCCGAGGGTGGGGGGGGAGTCGTAGTCCTTCATTGGCTGAGACACGCCCACAGATTAAGTTAGGTTGACGCGGATACGTCCTGCGATTGGTTTAGCGTCCAAAAGACCTTGTGACGTCACGAGCGATTGAAATATGGAAATTTCAAAAATTAATTACTAATTACTGAACAATTTTTGCAACATTTTCGAATGAAAAATTGTTAATTGGAGTAATGATATTGAAATAAAGAAATTACTAAAAATTCATGTCAGTTCCCTATTATTCACAAGAGGGGTGAGAAGTAATCAACAGTTGTTTTTAATATTAGACCACAAGGCCGAATAATTCTTCATCAATACCTGAGAATAATAATTACAAAGATTGTAGAAAGAGAAGATTTTGTAAGTAGGCAAGCGTAACTGTTTTATTAACCGTAAACCGATGCTACCACGCTTGGTACTCGCTTACATAATCGAAAACACGGAGAGTGAAAATTGTGCGATCCTAATACTTTCATTATCAACAAATCCAATGACCCTGGGTTAATAAAATCTTGACCCTTAACCTCTAAATTAAACTTTATATTTACATATTGTACTTCATCTCACAGATTAATCATGAGTTTTGTCCTGATGAGGGCTGTCGAATGAAGCTGAAACGTTAACACTGAAGTCAGTTTGCGATGAGTATCTCAGGATCTAAGAGAGATAGCAAAATTTTCATAGAGACCTTTTTTGTAGAGCTAAGTGAGAGCTACAAAAAAGGTTCTTATAAAAATTTCACCATCTCCCTTAATTATTGAGATATTCATCGAAATATCAATTTTAGAAGAAAATAAAATTGAAAATGGTAAATTGTTTAAAATTTGTTAAACAATAAAATAAAAATGACTCCATAAACTGTCAATTGATTCTCAAAGTATTGAAACATAAATTTTCAGTGCATTATAAATCCATAAATTACCCCAAAAAAACTAAAGGGTAGAAAAATCCTTGTTACCTAACAATTCATAAAACCGTTTAAACGAAATATTGACAGTATACGTTTTACAACAGCTCCAAATATTCACTATACCCCATATTTCCATAAATCTGTTAAAATTTTCACTTTAAACTCAAAATCTCAAAAGACCTATTTTCCATAAACTTTGTTTTGTCGAGTTAGAGGAGGTGTTTGTACCCTCTTACCCATAAATATAATCAACCTTTCTACGTCACTGAGGGGGCTTGCCTCCCCCTGAAGGACGTTAAATTAGAGCAAGGACGCAGGATCCCCAATATTGACCTGTATATATCCTTCCGTGAAATTGCAGGAAAAAATAAAAGGGGGGAATGGCCAGGTATAAGGGATCACTTGTAAATTATTTTTGTCTCGTTGGGTCATGAGGATAAGACATGCTCAGTGTATATTATTTAAAATAAAATAGGAAAGATGAAAGAAAAATATAAAAATTGTGGAATTGTTCAGCAGACGGACGGAGTGGGGGGTATATGCCGGGAATATTCCCGCGGTCAGAATGCATATGGGTATAAGTCCACGAAGCGTGGAATAATGGACGAAACTGGAGAGGGGCTAGAGGGGGGGGGGGGGGGAGTACAACAGAGGCCCCGGACCCACGATGCCCGGACAACGCTCCCGCCTGGCGTTGGGGCCAACTAACGGTACAAACCACCTCCATTCGGACCTCACCAACTCTACGAAGAGACCCCCCCCCCCCTTCGTCGCCTCTTTTTCATCAGTCTATAGTTATGGGTATCTCATCGTAATCGACCTCCGGACGTGGCCATCTCGGACGTCCCTACGACTTCTTCCTTCTTTAGATTTAATTGGTCTTGAATACTATTACTATTATTCATGATTAATTCGCCGTTTCCAGGGGAATTTCTACCTTTGAAAAAATCATGCTGTGAATTTTCAGGTTGATAGAATTACTCTGAGGGATATTGTACAGCAGATTGCGCAAAATTTTATCATGAAAAGGTGGAAAAACAGACGGTTACGCATCTTTTATTGAATATTCATGAAGAATTTTGAAGAATGAGGATCATTTATCATCCGACAATACCTAAGAGGATCCCTTGGCCACATGAAATTAGAGTGGAGTACATTTTGAATTGTAAAATCTTCTCAGAAAGAAAAAAAAAAAAGATGAGAAAAAACCATTTCAATCCAGAGAAAAAAAGTGATCCTGAAGTATAAAAGAGTGGGAGGGGCTTTTTTTTCTGCGGTTCAACATTTGGGAAGATTCACCGGATCATTGTGAAATATATTTTCCCCTCCGGTAAACGCTATACATCGGGTTACGGCGGCAAAAGAAATTCAGTGGGAGAAAAGAGGAAGAAAAAAAAAATGAAAACCACCGGAAGTGTGTACATACGTAACAAGTTCATTGTCGCGAAAATGTGGAGAATTGTGAGTAAAAGCTGAGTTATACTAATACCGTTTGTGCCATTTCGCTTGTTTGTACACATAACATCCGCTTATTTTTATTATCTTTCAAATACAAAGGTATGAACTGGTTTAAATCAGGTACTCTGATTATTACCATCATCTCTGGGTCATCTCTTCCATCAGTTCGAATTGTTTTTTTTCCAGGAATTTGGACAATGGGATTGGAAAAAAATGTAAACAGTCTGAGTTCTCCACGAAAATATTGTATTATCTCCAGGAAGGAAGTTGAAATTACCTGTATGGAATGAGCACCTGATGATACTGGAGAAAATGATGATTACTGGAAGATGAATATTGAGAGAAAATCAATTTCAATCGATTGAATAAGTTGGATGATGAAGATTGTATGGAGATGGAGTTTAAATAAGAAATATCTCAATATTCGAGGAATTCAAATGGAAGTTGTGGTTAAACAATTTTCATCGACGTATTCTTCGTAACAAAAAACTATTTATGATAATTAATTAAAAATCAGTAGTTTCTGAGACCAATTTTTAGGTTATGACGTCACGTGGTTCCTTGAGTAGCTTCCTATTGGTCGAGTGTCCAAGAGGTGGGGAGTCGTAGTCCTTCATTGGCTGAGACACGCCCACAGATTAAATTAGTTTGACGCGGATACGTCCTGTGATTGATTTAGCCTCCAAGAGACCTTGTGACGTCACGAGCGATTGAAATATGAAAATTTTAAAAATGAATGACTAATTACCGCACAATTTTTGCAACATTTTCGAATGAAATATTGTTAATTGGAGTAATGATATTGAAATAAAAAAATTAATAAAAATTCATGCATAAACAAAATTATTTAAAATCAAAATATGAAGATAGTCATATGAAATCGTTATAGTTAATACATCAGTATCAAAAACTAGACAGTATTCATCGTTCATTTTCACAAACCCGTGTTTATATTTCTCACTGCAGAATACATTGATGATGTGCTATAAATATTTCTGTCACATACACAGATATGTCTCCTCATGCGGGTACAATATTCACTGTAAAAAATCAATAAGAAAAGTGAACACATCAAGTATGATGATGATACGTACCAATGCATTATTCATAATTATCACAATCTTTTTTTCATTTTTAAAATTCCAATGATAATCTCCAATACCTATCAATATCCGTTTTCATCACCGGGGATTCCCCAAATTCATTATCCAATTTTCATTGAACTAACCTAAAAAAAAAAAACAAAACTCAAAAACAGCATGATAAACTCAAAACATGACTACAAAATAAATTTATCAAGCATTGTGAATCCCCCAAGGAGAATAACATCAGTGACGTACAATGAATTACCTTGGCCGTTCAAGAAGTACAGCTAAAGGTGGGGTATAAAATGTAAAGCGCTACAGGTGCAACGGTGCGCAGCGTTGACTTTGCCACAAGTGCGCTCAACCAAGCAACTTAGGGGGAGAGAAACAACTCAAGCGGGTTTTCTCATATATATTCAACCAACACTGTTACAATAATCTGCTTTAAAGTATGTGAATCCCATGAAATACCTCAGGTAAGGGGGGGATTATAGTCTTTCAAGGGTACATATACTTGTGCAAAGAATTTTTACAGTTTTCTGTCAGTAAATGTCCTTCAGAGAAATAATACAGAAGAGAGTAGAAAATGGCTATCGGACACTAAGTGACTTACAATTGTAAAATTGTATAAGAACATCAAGTTCTTTGAGTACCTCCAGGCTGATGTTCATTGTCAATGTTATAAAGATAATGTTGAATGATGCTCAATCATTGTAGCAATGTTTCATGCTTTTTCATTCTTCATTAACTCATCGTCTCACGCTTCGTAAAAATCGTAGCCGGTTTTGTCAACCAGACGTCATATGGTAGACGTTACCTTTTACATCTAGGGTAGATGTTTATAATTATTATTATTATTTTTTTCCTCGCATCTCTATCTACGATTATTTAAGATTTTCAACAATCAGTGTATTATGTCCACCATGGCGGCTCTTTATCCCTTTGTTAGAACGTGTAATTTTTCAAATTAACGAGCCACATACTAGGGATTGCCGACAACAACTGGAATACAACAAAAACGGGAAGAACTTGGGAGTGATATTAATCGCGTCGACCGTGAACTCTGCATGGCTATAACCGTGAGACGATTTTTTTTTCTACTTGCGAGGTAATGAGCATAACCGGAGGGGTTTTGAATTGTTGTTTATGTTCATGTATTATCTTTCAGTGGATCGTTTCTTGGGAGTATAATTAGGTAGAACAATGGAATCAATCAGTTTCTGTGGTGTAGACGGAAATGTAAATAGTGAGAATTTTTAAAATTCTTTGGATATTGTGGGTAATAAAGAAATTTTTATTATCGACGTGCAATATTATTTACTGTCGGTAATAAAAATATTGAAAGGGATTACCTACTGTCGATAAAAGCCTACGATAATGAAGCTGTGGACGGACATATAATTAGCAGGTAATCAACTTATTTTCCAATGAAACTAATTTGTATCGATTGGGAGTCATTTAGGATAATTTAGGAATTTATTTTATTATTTAGGAACTTACAGTTTATTTATAATAAATTATTTATTTTTATTGGCGTATAGTTACGTCAGATAGATAAAACAGGGCCGTCACAGTTGAGCAACGTTCGTGACGCGCTCAGGCATTCCACTCCCATATAGCAGGGAAAAATGTCTGATGAAAGAGAGGGAAATAGGAGAGAGAGAGAGAGGGATCAATACATCCGTCTTGTTGTTCCGTCCTCATTTTCGTGACGATTTTTCATTTCACTACCCCCGCTAAAGAAGTTTCACTTCAAAAAAGCCAATCGGTTGAGTACTTTTGATATTCATGAAAAATGATTTAAAAAGAAATCGTCATTTCTCAAAAACTAATGAACCGATCGAGCTGAAATTCGGCACAGCTTTAGCCCTAACTAAGACCAACTTTTTACCAAAATTTTATATTCTTTAGAATTTTTTTACCTGTTTAATTATTCAATTTTTTTAAAAATGACCTTGACAAAAGTGCCGATTAACATGCGTACATGCGGACATGATTTATAAGCATCATTTTTTTTCATTTCTGACCATTCCACATCATTTCCAAGCAAAATTAGTAAATATGAAGATTAAACGATTGCAATGCTTCTATTCGGAAGCAAAAGCCATCAATTTTATGATGGAGGAACATTTTTTCGTAACTCTAAACGTTGACGAGATAATCTCGTAACAACGAGAGATAATGGCGCGAATTTACTTCGCACGCAGGATGAAATCGCATTTGTGTTATTCAAAAATCGATATATGAAATTTCACCATGGACCACCTTTTAGAGCATTTTCACACGAATAATATTTAAAAAACTATTATATTATTTCGGATGATATAAATACTCAATTACTTAAATACGTAATTACTTTCATCCCCATATTTCAATTATACTGAGTTATTCGAATAGAGCGTTTTCAATGTTTTTCGGAGAAAATTTTCAGACTCTGTTCGAAACCTTTTGTTGGATTAAATTTTTCATTTATTTTCAATTTCGTATTTTCATAATAAGGCCTAGGAAATCCTGGGGCAATACTGACGAACCAGGAAATTTTTTTTGTGGCCTGAACGGCCGGGAGCGAGCTTGCGAGCGACCAACAATGCTACACTAGTTTTCTTGGTAGAGTATTCCTTCCAATACTTTTCCGCAATAATAACGGGTGACTTCTTCCTTTCACTCACGCACAGATAGTATTATCAATATCTCTCCCCTCCCTTACTGGAAAACTTTATTCAGTTCGATTGACCACACTTACTCATACAACTTTCAAGTGCCGGCAGAATATAAACATCTCTCCGAAGGGTCAAGCCGAAGGCACAGACATAAAATAGAATTGTTTTCCACCCCGAAGGGAAGAAATAGTATATTTCTAACCTAGGGAGGTGAAATAAGGGATCCCTGCCCACGTGCAGAATTATCAGCCGAGCCGAAGGCGAGGTTGATAAGCACGTGGGTAGGGATCCTTTATTTTACATTCCGTGGTTAGAATCGAATTTTTCGCCCCGGCGTGGGCGGGAAGTCAGATTTCCCTCCCGCGTAGCGGGAGAGAAGTGTGCACTTTCCGCCCGCCGGGGCGAAAACATATATTTTAGGTCTTGCCGAGGCTTGACCCGAGTAAGGGCTTGCCGTCATTCGGAGAAAATCACTGAGAAATTCCGCGTCTACCACGCACTAGCCGACACACACTGAGCCTGGTTCGAAGTACCCTTCTTCTCCCACAGATGACTCTCATGATAGGTTTTGGGCACACATACATGTGAAAGACACGTAAGGACGATAGTAATTTTCTTATACGGATGTAATATAAAAGTGTACTAAAATCACAATCTTTTTTAACAGTGTATGCGAATTCATATAGTGTCGAGGTCTCCCATAAAAAGAAGAGTCGAAAATCTTGAGGTGTGTTGGGGTTCAAAGTTGATGAATATTTCTCAAAACTTTGACTGATAGAATCATTGTATTAGTTTTTGCTTATTTGGAATGTTTTTCAGATATTATCACTCATTTGAAACAACGAAGAATATCTGCAACGAAAATCTTGATACAATGTTAGGATAAAAGAATGAGACGTTTGATAAGAATGTTTTCGAAGAATATTGCGAGACGTCTCGAATAAATTTTCAAAATGCGGATGATATCTTGCGGATATTATGACGTGGCTATATTTTTTGGACGAGGTTTCAATATAACGAAATTAAAAAATATTACCTTTTTCTGCAGTTCTTCACATCTTCGATTAATACCTCCGTAAGACATAAGGAGTCTTAGATGAACTTTTTTGCAGATTTTTTTACTTCTTTCCTTAATACTTCTCTTTTTTCAGGAAACTCCTTTATTGAAAGGACGGCTCACATTCCAATCAATTTATATATAGGCTGATCCTCAGGATCCGAGCTGAATAGAATCTACAGCAGGTTTCAAGAACTGGAGTGTTTTCGAAGAATATTGAGAGACGTCTCGAATAAATTACTAAAATGCAGATCATATCGTGTGGATATTATGACGTGGCTATATTTTTTGGACCAGGTTGCAATATAAGATAATTGAAAATATTACCTTGTTGAACCGTTTTTCACATCTTTGATTAATACCTCCGTAAGACATCAGGCATCTTAGATGAAATTTTTTGCAGATTTTTTTTACTTCTTTCTTCAATACTTCTTTTTTCAGGAGACTTCTTTATCTAAAGGACGACTCACATTCCAATCAATTCATATATATGCAAGTTCCCAGGATTTGAGCTGGTCTAAGAAGCCCAGAGGCTCCAATTTTCATTGTGACTATGGTTATTGAATCCAATCACGATCCTTCTGATTGGAAATGCAGAAGGAGTAAAGGACGATGAAAATCAATCTCTAATAATCAGTGGACAGTGCTTCGAATAATTCTTTGAATATTGCATTTATTTCTACAGTAAATGCAAAGAATTCTCTTCGCGGACATTTCTACTAAATGGCGTACATGTGAGTAAACTTTCATTGAATTATTTGTCGTAGAACTGACAGATAAGACGCAGCGGTTTTTACTACAGTCATGTAAGATTGCCGAGTCATACAGAAAAATTTTCCCGCTGTATAGTGTGGAGGTACATTGATTCTCATCATCATGAAAATCATATCTTTTTTCATGTTTACTGGCATATTAAACCAATAACTTGAGTACAATGCCTGCAATAATCCTTCAGCTTGATCCTTCAAATCGTCTGCTGGGAATGTATAGATGTAGCTCTGTACGAGCATGAATTGCATTAAAAAAAGATTCTTCGCTACACCTACAGTATTTCCAACATCAAGGGTAAGTAAGAAGTTGAATCCTGCAATGAAGCAAAAATTCAAAAATAACACTTTCAATGATGATACGACAATAATGCAGGGGGCCTATTCTCGAAACATTTCCGTGCGCGGAATCAACTCCGTTGACGGAATGGTCATATGATTTCTATACGCAATTGGTCTACGAAGCCACTTCCGTGCACGGAAATATTTTGAGAATAGGCCCCCAGTAGTGAATTGGTGAAACGGTTTTAGTCGATTTCATTTTGGCGTCAAATATTTCAGAATCTGAGGGAGATAACGAAATTTTTATGGAATCTTTTTTGTAGAGTGAAATGAGCGATACAAAAAAGGTTCTCATAAAAATATCTCTATCTCCCATAGATTCCAAGGTATCCATCAAAAACTCACCCTGGGATGAAATCACCCTATACTGTTCTACTAATTCACTACTCAATTGGAAGGATACCTGTGAAACAAATCGTAATAGTGCTCATCAACATTTGCATGAAAATTATTCCATTGTAGATATGTTCCAATTTTTCAGCCCTTCTCATCAAATTTTGATGCCTCGCAATAAGAGCTTTCAGATGAATATTGTTCCTTTCTAAACTGTCATATTCTCCGAATTTTTCAAATGCTAATTTCATGATGTTACACTGCTCACAGAGATGCAGAGTGATTGTAACGTAGAAAGCATCCCCAGCCATAGTTATAATCGTCAGGATAGTCATCTGAATTGCCTGATTGAGTATAATGAAATAGTATGTAAAATTTGTAACATCATTAAACACACATCCGTAGGGAAGTATGTATCCATGTAGTAATTTTACAGATGTACCATTCACTAAATTTCCATTGTTCACATATATCTCATCGAAAACCATAACCTTCAGACTATAAACAACAAGCACTAACGTACCCATAGAGTAAAAAATTTTAGTCAGTGTATTACAAAATTCAGCGCACTTCAACATCATTCTTCTGTATGGTTGATCCTCCATAATTTCCCAATCTTTCGAAGCCAAATGAATAACCGATGCCAACTCATCTCGATGTATATACAAGAAAAAGCATTTAGCACTTATAACAATAGCAATGACTGTCGTTGAAACTGTATCAGCTATATCTTCTGAACTTCCACATTGTATAAACAATTTTACCGTAGTGGTAATTACCAAGGATATCTATAAGAAAATGGAAGTCATTCACTTTTTCCATGTTAGAGGAGAAAAACTTTCGCACCATTTCAAAAATCACGAATGTGAGACGAGACTTCAAGAAGAGGGTATTTTCACATAGCGGCCAAACGCCACAAATCATCATCACATATGAGTACAAGAAGAATAAATTTCTTGTGGATAGTTCCGAACTATCTGTGCGCATGATACATTAGTGAGTTTTGTACTCCTCCCTGGATATCTTAGAGATAACCTTTCCACGAGAACCTAGGGACCACGAACAGAACCAATAATTTAAGCTTCACATTGGAGAACATCATTTATCATTATATATGCAAGAAAACGCAAGCTCATGTCGATTTTCATATTTTATGCATAATTTTCGGTTCTCTTGCTACGTATTCAGAATGAAAGAATAATATTATAATGGAGCCTTCGACGTATACGTTGAATATTTTATATTGATCAATGCATGAGTTTCATGTCAAATTATGTTTTTCTTGGTAGAGTATTCCTTGCAATACTTTTCCGCGATAATAACGGGTGTGCTTCTTCCTTTCCCTCACGCACAGATAGTATTATCGATATCTTTCCCCTTCCTTACCGGAAAACTTTACTCAGTTCAGTTGACCGCACTCACTCATATGCGAACTCATATAGTGTCGAGGTCCACCATAGCAAAAGGGTCAAAAAGCGATAAGTTTGTGTTTGAGTGAATGCTGTTGATAATTTGGAACGGAGATGTGATCCAGATATGAAGAACTAGATCCGGAACGCTCTATCCAATGAAGTTATCTGAAAATACTGATTAAATTTTTGAAAGAAATGTGATTAAATTTTTTGAGAATTTTTTTTTAATGTTTCAAAGGTGGCTATATTTTTTGGATGAGGTTTCAATATAACAAAATTAAAAATATTACCTTGTTGAACATTTTCTTATATTTTTTAATTAATACCTCTGGGAGACGTAAGGGATCTTAGATTAACTTTTTTGCAGATTATTCAACTTCTTTCTTTAATACTCTTCTCTTTTCAGGAAACTTCCTTATTCAAAGGAAGGCTCACATTTCAATCAATTCATATATAGGCAAATTCCCAGGATCTGAGCTGGTCTAAGCAGCCCAGAGGCTCCAATCTTCAATATGACCAGGGTTGGGTCGCTAAATTACCTCACGTAAATTACAGCGTTCTTGATATGTAAGAAACACGTAAATTACGCCACGGAAAATTTTACGTAATTTACCTCAAGTGGCGCCCGTAATTATGTCGGTAAATTACACTGTTTTTTACTCCCGTAATTTACGTAAATTACACTGATGAGTTTATAACATTTTTAATATCATGCAGCGCCATCTAGCGTCAAATTGAAAAATTTCCACTTTTTGGATGGATGGGGGCGAAAATCTCCCTTTGGCGAAAATCTCACCGGAAGTGGCAGCAATTCACGTTGCTGAAGTGAACGGGGACGACATCTGTGAATGCTGAAGGCAACACTGATAGGAATGCTGCCAACAGATGGCGAACGTTATATTAAAAAATTAGATATCCTCAACTGGAAGATAAACAAAGTCTAGCTCTGTTAGAAATTGCAGCCGAAGAATTTTAATGGAAGGGCGAGTGATGTTCCGTTAACGAACGACGAATGATGCATCTCTTATTCAAATCATACCCCTTGGGCCCCCAAGTCGTCTCAACATTTTCAGGAAAGTTTATGACTTCGGAAGATGTAAATATAGAAGATTTTCAACCCCCATCCCTCACCCCAATTATATACAGGGAGAGTAGCGTGTGGACATACTGTTCCGTGCAGGCACGGGAACAGTCAACTCATACACCTAGGGCCCCAAAGTCATCTAAAAATTTTTAGGAAAGTATATCACATCGGAAAATGTAAATATAGAAGTTTTCCAACCCCCATCCCTCACCCCAAGTATATATAGGGAGAGTTGCAAGTGGACATACAGTCCCGTGCCTGCACGGGACTGTATGTCCACATGCAACTCTCCCTATATATACTTGGGGTGAGGGATGGGGGTTGAAAATCTTCTATATTTACATCTTCCGAAGTCACAAACTTTCCTGAAAATTTTTAGATGACTTTGGGGCCCTAGGTGTATGAGTTGACTGTTCCCGTGCCTGCACGGAACAGTATGTCCACACGCTACTCTCGCTATATATACTTGGGGTGAGGGATGGGGGTTGGAAAACTTCTATATTTACATTTTCCGATGTGATATACTTTCCGGAAAATTTTTAGATGACTTTGGGGCCCTAGGTGTATGAGTTGACTGTTCCCGTGCCTGCACGGGACTGTATGTCCACATGCAACTCTCCCTATATATACTTGGGGTGAGGGATGGGGGTTGGAAAACTTCTATATTTACATTTTCCGATGTGATATACTTTCCTAAAAATTTTTAGATGACTTTGGGGCCCTAGGTGTATGAGTTGACTGTTCCCGTGCCTGCACGGAACAGTATGTCCACACGCTACTCTCGCTTATATACTTGAGGTGAGGGATGGGGGTTGGAAAACTTCTATATTTACATTTTCCGATGTGATATACCTTCCTAAAAATTTTTAGATGACTTTGGGGTTTTAGGTGTATGAGTTGACTGTTCCCGTGCCTGCACGGGACTGTATGTCCACATGCAACTCTCCCTATATATACTTGGGGTGAGGGATGGGGGTTGGAAAACTTCTATATTTACATTTTCCGATGTGATATACTTTCCGGAAAATTTTTAGATGACTTTGGGGCCCTAGGTGTATGAGTTGACTGTTCCCGTGCCTGCACGGAACTGTATGTCCACATGCAACTCTCGCTATATATACTTGGGGTGAGGGATGGGGGTTGGAAAACTTCTATATTTACATTTTCCGATGTGATATACTTTCCTAAAAATTTTTAGATGACTTTGGGGCCCTAGGTGTATGAGTTGACTGTTCCCGTGCCTGCACGGAACAGTATGTCCACACACTACTCTCGCTATATATACTTGGGGTGAGGGATGGGGGTTGGAAAACTTCTATATTTACATTTTCCGATGTGAGTACTCTGCGTTGATACATTTTCCGATGTGATATACTTTCCTAAAAATTTTTAGATGACTTTGGGGCCCTAGGTGTATGAGTTGACTGTTCCCGTGCCTGCACGGAACAGTATGTCCACACGCTACTCTCGCTATATATACTTGGGGTGAGGGATGGGGGTTGGAAAACTTCTATATTTACATTTTCCGATGTGATATACTTTCCTGAAAATTTTTCGATTACTTTGGGGCCCTAGGTGTATGACTCGATTGTTCCCGTGCCTGCACGGGACTGTATGTCCACATGCAACTCTCCCTATATATACTTGGGGTGAGGGATGGGGGTTGGAAAACTTCTATATTTACATTTTCCGATGTGATATACTTTCCGGAAAATTTTTAGATGACTTTGGGGCCCTAGGTGTATGAGTTGACTGTTCCCGTGCCTGCACGGGACTGTATGTCCACATGCAACTCTCCCTATATATACTTGGGGTGAGGGATGGGGGTTGGAAAACTTCTATATTTACATTTTTCGATGTGATATACTTTCCGGAAAATTTTTAGATGACTTTGGGGCCCTAGGTGTATGAGTTGACTGTTCCCGTGCCTCTGACTGGGCATGGGCAATTCCGGACGTTTCTTCAAGACCGGGCCCTTGCTGATGGTAGTGACTGTGAATGTGGTGCTGGCGAGGATAACGTCAAACACCTCATTCTTGAATGCCCAGAGTATGAGCCACAAAGGCAAAGCATAAATGAATTTTTCGGAAACAATATGAATGAATGGCCCTCAGTGGCAAAATCATTAGTCTCAACGAAAGAGGCATTTGAAGCGTTCTCCAATTTTTGTAGAGAGTGCCTTTGGCTAAAGAGTGAGTTCTGGAATGCCAAAAAGGCACTCGAGAATGAACAAATGAATGAATGAGTAAAAGGGGCAATTGCTTAGGGACTTTCATCATGTAGAGATTTAACAATCCTACACAAAAGCCAACCAAATCCCCGTGAGTCGGAAGCGGTGGATTATGAGGCTGGGGTCCCTGAATTCTTCTCAGGATAACCTCAGTTTCGGTAAGCTATAGATTAGAGTCAAAACAAAAACCTTCTCACTCTTTGAGACTCCACTCCTTCAATCCCAAACTTTCACGAATCTGAGTGTCAAGCGGACACAATGGACCGCCGCCCCGAGGCACCCCGTGGGTGTGGTGCCAGTGTTATGGAATTCCCCCCTTGGAGAACGGGTGTTCTCTGAGGGGTGACCTGTAGCAGTGTCACTGCAGCAAAGCGTCCACTGGCAACCCGTTCTAGCCAGCAGATCCGGATTTTTCCGAGCCCAACCTTGGTCGTGGGGAAGCTAGAAGCCCATGCTCTATGGCCCTCGAGGCTGGAGCACTTTTACAAAGGGTGAGACAGATCCCTCTGTTCCCGTGCCTGCACGGGACTATATGTCCACATGCAACTCTCCCTATATATACTTGGGGTGAGGGATGGGGGTTGGAAAACTTCTATATTTACATTTCCCGATGTGATATACTTTCCGGAAAATTTTTAGATGACTTTGGGGCCCTAGGTGTATGAGTTGACTGTTCCCGTGCCTGCACGGAACAGTATGTCCACACGCTACTCTCGCTATATATACTTGGGGTGAGGGATGGGGGTTGGAAAACTTCTATATTTACATTTTTCGATGTGATATACTTTCCTAAAAATTTTTAGATGACTTTGGGGCCCTAGGTGTATGAGTTGACTGTTCCCGTGCCTGCACGGAACAGTATGTCCACACGCTACTCTCGCTATATATACTTGGGGTGAGGGATGGGGGTTGGAAAACTTTTATATTTACATTTTCCGATGTGATATACTTTCCGGAAAATTTTTAGATGACTTTGGGGCCCTAGGTGTATGAGTTGACTGTTCCCGTGCCTGCACGAGACTGTATGTCCACATGCAACTCTCCCTATATATACTTGGGGTGAGGGATGGGGGTTGGAAAACTTCTATATTTACATTTTCCGATGTGATATACTTTCCGGAAAATTTTTAGATGACTTTGGGGCCCTAAGTGTATGAGTTGACTGTTCCCGTGCCTGCACGGAACAGTATGTCCACACGCTACTCTCCCTATATATAATTGGGGTGAGGGATGGGGGTTGAAAATCTTCTATATTTACATCTTCCGAAGTCATAAACTTTCCTGAAAATGTTGAGACGACTTGGGGGCCCAAGGGGTATGATTTGAATAAGAGATGCATCATTCGTCGTTCGTTAACGGAACATCACTCGCCCTTCCATTGAAATTCTTCGGCTGCAATTTCTAACAGAGCTAGACTTTGTTTATCTTCCAGTTGAGGATATCTAATTTTTTAATATAACGTTCGCCATCTGTTGGCAGCATTCCTATCAGTGTTGCCTTCAGCATTCACAGATGTCGTCCCCGTTCACTTCAGCAACGTGAATTGCTGCCACTTCCGGTGAGATTTTCGCCAAAGGGAGATTTTCGCCCCCATCCTTTTGGATAGATGAATGGTGGAATTTTTTATCGTCCCAAGTAGAAAGTTGCAGAAAGTTATCTTTTCGATAGAAAACTCATATACTAATGTCTGCACCGAAGAGGGATAGTAGTAGTACTAAAGAGGCTCTAATTTTGACCTCCAAGCTTCCTCTCTAGACCTTTGCACTCTTATATCCGCCGTCAAGCTTCCTCTCTAGACCTTTTGAATCTCAAATTGACCTCCAGGCTTCCCCTCTAGACCTTTCGACTCTTGAAATGACCTCCAAGCCTCCAGCCTGGACAATTTGGCTCTTGAATTGACCTCCAGGCTTCCTCTTTAGAACTTTTGTCTCTTGAATTTACCTCCAAGCTTCCCCTGTAGACCTTCCCTAACGGATCGTGCCGAGAGCTGTCCGATTCTCGGATTTGTCCTCGGTCCGAGACCTATTGAGGTGAATCCGAGAGTTGGGATGACGCGACGCCTTCCGAGGCATATCTTTTAACAAACGTGAATCTGCGAATTATTATTTCGATAATTAATCAATTTATATATTATTTGTTGGAAATATATTATTTTTCAATATAATTCATACTCCATCGGACCAGCTCTCGATCGAGAGCAAATCCGAGAGTACATTATTTTAATGAACTAGGGGTGCGGCCGAGGGTGCGGTCGGTCTACGAAGTATTGTTGGTCGCTCGCAAGCTCGCTCCCGAATTTGGGTGCGTTCAAGTCGGAACGAACCATTGAGGTTCACAACTAAAACCGCCCGGTTCTCATGATTCCATTTAAAAAAAAAAAAAAAAAAAAAAAAAAAGTTTTTTTGGAAAAACTGGAAAACTACTGGATCGATTCCAGCCAAAATCTAATCCGCTCTAAGTTAGGTGAAGACGTATTGACACACACACACGCACACACACACACACACACACACACACACACACACACACACACACACACACACACACACACACACACACACACACACACACACACACACACACTTTGTTCAAAACCATCGAAAAACATTAGAAAGACCATGAAACGTGGAGATATGGTGGAAAATCGAATTTTCATTTTCGGGGGCATTACAATAACTTCCCTAGCCGGGAAGTTAATAAACTATTTGTTAATCATTTTTTTATTAATTTAAGGTTATTTTTACATAAAAGGGGAGAAAAGGGGGTGAAGCAATGACAAATGAGAGGTCTAGAGCTCTCCCTGGCGGCGTCGGATGGCCTCTCGGACCGGCTCTCGACCGAGAGCAAATCCGAGAGTCCATTATTTTGTTAAATAAATAATTTGTTAATGATTTTTTTATTAATTAGATGTTATTTTTACATAAAAGGGGAGAAAAGGGGGCGAAGCAATGACAAATGAGAGGTCTAGAGCTCTCCCTGGCGGCGTCGGATGGCCTCTCGGACAAGCTCTCGGACCGGCTCTCGACCGAGAGCAAATCCGAGAGTTCATTATTTTTTTAAATAAATAGATTGTTAATCATTTTTTATTAATTGCTGGTTATTTAAACATAATAGGGATATATTTCCAACAAATAATGTATAAATTGATTAATTATCGAAATAATAATTCGCAGATTCACGTTTGTTAAAAGATATGCCTCGGAAGGCGCCGCGCCATCCCAATTCGCGGATCCACCTCAATAAGTCTCGGACCGAGGACAAATCCGAAAATCGGAGCTCTCGGACTAGTCCGCCAGGGTTTCCACTCTTATATCCACCTCCAAGCTTCCTCTCTACACCTTTCGACTCTTCAAATGACCTCCAAGCCTTCAGCCTAGACCATTTGACTCTAGGCTGGAAACTCGGAGGTCGATTCAAGAGTGAAACGGTCTAGGCTGAAGGCTTGAAGGTCATTTCAAGAGTCGAAAGGTCTAGAGTGGAAGTTTGGAGGTCAACTCAAGAGCTAAAAACGGTCCAGGCTGGAGGCTTGGAGGTCATTTCAAGAATCGAAAGGTCTAGAGGGGAAGCTTGAAAGTCGATTCAAGTGTCAAACGGTCTAGGGTTGATGCTGAATGGTCGATTCGAGAGTCAAATAGTGTAGGGTGGAAGCTAAGGAGTAAACATTTATTTATCCCATTAATTAACTAATGATCGTGAGCATTCATTAAATGGAAATAGAGTATTGATATCGAAGTCAATGACAACATTCACGATGAAAAGTAAGGTAATTTGGGTTTTTTACATTTACGAGATCGGCCGTGCGTGCTATGAACGCACCTTCTCATCATCTCCTATGACACAACAGCTTTCTTGAAGTTCAAGTGGTGGCGCGTCGGTTTCAGCCTTACGCTCATTCGAGATTTTCGAGATATATCGATAGTTTCTTTCCCTTCTCCTTTTTACAATAGGAATAGGACTAGCATTAGGTTAGTGCGCGCCTCGCGCGCCTGCGCCTTCATTTGGTTACTGGAAGTACGTCATCATCAATATCGATATTATTTACCATTCGACTTTCGAGATTTTCGATAATTTCGATTTCGATACGATTTTACCGTAACATTTCCTTTTATAATATGGACTAGCATATGTTTTCTGAGTTTAGTGCGCGCTTCGTGCGCCCGCGCCTGCATTTGTTTACCGGATGTACGTCATCATCAATATCGATATTATTCTCCATTCAACTTTCGAGATTTTTTCGATATTTTCGACTTCGATTCGATTTTACCGTAACATCTCCTTTTATAATATGGACTAGCATATGTTTTCTGAGTTTAATGCGCGCTTCGCGCGCCTGTGCCTTTATTTGTTTACCGGATGTACGTCATCACTAATATCGATATTATTCTCCATTCGACTTTCGAGATATTTTCGATATTTTCGATTTCGATACGATTTTACCGTAACATCTCCTTTTATAATATGGACTAGCATATGTTTTCTGAGTTTAGTGCGCGCTTCGCGCGCCCGCGCCTGCATTTGTTTACCGGATGTACGTCATCACTAATATCGATATTATTCTCCATTCGACTTTCGAGATATTTTCGATATTTTCGATTTCGATACGATTTTACCGTAACATCTCCTTTTATAATATGGACTAGCATATGTTTTCTGAGTTTAGTGCGCGCTTCGCGCGCCTGCGCCTTCATTTGTTTACCGGATGTACGTCATCATCAATATCGATATTATTCTCCATTCGACTTTCGAGTTTTTTTCGATAATTTCGATTTCGATACGATTTTACCGTAACATCTCCTTTTATAATATGGACTAGCATATGTTTTCTGAGTTTAGTGCGCGCTTCGCGCGCCTGCGCCTTCATTTGTTTACCGGATGTACGTCATCATCAATATCGATATTATTCCCCATTCGACTTTCGAGATTTTTTCGATATTTTCGAGTTCGATACGATTTTACCGTAACATCTCCTTTTATAATATGGACTAGCATTAGGTTAGTGCGCACCCTGCGCGCCTGCGCCTTCATTTGTTTACCGGATGTACGTCATCACCAATATCGATATTATTTACAATTCAACTTTCGAGATATTTTCGATAATTTCGATTTCGATACGATTTTACCGTAACACCTCCTTTTATAATATGGACTAGCATTAGGTTAGTGCGCACCCTGCGCGCCTGCGCCTTCATTTGTTTACCGGATGTACGTCATCATCAATATCGATATTATTATTTCATCCGACTTTCGAGATTTTCGATAAATTTCGATTACGATAGGATTTTACCGTATCATCTCCTTTTATAATATGGAGGATGGAGGATTACATTTGTGACGTTTATGACGTAAATTACGAGTTTTTTTTCGACGATGTCACATAGAAAACTGCCATTATCGACCGATGGCCAACCCTGCCCGTGACTATTTAATGGCATCTGTCGGCAAGTTGAGGAAGTTGCAAGGTCAACAACACATGTCAAAACCATTTTTTTTTACACAATTGCGAGTAGCATTGGAGATTCATTCTGACAAAAAAACATCCCCAATAATTTCCAAATATTACTTCGTAATACATAAAAATCCTCACCATGACTGTAAGTAAACAGCTAACAATTATTTTTCTATAATTTCTTTGTCTTGAAAACGTTTAACGAGGATTAAGTTTTGGAGTTATACATGAATTTGCGGTATTGTTGATAAAAAATAAGTTTGTTACATGTTTCATTGTTGTTCGATCTTACAGCAACGTCCAGATGACCACAGAAGGAAGTGGAATAGAGAGGAATATGAGCGAATCGCTCTCCAAAGACTCCAAGAGGAAATTGCTGAGGAAGAATTGGGGATACCAAAAGCCCCAGCAGTAAAGAGAGAACTTTTAAAGCAGAGAGACTACAAAGTCGACCTAGAGTCAAAATTGGGGAAGAGTGTTGTCATTAATAAAGCCACACCTTCCTCACAGACTGGAGGGTAAACAATTCATTTTTACAATTCAATTTTGTACTAGGTAGTTTCGCTCGCCATTTCAATTTTTCCTAAAGATCCTTTAACAGGGGGTCGATTCAGATTGTGATGTAACGGTGAGGAGTGAGACGAAAACTCTTTTTAACTGAGATTCAAATAGAGAATAAATAATTATCAGCTCACTCCTCGCCGTCACACCACGATCTGAAAATTTTCTCTAACGTAAAATCATTAATTATTGGAGTAATTCCCATATTTTTTATTCGTTCGCTGAACAATTTTTTAAATTGTGATTTATTCCTCCCAGATATTATTGCAATGTCTGCGATTGTGTTGTCAAGGACTCCATCAATTTCCTGGATCACATCAATGGAACTAAACGTAGGTAGCCTTAACTCGAAAAGTCTTGTAACAATTCCTGCAGCTCCGATAACTTGTCTACTCATTTCAGATCAACGAAACTTGGGAATGTCCATGAAAATTGAAAGATCGACGTTGGATCAAGTCAAGGCGAGATTTGCTGCCAACAAAAAGAAAATGGAGGAGAAAAAAAAAGATTATGACTTGGAACAGAGAGTCAAGGAACTGAAAGAAGAGGTAAGTTCTGAGAAAAATATGGAAAATTATGAATAAGTTTGAGGGTTGTTGTTAAAGGAATAATAGTTTCATGATTAACCGTTTGTTTTTTCTTCATTCTTACAGGAAGAAAAAATAAAAGAATATAGAAAGGAACGAAAGAAAGACAAGAAAAGGAAAATCGAAGAGGCGAATGAGGAGGAAGAAGCTGGAGGGGCTGATGAAATGGCAGCAATCATGGGATTCTCGGGTTTTGCCTCAAAAAATCGCAAATAAGACTTTTCAATTGAACTTTACATATATTAATATCAAAGTGTGAGTTATGATTAATTTTTACAATAAAATTAGGAACTACTGACAAATTAATTTTATCATGACATCCACACTTTTTACCCTACGTATTCAATTTATAAAATTTTAATGAAATAATATTTTTTTGTTAAATAAAAACCATGAAAAGAGTTTCTTAATTCTCACATTCTAGCCAATTAATGATTCTCTTAACATTTTTCTTAACTGTCGATACTTTCACATTCAGCATTTCGTTGAGTGATAAAGCTCTGTCATTATCAGCATCATTGTCACTTTGCTCTGGAGTTGTTGATATGAAGGAACGTGGTGAATCGAGTGTATTCTGTGATGCTTGGCCGGAATCTTGGGAGAGAAGACTATCAAAGTGGAGATTGTCTCGTTGACTAAAATCTTGACTTGTTACATTCAACCAGGGATTCTCTGGATAATTGTCTGTTGGTAATGGAGACATCGATGAAGTTGACTGGGTAGGGAATACCGAGGACTGTGGGGATTCTCTGGCAAATTGAAGATTCTCTTTTGGTACATATTCTATCGAATTATGAGAAACTGATGGTGAAACTTGAAGTGAAGAAATTTCTTCTGAACGTGTCATTTGTTTCTGAGACAATGACTGCGAGAATGTGTGTGCATTCGAAACATTTTCATCAGGGGCACAGTGGTCTATGTTTGAATGCATCATTTGTATAATCTGAGAGGAATTTTCATTGTTAGAAAAATTAATTTCTCCACGTGACACATTCATTTCTACACCTGGAATTTCCTCTTGGGATTGTAAATTTGAGACATTTTCTTCGTTAGGTAGATTGATTTTGTCTGCCATTGAGGGCATTCTTGCACTTGAGGTGTCTCCTCGAGATCCAACTGACGACGTGGTCCGTTGAGTTGAGATCTGCTCTTGTTCATCATCACTCATCAAAATACTTGGTTGAGTTGGAGTGATTTCCATACCGTTTGGAGAGATTAATTGAGACATTGTAACTTTTTCTTCGTCATCCAGACAATTGATTGATATAGTTGATATGCTATCGAATCTATATAGATTGTTATTATCTTCAGCTTGTAATTCTTTCTTAATTGGACTGTACACTGAGCCCTGGGATGATTTGAACTTAGAATCAAATAATATGTTATTGATCGATGGGCAATTGATAAAACTTCTTGGGGCTTGGAATGCTGAATTCTCGTCCTTTTGATGAATATGAGTATTTATCAAATTGCGAGATTTATAAATTTGAGTACAAGTCTTATTTTCATTAAAAGAAAAAACTTGGCTTCCAAAATAAAAAGATGAATTCTCAGTTTTGAATGGATTAAGCACTAGGTTTGAAGGCTGCTGAATCTCCTTCAGTATCTTACGACTGTGACCAACATTTTCCCAATTATTGTCATAATTTTGAAGGATAAATGGTACGGTTATGTGATTGGAGGCAAAAGCATTGTCCCGATTTTTCTTTTCATGGTGATTAATGGAAAAATTTCCAGGACTGACGAATTCTGGGCTTGGTATGATATATTCTGAGGAACTTTGGAAGTATGGAAAACTCAATTGCTGATTAATAATAGCATTGGGGACTGGCAATGATGATTTTTGAATCTCTCTGAAAACAGCATTGACCACTTCGTCTTTATCATCATTCTGCCACTGATTTGCCAAATTCCTTCGAGCTCTGAACATTGGATTTCTGACTTTTACATTAGGATTGTATGGGGAATTCTTGGCAGAAGGTTTTTTCTCATTTCGTCTTTTGGTTTGAGTCTGGGAGAAAATTGGAGGACTGAGAAACTCTCTGTTAATGGGATTTTCAATTGGAAAGGACGACCTTGGGCTTTGTGTCAGGTTTGATAGGTTTTGAGAATAAATCTGCGGATCATCGTCAACCTCTTTTGTGACACTTTCCTTTGGTATCGACTCTGGACTATTACCCAAGAGCTCTCTCCTACTGGTCTCTGAAAGCTGAGAATAAATCACATTCTCACATTCTATCTTCAATTTTCCTAGAAGTTTATCAACATTTTCATCTTTATTGTCACCAGTATTGAGTGGACTTGTTTCTGCAGAGGAATCAGTGAGATAGCCCTTCCAGTCTGTAATATTCTCCCTAGCCATCTTGGAAACTTTTTTTGGTGTACCAATTTCATCCTCATCATCACATTTCCCTGCATGTGTTCTTTTACGAAAAAAATTTGGGGTGAAATTGAAAAGTTTTTTGGGGGAATGCTTTGTGGTGTCTGTATTTTTTGATTTCCTGGGGGTGACGTTCTTGTTCTCATCGATACGTGGTTCTGGTATTTCTGACCTTGTTGACGAGTCTTGAGTGTATGAGACTGATGTTTGCATCAACTTGTTCATTTCTAGAAAAAAATACAAAGATAATTAATTGAGGATTTTCTACTGTATTGAATTCCACAATGAAATATCAAAAGACCTCTTTCAGACAATTTTTCTAGATGCAAGAGATATCCCATGACAATTTACCTGAAATTACTTGATTTGCATGAAATTGACGTACTTCCAGTATTCTTCATTTCAGACCCCTTCCCAAGTTAATTATCATTATTATAACTTGGACAATATTTCAATCAATTGACCCTTTTTATCGAATAAATTTAATTCTACGATAGCCTATTCACATATTATGAGGTACTATAAATAACTGATACCTTTTTCGATAGTTTTAACGTGTGGTTTCCGACAAAATTTGAAAGGCGGAGGTATCCTCGACTCTTTCTTCACTGCCCCTAGATTTAATTCCTTGGCAAGATTACCTGTGACCTTGTGAGTGCCGAATCTGGAATGAAAAAAATTTAATTAACTATCTCTTGCACGTTTCCATGTTTTCCTTAAACCTTCGTCTGGTACGTGATCCAACCTCTCTCTCCCCCCCCCCCCCCCCAGATAAGGATTTGAAATATTTCGTGCACCTCACAATATCGCCCATAAAATTTGGAATCCCCAGTTGTTGAAGAGCCTTTCCTCGGATTTGTTTAACACTCAAAAAGGGATATTTAATTTTTGTCAAGCACATCTCTCTCTCAAATATTTTGCTCCAATTGTCACCAGTTTTAGATTTTTCAATAATTTTCTTACAACACTTATCTACAATGTCAAAACACCGGTTCTCATGCTGCACGTGCACTTTGGGAAAAACCTTTGGTTCACTCAGCCTCATTATTTTTTAGCGTAAGTAATTATTCAATTTATTAAGAACATGCACAAAAATATCTTGATTGACATTACTTACAGTCATCCGTCAACAACAGACGATCGTAAAACGTTACAACCCATTCGTTGTTTATTCTCTTTGTTCTTTGACGTACAGGGACAAAAGATAAAACGTTAGGCAGCGCTCCCACGGGATAAACTGGCTGAGATTGAATAGGTGACAAAAAAATCCTTTCTATGTCAAACAATTCACTGTGATTTATTCATCCAAAAATATATCGTTTCACTTTTATTTCTGGAACAAATTTAAGGAGAAATTCCATTATCTTGATGAAAAAATATGCAAAGAGTAAAAAAGTCGATTGTCTATGACTGAGAAAAATGAAAGAAAAAAATAAAATTGATGAAATTACCTACGCCGAAAGCACTGAACAGTCTGTACAAGATTGGAGAATTGAATGGAGTTGCTCACATAAACTGCAGTGATAATTTCTTGGCCTTAATTCCTTTGTTGGAATGACGGGATCCTGTGGCCGGTTGTCGACTGTGAGGTGGACAATTTTGGCGGTATTCTGCTTATATGTACTTTTGTCTCTACGAGTGAGACAAGAACAGCAACAAACCCGCTGGCGCCATCTACTTTCACATTGCTCGATAGTCAGATCATTTTCATACCAATAGAACTGAATAGAACTCTCTTCATACATTGTTGATTAGAAAGAGAACATATTCACAAGAAATTTGTCAAAAAAATTGTTACTGAATTTTTAAAATATTCTCAAATACCAAAAAATAGTAGATCCATAAATTTCAAGCTCATGTTCATTTATGATCTATGGACATTTTTCAAATTTTTAATTGACATTTCCAGGGAGAAATTTTTTAATATAAATAATTAAGTTAAAAAAGGCTCAAGAGATACGACATTCACTCGTTCGGTCTTTGTCCTGGAAATGGATAATAAATTTGCAACCAAAAACCGAAAAATTCATCATTTCCTTTATCATAAAGTTGATTGACAATGAATGATTGTATTGATTGTCAACCTTTTATTCGCCTCCCGATTGGTCGATGAATCGATCAATGATTTCCATGACTACGAGGATGTTATTTTCTTATTTGAATCAAACTGCGCGCAGTTCACGTGTAGTTAGAGCCTTTTGTTTTGAACAAATCATCGGAAAACATGTTCCGGGCGTGCCAGACTCTGGGTTTCAGACCTCCTACGGATCAAATCATCTCAGAAATCGATTGCAAAAGACTAGAAGTCGCTATCTCCTCTGGTTTTCGAGAAAATTTGATTTTTTGAAATTTTCGAAACTTTGACTTCTCTTCTTGGCTGATCAAACATCCAAAAACGGATGTCTGGCATTGACTATAAGGTTGTCGCGTGCGATAGCGCACATGATGTCCTAGTAGACGCAAATTATCAAATATAAAAGAAAAATAATTTTTTCATCATCATCATTGAAAAACTTGAAAATGATGTCAAACTATTTTTATTACAACAAATTGAAATGATAAAAACCATCAAAAAAAAAAAATGAGAAAGATTTTTCAATCAATCCAAAAGTTGATAATGTTTTAACTTGATTATCACTCAATTAAGATGAACTCTATTCGACACAAGGAGAGATGAGGACTGGGTTTATAAATGCGTGTGTGTTATATCTTCCCGTGCGTGTCCTCCCCACCACATTAGACTCCCATCACTTTTTCCTTGGTACCTAGTAATGAAAACATCTTACGGGAGTTTGCTATCCACCGCGGTGAGTAACACTGAGATGGCTCACGTTCCATAACTCTAATTAATATCATTCACAAAGACATAAGTATACGTGACAATAAAAGCTATAATTAGTGTAAACAACGTATCATTAAAAGTCCGGGTATAATTTTTTAAACATTACCATTTGTATGAAATAAATTCATTTGAATTGGTGAATTGAGAAAAATACAAGTGAGTGAGTGAAAGTGATGGAGATTGAGAAGAAAGCAACATTTGAACGTTCATTCTCCGATGATTTATTAATTATTATAGGAGTAAAATAAAGGGAACACCGTTCTACGCTCTGTTCTCTTTTTTTCTTATAAAATAACATGAAAATCCCATTAAATGATTTTAATAATAAAATTTTTAGTTATCCTTCTTCTAATTTTTATTTAACATTAATTTTATGAATTAAAATTTGAATTTACTTGTGATTGTGACGCAGGAAGTGACGATAAAATGTGGAAAATGTGGGGGAGAGTGAATTGAGTGGACGTGTGGGGTAGCAATAAACAGGAAGGAAGAGTGGACAAGTCAGTAAACTCATTGGAGAACGAGTTTTGCTGTTTATTGGATTTTTAGTCTCTCCTTAGCTTTGAAACATCCCTTGAGATATTTATCAAGAAAGAACTGAACTAAAATGCCGAGAACATCGTCGTCGCTTCAGCCAATTGAGGAGTCCAAACCAACAAAATCAAGTGAGTGTGTGTAGGATCGTTAAAACTGGTATGCAGGAGGAATATTAATTGAAAGGATTAATGAGTATTGATAATAATTCATTAGATTTATATTGTTGGATAGAAATGAAAAGGAAAAGGTATTCTGTGGTTTAGTGTTTGTTTCCTTGAATGCCTTAATCTATTATGAAATTTAGATAGCTCCTATTTATTTATTTTTTTCAGTAATATTGTTTAGGATGAAATCTCTCCTCATTATGCGCTAATTTTAATAGGATATATATGCACGTTTCTAGTTACATATTCAATGTTTACTTTCACCGTTTTTCTCTTCTACGGAAGTGAAAATTGCCGGATGAACTCATGATGCTTGAAATCCCACCTTTCATACATTAATTTTCCTAATTCACTAAAGTTGATCCATTTATGTATTAATCATTATGTAGAATCGATTAATATTAAAAAAAAAAAATGGGAGTTATGGTAATCTGTGGATGAGCATGAGACCTAGGCCAATATTTGAATATGATGATTATTATTCATTCATATGCGTGTGGATGTAGGGAGAGGGACGAGTATCTTCAGTGTTAAATTTACCGTTAAATAGAGGATCTTGGATAGAGACCAGTGAGATTGTTAATGTCACCGAGAAAATATTGGAGGAGAGACTGACATTGTGGTGAATAGGAGAGATCGGTTCGGCATTGGAGGGATAGAAATTTTTAATGAAAAATTTAGATCTGATGAAATTTTGGAAACGATTATCTCAATGAGTTTTTAATTATTCCTGGAAAACATGAAGAAGAAATCAACGAAAAGACCTCTTTTCACTAATTCCTGTATATTTCTTCATACAACTATGTATTTAGATGTTTTTCACATGTAATCGATCCTTCTTATTTGCGTAACTCAGATCTGAATCGATGCTGAGCATAATTGTCTATCTAAGTACAACTTTAAAAATATTGGGAGATATTCTTAGACTTCTGCAGAAATGCAAAAGTGAATGGAATTTCTAGGATAAAATCTCTACACAACTCTACTAGTACTAGTACAGGGTACCCTGTGTTATTTTTTATTTTGTGATTATTTATTATTCATAAACAAAACTGCCAATCAATCCGGAACTTCAACAAAGTGTTCGTAATAATAAAAACTTTTATATAAAAAAAAAGGTAGATTTTAAAGTTAAAAATGGAGAAAGCAACAAACTTCTTGGAAGGATATCCAAGTACGTTGGTCATGTGATCTACTATTTCTTATGAAAAATCTGAATTTGTAGAAAATTTTTTTATGATTTCCAAAGTAAAAATTACATTTCAATCCTTAAAAATTGGCGGAAATACATTTCGCTCCACGGTTACGGAATGGCACGTAATTTTTACGAAATTTTTCTCACCGTGATGATTGTCAAATTTAGAATACAGTAGACTCTCGTTATAAGCACTCTCGTTACAGTCGAACTTCCCCTCATATCGATTTTTTCGAAGATTAACGCTTCCCCCACTCTATCACCTTCGGGCCCTAAGATGTAAACAATCTATTGTTCTCTCTGGTGAGGCATATAGAATTACAGAAGAAATAAAAGCGAAAAATGAATTTCTCTCAAATTCGAAGTGCGTGGTGGTGGCAGAAAAATATAGTCGAATTCTCCGAATTCGCTTCCCCTACTGCCCCATGAGTTTGACTATAACGAGAGTCTACTGTATTCCCATCAAAATAAGTTTCGTTATCATCTTTACAATCAAGAATTCAGAACAATTGGGTAATATAGTAAACATCATACACAATTTTTCAAGAAAAAGCAAAATGCTCATTTCTAAATCGACGGAACGTCTCTACATTCATATTTCATACTATTGCGCTTGCGGTGATGTACATATGCCAGATGGTAGATACAATTTTGTTGCCAGTTGGTAGAAAATGCGAAATGTCAGATGTAAACCGTGGAGAAATAACTAATTACCTATCCAACCTATGGTTTATCTTTCATCTACCACAAGGTACTTGATGTATCATGGCAATGACATTGCTGTACTTGCATATGCAACGATAAATATGAGTAATCACCCTCCAGGAATATGACTAAAGCTAATAATGCTCACCCATTTAATGTGATCATTCATAACGATGAAAGGTGTAAGCGACACGCTTCTCATATGGAGTTAAAATTCATCTTCTCTTTTTTTTTTTTATTTTCAAAAACCTCCTTGGCCATTTCCATAAACGTACATTTTATTTTCCATTTGTTGGGAAAGTTCCTGACTTTCTCGTTACTAGAATCAGCGTAAAATCAGAACCTGTTTGAGATTCTTATGAAGACGGGAATATCCCTGTGTCAATCCAAATGGCCAGGAAGTGCTTGAAAAAGTGGTTGATATTGACAATTGAAGTGTTCAGGAAATTATTATTTGAGTTGACATCTCGATTCATTGATTCATCAATTTAATCTCCATTGACTATCAGAGTCTTTAATTTTTTTAGAGGCAAAGTGCTGGTTAAATTCTTTTTCCATGTTGGAAAATGGAGAGAAATTTTTTTTTTTTTAAATTAATACTTTGTTCGGTAATCGTGAGGTGACCTTGATGTGTAGGGAAAAGTTACGTGTCTTTCGATAATTTTTACTTCAAATTAACGTCATTTTTCCGTGTTTTTAAGTGAAAATTAAAAAACAAAAAAACCTGAAAACCGTTGAGATAATCTTAACTAGAATCTGATCAGCTCTAAGTCTCATAAAACGCGTCCATTGATAGCAACGGAACACACACACTACGCGTGGTAACGCGTACGGTCTCGTAACAACTGACAGCAAGCGATACCATCTGGAAACCTGAGAAATAAGATAGTAGCCGTGATGAAAGGATGGGATGCAGCAAGCACGTATAACGTCCCTTGCAGAAGTTGTGATTTCTGAAAGAGCTCCGCGGGGATAAGCTCGCATAAATACGAAAAAAACGATTGGAACTTCCTAGTCACAAATACCAATAACAAGTGAATACGTGTGGCATACCAGCAATAATCTGAAAAGACCCCTTGGAACTTCCTCCGTAATCAATAATTAATCCTATAGGAGGAGCTATTTTGAATTAACAATAAGAAAAAATAACAACGCAAGAATCCTCTAAAACGTGACAAAATCGTTGGTGCGAAGGAATTTACGTACCCAGATCACGAATATGTGCTAGATCCATCCAATCGACCCGTACCACCACCATCACCTGACCCACTATCAATTCCTATAGGCTGGATCGATCATTTCTCAAAATAATTGTTTCCTCATTTGTCAGCTGCTCCTCGAAACAAATACATCTCGAACCTAAGGGCTGCAATCAAGAGTCTTCTCATTATTGACATCAATCTCCCTTATAAACACTGGAATGTCATTTCACAAAAGGATTTAGAACTCACGTATTAGAAATCCCGGTTCAACAACGTGACTTCCTGTCATATCAAGAACATATATTCCATAACAGTGTTTTGGAGTTTGGGACAACAGCTTACTTGGATAATGGTGGCCGAGTTGACTGGCATTACAGTTGCGGTGGTTGAGAAGAATGGAACTTTACGAAATAAATCAGAGCCATCGGGACAGAGTTATAACACCAATAGTTGTGTAAATAATACTAGATCCCAATGGATTAGAACAGCGATTCGTGAGCGTAGTTACAGTGTTCTTGACAATTGTGATAAAAGGAACAAATCTCTGAATAGTGGGAGAACTGATAGAATCGATAAATTAAATAGTACAGGGGATGAACCAATTTACAGTGTTGTGAATAAGAAAAGTAAGTTTAAAATGTCATCGCTTCCAGACCAAAACATTGGACCCGATTCGAGGAATCAAATTATGGAGCGAGATGATTGGATGAGATCTAATATTCCTATACCTAGAGGTGTTTCAGATCACAGTGAAATTGATGATAATTTCGATATGATTTCGACCGCAGTCGATTCACTGAAAAATGTTGGATCTTTTGGGAAAAATTGGAATGAATTAGATAATCATGGGCGAGGGGAAAACGTAATCACTCCCAAGGTACAGCAAAGAGCAAAGTGGAAAATTATTACTGAGGAGAATCAGAGTGAACCTAAGAATTCCACGGGGAATTCCAAATTGATCGATGCTATTCATGTTGAGGAGGACAACGAGGGATCCTTACCGAAGTATTGTTTAAAGAATGAGGCCAACTATTATGGGGGAACAGGTAAGCAAGAGACATTGAGGTGACAATTATTTTATGAGTATTACGACGTAAAATGACGGAAGCTTTAACGCTAATCAAGGGACGCAGTTGAGTCCCGTCGCCAAGACGGGTGCGCAACTGCCTATATATAATTAATAATAATATATATAATAATATAATAATAATAATATATACGCCAGCCAACTTCCCCCTCCATGACCACCAGAACTGTTTTTATTTTTTTTCCGTATAAATTCACCACCGCAGCAAATTTTGGGTTATACTTTCACTATATAATGTTACTATAGGCTATTCATCGCAATTTTTATTATATTTTTTTAGGCTCAAATAAACGAGATATGCTCAAAGTCAATAATTCGATATTCGCCTTTTCTTCAATTCTCTCGGTAGAATTTCTTGAGGTAGATTTTTTTGGTTACGTTGGCAGCCCAGCCAAATGAACTCAAGAGGAGTGGTGCCACTGCGAGATTTGAAAAAGTTCCGCGGGGATAGTGATTCTGTATAGATGTATAATATCGTCGCCGTAGAGTGAAAGGGGCGTAAGTGCCAAAATTCATTAATTTTTTTTTGTAATAACAAAGGGGCGTATGTTTTTTTAATCTTCGGAATTGGATGTACTACCTCCTAGGAATGATTTGAGTTGATTAATTTTTGTAGTAACAAATGGGCGTAATTCCACAAAGTTAATCACAAAAGGGCGTATCTCCAGCACATACGTCCCATTCATCTTACGATAAGCATAACATGTAATGTGAAAGGGGCGTAAGTGTTATTTTTTTTTTATTAAAGAGGCGTAAGTGTGGAGATACGTCCCTTTCATTTTATGATGAGCATAAACATAATGTGAAAGGGGCGTAAGTGTAATTTATTGAAAAAAATGAAAGGGGCGTAAGTGCGAAGATACGCCCCTCTCTTATTACAAACTGGTCGTTACGCCTGTTTGTTAGAACTTTTTTTTTACGGATTTTCGATTAGAAATTCTATGAAAAGCCGAAAAACATTGATTTTGGACACACGCCCCTTTCACTCTACGGCGACGATATGAATATTTATATCATTACAAAAATCGATGAAATTTTCCAAAAAAACAAAAAAACTTTTTGTAGAAAAAACTCGCCAAGAACGGGTGCAAGCGTTGTTTTTTTTACAAAAAGTTGTGAAATCGAACAAAAGCTATGGTGCCAAGCACAAATTATTGCAACTTGAGGATCATAAAGGCAACTCAGAAAACCGAAGGAAAAATAAAATTTATAAAAAATCGAGTAGATGAAAATTCCAAGTCAATCCACTTGGCGAGATTTTTCATAGCTTCAATCGCGCACATAGTTCTTTACACATAAAGAATTTGGACAAGTTTGGCTGCATGTTTCAAACACTCTTCCACAGCGCCCTATCATTCTTATAAACAGTTATATCTGATTGTACTTCTTATCTTCCGATATCTCTAATATAAAAAAGTTAAAAAAAAATTCATGACAAAAATTACCAAGTAAAAATAATAAATATACTACGACTGAACATTTGGAATTATTCTGTTACTTCCTTTATGTGTGAGATTGCTCCTGAACTCATCATGTAATATTTCCATCCGCGGTGTATCGTGTTCTGGGGTCCGTTAGCCACTTGGCCGTTACATACTTATTCGATTCTGACATGTTATGTGTGAAAACGGCAATGCTCAATGATGATGATGCGCATCTGGACACTAGTTCACATCCCTAAGCGATAACCCTCTCGTTGTGATGCAGGACCGTTACATAGTTACCAGAATCTTATGGATTCCACTGGCATATGCTCCGATTTTGTATGGCAGATTTACATAACTATGGAAATGAATCAAACCTAGGAAGAAAAAAAAGAAAAAAGTATGGAAAAACAAACTTTTTTTCATTATTTGGTCGGTTTTTTCTACCAATTTTTTTTTTTCGACTCGACTCATTTTTTCACCGACACCCTTTCAATAATTTTTCCCAAAATTCTATTTTTTTCCATTCACGTAATTATAAAGAGAGTGAAAATGAAGAAACAGTAGTCATCGTTCCAATGATATGAATAACGATTAACGGATATTAGATTCCATCTCTCTGTCGTGGGGAAGGTGAAAAAGGAGTTGGGTGAAATGTTCAGACTAGTTAGTAGAACGGAACAGAGCCCAGAGATCAAGTAATCCACGTCACAGTGATCATTTGAAATACACTAGAATCGTGAAGATTTTTATGCTTCGATAGTTATGGCCATTGTGGCATTTTCTTTGTAGATATTTGATGAAAGGCATTATATTGTAAATGAACGTTGGTATGTTTCAATCGATCGGAGATACAAATGGAATACCAGTGAAATTGAATTGAGTTTTGTGAAAACACGTGAGAAGTACTTTCCGACCAATTTAATTAGTTAAGAGCATCTCATAAGCATTTGGATGTTTTTACTTGACATTGTCTAGGGAACAAATGTATTTCAATCATTTTTAATTTATTCCCCGGGAGAAAAAATTCATCAGAGCACCAGAAACCAATTTACCGTTGCTTTTCACGAGCTTGATAAAATATTGAATGGGGAATTTTTCCTATCCAAATGAAGAAATTCCATTACAACAGTTAATCCGTCTGAAAAAAAAAACACCAGGTAAGGTTGATTGAAAATTATTCAGCCAAATTCCAAAAAATATCGAATACATTTAATTGTTAAAAGTTAATGTGAACAATTCCATCAGTTAAATTTAATTAATAAAGTGGAACATCCACATGAAAATATAGATTTTAAGACACTCAATCAAACTATCTACTTCATACTTTTCGGTGAATTCTTCATAACAACTGAAATACATGATGAAATTTTCAAAGGAGTCATTGAATCATGAATAATTTTGTGGATTTACAATTTAATGCAACTGTCAGCATTTGAGTCGAAGAAACAAGATTCCTCGCGTGCACGTACTTACAGTGATATACTCACTCTCATATTTGCTGAATCAATTTAACGGCTTTTTGAGCACGGTTTTTTTTTTCTTCGAGCCTGTACTTCGGATAATGATACCTATAGATTTTTGTTCAATCATAACAGAGCAAGATGTTGATGTAAGTATAGTAGCGAATAAATGAATATAATCCCAGACTATTTGTTCCACTTTTTCCTCTCCATGCATGTTCCTTCCTTTCTTCGAATAAACAAGGCTTGATAATTTCAGCATTGAGAATTCATTTCACTCTATTGAGGGAATCATTCTGGAATATACGGAACCGTATATCGATTTTATTTCAATTTAATTGTCAATTTTTTTTTTTTTATTTAAGCGAATAACGAACCACATGATAAAGACAGTCTGAATGAAACGGGGAGTACAACTGGTGGGACAGTGGAGGGAAACCACTCTCGGCACGGAGTAAATGATAGAAGTGAACGACTAGCAGGCTCCAGTGATCCTGCTGTAACAATACCCACTGAAAGAGAAATGTCCACAACGGCACCACCTAAATCACTTCTCTCGAAGATTCTCGCCAGGGCGAGATCCCCGGATCACGATCTTTCAGATCAATCCGAGCCATTGTAAGTAGTCAAAAGCAATTGAAAAATCGCTTGAAAACTCGGCAATATTGAAAGTACTACAATCGTTAAAATGACTATTTTAAGAGGCCTCGGGAGTTAAAAAAAACTACTGAAATGCGGGGAAAATTTTGCTCCACGAATTGTCCGCCAAGAGAGCATGGAAAATTATGAATCATAATTTTAAAAATTTGTTCATTTTTAACTCACATAACGAGATGAGGATGCCCGGAAGAGGATAAATAATTTTTTTTAATGTTTAAACATACGAAGTGATTGACGGATCCTCGTGCCACCATCTTGCTTGGATACCCCTTTCCTTCCCTCCAAGATGGTGGCCCGAAGACCTGTCAGCCACCTCGTATGTTTAAACATAAAAAAAAAATATTCATCCTCTTCCAAGCATCCCCATCTCATTTTATCCTGTGAGTAAATAATGAACAAATTTTTTTAAGTATGTTTCATAATTTTCCATGCTCTCCTGGTGGAGAATTCGTAGAGTAAAGTTTTCCCCGCATTTCAGTAGTTTTTTTTAAAGTCCCGAGGCCTCTTAATTTATATTCCATGAGAATGAAATTACACCACTAGTTTTTTTATTATTTTCCAGTTCACAATTATGGATTGTCTTATCAAACGTATATGGAGAATTGATCATCGTTGTGATGGTCGCTCTATGCCTGGTAGAAGTTATCGACACACCTATTCCTCTATTAAGCCTCCAGGTAAACTTTGAAGCCATTTTTGAAGTTTAGAACTAAAGAAAAAGATTGAACGAATCATCTTTTCTCACTCTTTTTTCCTTTCCTGTGAATGTCTAAGATACTTATCTGCAAACTACTACTGAGACATTGAAAAACAAGATTCCCAAGTTACCAGTAGTGTGCATTGCACTGAGTAGCTCATCACGGTTTGTGGTCGGTACATTTTTATTATCTGTTCACTCGATCGAGAGACTCGATTTCTAATTCGCTCTGGCAAATGAGTGAAATTGCCCGAATTCAACTTACCTGAGTAGATGATTCACCTCCCACTCCAAACCCGAGTGATGCCGGATTTTATGTAGATATATCAATGTTTTTTTTTTTTAGTTTAATGATAATAACCGCTTGCGCCGGAAGTTACTCTGTTGAATTATTCAAATCATCTATGTATTCATCAATCCATAAATTATTTCATACTCTCACCTAAACTATCACTGTTTTTTCACTTTTAATAGACTTTATCGGTTTAAAAATGGAATTACAAAGTCATCGTAGGCCCTGATAATTATATTCGAAACGAAATTTGTGATGGAATCCAACGATGGAGAACTTGGGAAAGAGTTTTCTCGACTCTAAAAGCTTTGAAATGATAATAGTTTTCATTATGATCATGATTACCAGATAGATTTACGTTAGGGGTGAATTTGGCTCTGATCCATTACTCTATGCTTAATATATATTCATTTTTTGTTGCAACAGAGTGTTTTTCTGATGTATCTCTACGTTGGGAGTATTATCGTCATCATGGTTATCTATCTTTGGGTCCTCGTCGACAGTTGCGGAAGTCTGGCAAACTGCAGCGATGATGCTGAACTTGGTACTGCATCACTCACGAGATTTGGCTCCCTCAAAAAAGCCCACATATCACGCTCAAAAACTGCTACCACAAGCTTTTATATTCGCGTCGGGGCACTACGTATGTATTCGCAAAATATACGTTAAGGATGTTCTCCCCCTATTCCCAATTTTTTTCTGTTTTTTGGAGATTTCCCACGAATTTTTGATCGGATTGATATGCAACAATGTAACGTTTTTTCGCTATATCATTGTTTATTGACTCACAAAGTTTCATGTAATGTAATTTGTAAACCCATTTTTTTGCGTTTTCACTACCTTTTTATGGAGATTCGCCAAACTTTAGAAAAAAAGCACAAAATTGAGGCTACGATGATGAAACTTTGTGAGTCAATGAAGAATGATATAGCGGAAAAACGTTACATTTGTGCATATCAATCCGATCAATAATTTGTGAGAAATCTCCAAAAACAGAAAAAAATAGGGAATAGGGTGAGAACATCCTTAATGGACAATCTCTTACTTTTAAACAATTTTCACTGGTTGGTAATTTTTTTGATTTGATTTTTATAGTCTTCGGTCTCGCCACTTTGGTCTTCAATGGCCTGGAAATGGCGATGCACTCCATGATGCAGGGGGCAGAGTGCCTCAATGATGTGGTTTTTGTACATCCGGTACTCCATGGACTTTTTACATTCTTACAGATGCATTTTTTATTTGTTAATTCGCAGGTAATTCAACGAGCACATAAAAATTATATTTTCTTATTCCTTTTTTGCTTCCGAATGGAAGCATTGCAATCGTTCAATTTTCACATTTTCTAATTTTGCTTAGAAATGATGTAGAATGGTCTGAAACGAAAAAAAATGATGTTTTTAGCTCGTGTCGGCATGTGCGTATGCAAATCGGGAGTTTAATCGAGGCCATTTTTTTTTTTAAATTGAATAATTAAACGGGTAAAAAAAATTCAAAAAATATGAAATTTTGGTAAAAAGTTGGTCCCAGTTAGGGCTAGTTCTGTGCCAAATTTCAGCCCGATCGGTCCATTAGTTTTTGAGAAATAGCGATTTCTTTTTAAACCGTTTTTCGTGAATATCTCGAAAAGTACTCAACCGTTTGGATTTTTTTGATTTTTTTATGTTTGTCTCGATGCCTTCTATCTTAATCACCCCATATATGCCAACGTGTTTATGCTTAGTTTTCGAGATATGGCCATTTTTCTGTTTTTCAGAAAAAATCCTTGTAATCTCTCTAACTTGCGCAAAAATGTAGGTATTAACTTGAAATTTGGCATGAAGGTGTCTCTTATGGATGGAATGTTTCCTATTAAAAATCAGCTTATTCGGACAATTGGTTCCGGAGATATTCAAGTCTGTATGGAAATCTGTTTTATTCAATATCTCAAAAACGTCTAACCCGATTAAATTATTATTTTTTTTTTAATGTTCGTCTCAACGTCTTCTATCTTAATCAATCAAAATATGTATACCCGTTCATAGAAAGTTTTCGAGATATGGCCATTTTTCTGTTTTTCAGAGAAAATCCTTGTAATCTCTCTAACTTGCGCAAAAATGGAGGTATTAACTTGAAATTTGGCATGAAGGTATCTCTTATAGATGCAATATTTCCTATTAAAAATCAGCTTAATCGAAGAATGCGTCCCAGAGATACTCAACTTTGTGCATCGATCTTTTTACTAATATCTTGAAAACGACTCAATCGGTTTTCTTTTCTATCAAAACCTTCGTCTTGATGTCTTTTATATATTTAGTCTGAATCATTTGTTTACCTAGTTCATACAAAGTTTTCGAGATATTGAATGAAACACATTTACAATAGTGATACGCAAAAAGGATTGGAAGAACCATTCAGAAGCGCTCCATCAATTGATTGATGGCGAAAAAAAACGTACACGTAAAATTAACAAACTCCACAATCGAAAATCTGTAGTTGCAAATCTCCAGCCGCAAGTCACAGCCGCCTACTTGTTTTTACAGATTTTTCGATGAGAAATTCGATGAATAGCCGGTTAAACATCGATTTGGGCCGGTTAAACATCTACAGACGCCCATTTCAGTCTACGGCGCCGATATAATAGTGAAAAATAGTATTTTTTTACTAAAAAAAAGTGAATGTTCACATTGATAATAACAGATCCCTGATTATTATTATACAAAGTTGTTTCTTCTTCTTGTTTTTTTTTCTTTTTGTGAATTTTTCATGAAACATTCTCAAACTTGTTTGTTTTTTATGAGTCTTCCACGTGGATATCATGAATTCGTAACTCTGTGAACAATTCGTTCGTCATAACTGTTTTGCAATGATTGCAAACAACACTTCCATTACCATTTCCCTCGATTAACTTTCTTTGATATCCACGCCTCATTTATAAAACAATTCCTATTCCCATTGTCCCCACTGACAGAGGCCCTGTCAGTGTATTAGCAGATGAGGTAGGAGCAGCTTGATTATCTTCAATGAATTCACTTTTATCATTAGCAGTGACCATAGTCGGATACTGAGTTTCGAATATAGTTTGCTTCCTCTTTTCCTTAATAGATCCTTGAGGATGTGGAAGTGCATACTTCAACGTCTCCCAAAACCATTGATTCCCCCATTTCACATAGGTATTCATACTCAAGTATGCTTTGAGTTCTGAATCAAGCTCATCGATAGGTCCAATCTCACCATAAAGAATGATGATAACTCTAGATCGACCGTCACTCAGTGCCTGATGATGAGCGATCCTAAATTCCATCTTGCCCCAGACACTTTCCAAGAAATTCGATGATAACACGACGATTGTTCGTCTCGAGTTTTCAACAGACCAAGCAATTTGCGTTGGTATCGAATCCCCAGGTAACCAATCACGATAATGAACACATAATTTGAAATGTTCATCTCCGTCTTCCAATCGCGCTACCAAATCCCTGACAAAGTCTTCATCTTTGTGGGAATAACTGATGAACGCATCGTATAATTTATCCTTATCCAACTCGTCCTCAGTGACAAACCATAAACACCACTGTTTTGCGTAAAGCCAAACTTTGATTTCCTGTTGAAAACGATAATATAAAGCTACTGTTATTCCTGTGAGTATTCCAAGTAATGCAGCACCAATACCAATACCAATACCAATAATTCCAGTATTAGCTGGTGGACACATTTCTTCAGGTGTCATTTTGAAGATTAGCGAGTCAGATTTTCCACAATGTACCTTTCGTAGTTCTGGAATGTCCACATTTTTTTGTTGTATAAAATTGAAGAATTCTTTTGAATCACAATCGCAGTCCCAGGGATTCATCTGTAAAGTTAGCTCCTTTAATTTCGTGGAGCTCTTCAAGAAATCTAATACTGGTGTTTCTAATCTAGTCAAATTGTTCGAGTGCAGGTTTAACACTGACAGATTCGGGGAGAGTGCTTCTAATGGTACTTCAGTGATGTTGTTTTCGGAGAGAGAGAGAATTGTAACTGAATCGTATCCATTTTCTTTCATCAAAGGCATTCTTGTTAGGAAATTACCGGTCAAGTTGAGCTGAATCGTGAATCCTCGAGGGCTTTCTAGGTATTTGGGTGCCTCCTTGAGATTTTTGTAGGAACAATCGACCAGATATTCTTGCTTTCCCCGCCATGAGTAGCATTCACATTTTAATGGACAAGTTATATTGTAGATTTCAATGTTTTCCACTCGACATTTAAATTTTTCTGATGTCAAGCTCTTGACAGGTTTGTTCATAAGCGGGCTTGGTTTCTGGCATATTAAATTGGACATGTCCAGGTTCAAGTTGTTGTAGACGTAGCGAGGCATGCAACCTTCCTTAAAACGGATAAGATCATCAACGGAACAGTTACAGTTGATTGGATTATTTCCTAGAAATATAGTGATGTTTTTCCGGTGCTCTTGAGAGACTTCTTTGACGCGTGCTTCGGCCCTAGCTAGAGAAATTCTTTCAATTTGATTGAAGGAGAGATCTACGTTGAGTTCTTCGGAGCTGAAGAGCATGCCCTTTAGCTGGAAGAATATTGAATGATTGTAAGAGAACTATAAAAAACATTCAGTTGTGAATCGATAGAACATATAACAGAGTAAATATCGTTAAATATTCCGATAATGAGTGATTTTCGAAGAAAATGTCAAGAAATTTTTTTATAGAGAATTCTCTCAGCTATAAACAAATTCTCTTGAAATTTTCTTTCAAAATAATTTTTTTCTACAATGAATGGAAAGTCATTACATATGTAACAGAATAGGACTTACGTCTAAAGACTGCACACTATTATGTTTAAGATCCAAAGTTCTGAGATCAGTAGCCATACGCCAATCGGAGAAAATCTCTGAGATGTTGTTGGACGATAAGTGTAGCTCTTCGATATAACCACAAAAATGGAACGGGGATTGAGGAGGATGAAACGAACGCATCTCATTGTGATTTGATTTCAATGTCAATTGGTTGAAAGAAAATTCAGCATATCGGAGGTTTTGAAGAGATTTAAACACATTGTTATGAATCGTTTTCAATCCGTTTCTTTCCATGTTCAGGAAAATCAGTGATTGCAGACCATGGAAAATATCTCTGTATGAAATGAGAGAGAATAATTCAACCATTAGAAAACTCAAATTTTGCTGTATATCTCTGAATTGAAGGGAGATGGAGGAACTTTCGCAAATACCTATTTATAGAGCAAAATGAGAGCTACAATAGGGCTTTGAAAATTTTTTTGCCAAGTCCAACTCACCCTGAATTCAAACATTATTTATCACTCATCTTATTGTACCATGTTGCTACGAAACTGCATTTTGAACAAGATTATTGTTATAACTTACTCATTTAAAGTTGTTATATAAATTATTCGACAAGTCCAGATCCTCCAGCTCAGAAAGCATCGAGAAAACCCTATCAGGCAACTCCCTGAGTTTATTATAACTCAATCTAATCTTGAGAAGCTTCTTGCAATCCTTGAAAATATCTCGTGGAAGCTCCTGAATATCATTCAAATTCATAAATAAACCACGAAGGTTAATACATCCCTCAAACAAATCCTCCGGTAGATGGACTATATTATTCTGGCCAATATCAACCCCCGTCAGTTGCGTTAAATTGGCAAAGAATTTGGAAGGCAAAGTCATTAAATTTTGTTGGTTCCCAGAAAGAATAACAGTTCTCAAAAGCTTATTATTTTTGAAAAGTCCTTCTGGCAGTGAATTATTACGGAAATTATTCTGCGACAAGTTTATCTCCGTGAGTTTCTTTAGTTGAGCGAAAATTTCTTTCGGCAGTGATTCCAAATTGTTTTTTTCCCTATAAATCGAAATCAGTGACTTGAGTTTTTCGAAACTGTCCGGTTTAATCTCCACAAGTCTATTATTCTGTAGATATAAGTACTTCAATTTCTCCAATTTTTCGAACGTCTTAGGCTCAATAACTTTAAGTTTATTTCTCTCTAAGTGAAGTACTAATAAATTATTTAAATTGAGAAATCCTGTAGGCAACTCATAAAGTTCATTTTCCATGAGATTGAGATATTGCAAATTTTTCAAATCATGTAATAAATCAGCAGTTACATTCTCCAATTTATTTCTCGGCAGTTCCAAAACCGTCAAGTTTCTAAATTCCGCTAATTTTTCTCTACTAAGTGTCGACGTTAAATTATGAATTAATTGCAAACTCAATTTTTCGATATTATCAGCGATTACCTCTTCAATGATGTTCCCAAATTGTTCTCCTTCACATCTCGTTAAGCCAATAATTTTTATATTTTCGATTTTCCGACCCTTCCGGGTATGAAACTCCAATGGCCCAACTGAAGAATGTTTGCAATCAAAAACCAACTCTGACTGCAATATTTTGTCTTCTAATGCCATGAGGCCTGTAATTATTGTGCATTGAATGAATCCAACGAAAACGAAGCATTGAAGACTGTACATGATGGTCATTATTTGAGGTCGAGAGCTGCAATTGAAAAAAAATAATTGTTCAATCACGAGAGGCAATTGTTGAGAGCTCAGTCTATTTAGTATGAATGAAGTATCTGAAAATGAGGGAATCAAGAAAGAGAGGAAAAGGTGCCCCCGTGGAAATTGTGTTAAGGCTACGATCAGTCTCAGATCAGGACCTTACTCTGATACCTGATCAGGCATGTAACCGAGGGGTTAGTCACTCCTCATTTGGGTGGCTCAGTGATTTCCAAGATTACTGATTTCTCTTGATTTCTGATATGATTTCAGTGATTTCTTAATCAATTTGGTAATCGCGATTTCCTCATGATTTTCTCATGATTTCCATGATTTCTAATAATTCTGGTGATTTCTGAATTGAAAGAAATCATGGTTTCTGGGATTAAAAAAATAAATTAATTTATAATCAATGCAAACAATTATTAATTAGACAATTTATTGAATGAATCAATTGGAATACCAAAAAAGAGGGTCAAGAGAAATTCAGCGATTAAGGGGAGTAGGGGTGGGAAAAAAATGACGGTGGGGAAAAACGGGTTGAGAGCTCACGGCGGCTTTTCTTTCGTTTTCTTTTCATTCGTGTTTTTCTCTTTTAAAATGAACTAAAGAACAAATAGAATGAGGATCAAACAAATTAAGGGACATGTATAGGCAGAAACAGATAATAATTAATCAATGATTTTTGCAATCATTCTCGATGGCTGGGATAGTCTTCTGGTGTGCCCCGGAATGTCTATACCCAAGTTCAAAGTTTCCTCACCCTCAGAACCAGAGTTTTCAAGCTGACAATAGAAATTGCTAAATAACCAATTGTAATTAGTCAATGATTTTTGACGTAAACGAAGGAACTAGAATATTCTCGGTTTTTTAAAGTCTGAATCTTCTCTCATCTGTTTACAAATGACTAATTATTACAACTGAGTAATTTTTTGTTTCCTTATTTAAATTACCACAAGAGATGTCCTCATGTAATTGAATTCTTCTGACTCGTTGGAGCGTTTCAAGGAGACTAGAATTAACAATAGTACAATATGTAGTACTCATTGAACGCAAACGTATAAAAATTGATATATGTGGAGTTGAGAATGTCTGAGGATACCGCGAGGATCTCGATGCCGTAGCTCTCAATCTCAATCTTCCAAAAAAATATTCTCTCGCCTTTTCAAATGGATGATTCCTTATGACTACAGAAATCACCTGATTTCTGGATGATTTCCAATGATTTCTAATGATTTCCAGAAATCTTAACAAACAACAGAAATCACATGACTTCCATCGATTTTCTGGATTTCTAGCGATTTCGAGTGATTTCCCTTTTGATTTCCAGACCGAGTGGTTCACTGATTTCCAGAGTGACTAACCCCTCGCATGTAACGCCTCGGATCGAGATTTTTTCACTCGGGTGAGGGAGATAAGGGATGGATTTCTAAACTTGGGAAAGACTCAATTTTCGAATCCAATTAAAAACGTAGTTCAGCGATTCCATTGAAACGAGATTAGCCTGATAGGGAGTAGAGTGAATAATCCGTGAATGGTTCATCGATTCTTTTTCATGGTAAAATATGAAGGTCTCTCGATATTTTCTCCGATGGTAATCACTTATTTTTGGGATAATCGCATTAGTAGATATTCTACACCTCATGAAATGCATGGAATTTATTTTACAGAGTCGATTTCTCCAACATAGTTAATTTGTCCGCAACAATCTGGTATTTGCCCCAGGGTGAAGACATTCCGTACGTCAATTAACACGAGGATTATTTAATGCTTTATCAGAGATATCTGAATCACTAAAATTTGTAAACTTTATCTTTATTGACATCATTGTCGTAAAATGAAAGGGACGTGAGTGCCATATTTTTGTTTTTGTTTTAGTTTTTTTTCTGTATTAACAAAGGAGTGTATGTTTTTTGTACCTTCAAAATGGAATATTAACTCTCACCAAGGATTTTAATTGATAAATTTTTCTAGTAGCAAATGGGCGTATCTCCATCACATACGCCCTGATATTCTTACCTGTTCCAGTTTATGTGAAGAATGAACAATCACAAACAGGCGTAGTTCAGGCACATACACTTCTTTCATTTTATGATGAGCACAACACATAATGTGAAAAAGGCACGAGTGTGGAGATACGCCCCTGCCCTGTTGAAAACTGATAGTTACGCTTGTTTGTTAGAACATTTTTTTCCACAGACTTTCGATCAGTAATGCGATGAAAAATTGAAAAAACGTCATTTTGTGATATACGCCCTTTTCACTCTACGGCGACGACATATAATTCATGGGTTTCATAGTTATCAGTGATTTTTAGTGTACAAGTGAGTCTCACTCATACCATGACTCGCCTCGATGAATCATTTTTTCCTATTTTTCCACTCAAAGGGGTCATTTTTCCCTCAAATTCATAAAAAACTATGTAAAATGCTATATATCAGAAAATCTGAGTGAAACGTGATATTGAAAAGCAAAAGATGGGTATGGAATTGTAGACAGATACAAGGGTAGATAATATGTGAAATTGATTACTCACCAGCTTCTATACTTGTCAGTTTCTGCACAAACTCCCCAACCCAATTGACTTTGTTAAATCTCTAAAAAATTGTGATCTCAATAAAATGCCAGGATGTACAGTAAATTTATTTCATATTGAATAAAATAAAAAGGCACATTTTTCATCAAAGTAATAGAGACAAAACGGTAGGATAAATATATCTACACGTAGCCACCAAGACAATGATATGTATATTCATGTTGAAAAAATCGCTCGCGTTCTCTAAAGTTGAAGTTCGAGTATCACAAGTATGACGATAATGCCTGTCCACAAACTGAACCCGAGGCGTCGATCTATCTCTATCTATCTATTCCATTGGTTGGCTATATCCCTCGTATTTGAGGAGGGCAAGTGGCCGATGTCTTCTCTACTCCTGAGGCGTCAATATCCTGTAGAAATTTTCTTCTTTTGGAAACTTCGTCAAATTTAAAAATAAAAGAGGGGATAATTTTCCGAATATTTCCGATCGCTGTGGATTTCCTCTACTAAGTAAGGGAATACTTAGAAACTTTTCATAACCGAAATTAGAAATTGTTTTCACCTTTGAGGGGTACGCGACTTTTTGGCGCCTTATTACCACTCGCTGTGTGGTGCCGGTATGGAAATCGGGATTATTTTCGTGTCAAAAAATCGGCGCCAAAAGTCCTATCTTCACATTTTTGGAATGTACTGAAAAAAGGGAAAAAAACACAAGAGGCTTAACCGAGACAATAAAAATTCAATCAAAAATAACATGTGATGTATCTTCTTATTGCATATACATTCATCTAGTTTATTAATCATCTATCTATCTTATTAATCATTTACATTGTGAATAAAAAGTCTCAACTAGCATTAGGTTAGTACGCGCCTCGCGCGCCTGCGCTTCCATTTATTTACCGGATATACGTCATCATCAATATCGATATTGTTATCCATTTGACTTTCGAGATTTTCAATAGTTTCGATTTCGATACAATTTGACCGTATCATCTCCTTTTATAATATGTAGGATGGATGAACATGCAATCTAACAAAGAAATGAATAAAATTAATAGTTCGAAACTAAAAAAAAATTACGAACATCGATTTAGTCTTTCAAATCTCAGAAACTATTACTTGGATATTTTCTCATTCAATTTTATTATAACTGAAAACATTTTTTTTGTCAAAATTATCTGATCATGCTTCTTTTCCATATGCATCAATAATTGATTTCACTTTTTCGCACAGTTTCATCGAAGTTTTCACATTTTTATGACGTTTTTCACATTTAAATCAGATTTTTCACATATTTATCAGATTTCTCGCATCATGCAATTGGATTTCACAAGAATATCATGATTTTTCTCAACAATATCAGAATATACAAAGTATATTATCATAACAATTTTCACACAGTCATAATATTTCACTGGGTATGTACTGTGTGATGATTTCGCCACCCTGAAAATGTGAGGAAATGAAACTAATTAGAATTTTTTATTAATGAATTTAGATTATGATTTTTTTCTTTTTGCTTCCGGACGGAAGCTTTGTTTTTACAAAATTTTGACATTCTCCAATTTTGTGTGGAAATGATGTAGAATGTTATGAAACGTCAAGATAGGTTTTTAGAAAATGTCCGTATGTGTGTGCAGATTTTCATTTTTATTTTTTTATTTTTTTGGAAATTTGGATAATAAAACGGCAAAAGTATTTGAAAAAAATCTAAAATTTTCACACATAATTGGTGTCCCTTATGTTGAGCTTCAGACAAAGTTTCAGCTCGATCGACCGATTAGTTCTCGAGATATCGTCATTTATTGGAAAATCGTTTTTCTTCAATATCTCGAGAACGATTCAACCGATCGATTTTTTTTTTTCAAAATATTCAGCATAAAAATATCTATCAATTTGAATAAAAATATTCATTCCGACCATGGAGAAGTTACATAGTTATGGCCAGTTTTCTATTTTTTTGCTAAAATCCTTGTGTGCGTGATAACTTAAAAACATTTCGACATAAAAAGTTCCAATTTGGCACGATCGTTGGTCTGACAGAAATGAAGGTTGCTATTTTGGATGGGCGGAATCGACCGATTAGTTTCGGAGATATTGAATTTTAGGTGTAAAACTAGTTTCTTCGATATCGTAGAAACTATTTGACCAATTGGTGTTTTTTTTTTTAATATTTGTCATGATGGCTTCTATCTAATACGATCAAAATATGTATACCGCCCTATTGAAAGTTTTCGAGATATTGTCGATTTTCTATTTTTATTCTCGGAAATCGCTTTTACGAGCTATAATACGACTAAGAGTGGGCACCTACATCTGAAATTTGGGCTAATAGTTGGTATAGTCAAGTTACAATGCTGTGTAAAATTTGAAGTCAATATGTCCATTAAGTTCTGAGATACAGCCAATTATTTTTTTTTTTCCTCTTCAAAGAGGATGGAAGTTGGTGTTGAGTGCCAAATGTCAGCAAAATTTCAATCGATTTAGATTTTCCTTGAGAATTAATTGAAATTTAATTCATCAACTTATCTAATTTTTTTTTAATTTTCGTTGAATATGACGGGACAGTTCACGGAATAAATCATTATTATTCTATTATATTTCCCTTTTAAATGGGACGAAAATGGGATCAAGTAGAAAATTTCAGCAAAACTCAACTATTTTGGATTTTCTTTCAACAATGATTGAAGAGTAATTCATAAATTTATTTCACTAATTTTCTTCATTCCAGTGTCGATTTCCCTTGAGGAAATGTAATTCATGAAGTTTCTACATTTTTTTTCTGGGCAGAATCGATTCTAGATCTGTTCGGAAACTAATTACCAATGAAATTGGTAGAAAAAAAAAACAAGCATAATAAAATACCGCATTTCTTAATACCAGCCGCATGTCAGTGACCACCTACTTGTTTATATTTCTCTTTGTTTATCACTCATACTCCGTATAACAATCGAACATACTTGAAATAATTTCTGGAAAATTTATAAGAAGAATTATTTCAATAGCGAATTGGTAAAACGGTTCAAGTCGATTTAATCCTAGAGTCAGTTTTTGATGAATATCTTGGAATTTATAGGAGATAGAGACATTTCTATAAGGACCCTTCGAAATCGACTTAAACCGTTTTACCAATTCATTTCTGTTTGTTTGTCGAAAGTTATATGCATAGTATTTTGCCATGAGAAATGGATTATGCTTGAAACGTAATGAATTCAATATTTTCCAAAGGTTTTGGTGGAACGTTTTGGATTGGTAGCTCGATTTGGTTTTATTCACTTGGCAGCGACAAACGTTGCTGTTTGGGCCAGGCTAGTCATTTGGGACTCTGCACAAGAATGGACTTATTTCGTGCATTTAGCGCAAAAGGGCCCAGATAATACCTCAGCGCCTTTGAATCTCAGAGGATTTCCTGGAGCATTAAGTAGACATGTTCGTGATATTTTTACTCGTAAGTATTCTCACTAGTTTTCGCTGGAAAACATGAAACATTGAAAAAAAATCAGAGAAACTAATTAGTCAATATTTAACTTTATGTTCAAGTCAACCTCTCTCCGAAAATGACGATTCCACTTCTCTTGTTGAATTTACTTAATGCACGTAATAAAACTCATTCACCACTCAAAAGCTCATTCTTACAGGAGAATTAGTCTCAGAAACCAGTCTCCTGCCGCAGCACTCCCACTACCAGCCAATCTCGGACGAGCAAATGTCCCAAGTAGTGACTCTTCAAGAATGTCTCAACGCAAATACCCTTGGCCAACTCTGGACCTCTAGTATGCCCTTCCTCTATCCCTTCATCGTACAATTCAGTCTAATAGCTGCAGCTGTGACCTTCGTTATGGGTCGGAACGTAGGAAAAAATCGATACAGCCACAAACAACAAAAATTCCACAGCATAAAGGACATAACAAGCCACACAAGGATAGGATGTGATGGTTCTTCCAAGGGCCTTTTTCTTGGAATTCTCAGCATGACTGCTGGAATAGTTGTTATACTAATTTTTCTGGTTGTCAGAGAGGATGATAACTTCCCATCGGCGACACTCTCCTGGCTAACCACAGGCACTTTAATTGGAATTCTCGCGTTGAGTGGAATGATGACAGCCAGTGGCCTTGTGCAGGTCAGACAAATGTCAATTGTCTCAAGGATTCCCCCATCACACGATAATATTTTGTCAAATGTTTCTCTTTTTGGGGTACAAATTTACTGCATTTTTACTATTGTCGTTTGTTTATGTGCAGTAATAAGTAAAAAAATTGGAGATGAAATTAATGATGATACCAGAGGAAGATACGTGATGCTGCTGACTGCATCGGTGCTTCAATTGATTCAGTGTTTTGCGCAGAGTACACTCATTGCAGAAGCATCGAGGAGATCTTGCATTACCCGCTATCAGATGATGACTAAACCTTCCAGACAAGTCATTACTTTTTTGCTCTTCAGTAATTCTGTACTCTGGGCATTTGATACTGTCATTACACAAAATTGGATAACACAGGAGCTCCAGTTGAGATTCTTCGGAGTCCTGGCCTGGGGTATTGTTTCAAGGATATGTCTGCCGTTGTTGATATTCTATAGGTTTCACAGTTGTGTTCTGTTGCTGGAGGCCTGGAGCAAGTGCTATAGGACACCCGGGGGACATCTGACAATCAACTGACGACACGTGAATCAGAGAAATATTAAGTGTAGGTAAGCATGTTGGCATTTAAAACTGCACTCATGATCACTTTTTCATGTTTATATTCGGAGATATTTTCGAGGATATTCGAAATTTTTATTAAAATCAGAATAGAAGAATAGGCCCCACGACGAGGAAGCTGTTAGATCTTTCATGATGATTTCAATGTGAAATTTTCAAAATTGAACAAAAAAATATTCATTCCATTCTTCACTAGATGTTCAATTTGACCCATTCAGTAGGATTTTTTAGTTTCAAAGAAATTATTGATGTTGGAGAAAAATTGCAAACATTACGAGAACAAATAACTTTTTCATTGCACACATAAAATGACTAAACTTTCTTCTGAAACCACGGAAACATCTAGAAATTTATATTCTCTATTATTCCAGAAGACATAAAGAGGCACCACATCACCGCAGGAAAAAACGGCAAAGAATCCATCTCGATACAATCACTGATGATTATTTTCTCGATGAATATTCAAATCACCTGATTGATAATACTAACCATGACCAAGTACTTTACTTTCACTCCGGCATGGACACCGCAAGTTGGTTGTACGTCAACACGAATCCAGTCATAACATTCATCACGCCATCTCTGCAGTCTCCATCTGATCATGATCATAATTGCCATCACAATTGTCCCTCTCATTCTGTTTTCAAGCACAAAAGTTGTGTTGAATCAGATAATAATACCATTATTGGCCAGTATCTTAAAAAACCTATCACTAAGAACATTGGTCCTCTCGAGGAGACTGGACCAAGGACCTTTAGAAAAGTGCCATGGCACCATAACGTTCACATGCTTAAAATAAGATAACCTTGACTCTATTATTTTTTTTATTATGCAATTTAAATCATTCATTTACTATTTTTTTTTTTTTTTATTGCCTCCCCTTCCGAGGGAAAATTTTGGAAAATTGTCTCTGACTTTTTTCCAATGTTTGTTTCCAGAAAAAAAAATAATAGGAGCGAATAAAAAAGCTCAAAGGAGGAACAAAAAAAATTATGTGCAGTTGAACTTTTAAGTAAAATGTGCAATATTACTCTCAAGTTTTTTTTTTCTCGATAAATACTGCAGACATGACCATTTGTACAGTTACATTCTAAGGTTTAGTTTTTTTTTTTTTTTTTTGTTAAAATTTCATTGACTGCTGGCTCCATTTATTTCTATGCACATTATTCATATATTTATTACATATTTGTTATTTAGTCGAAGAAAATAAACATATTATGACGATTCAATCAAATTTATTTTCAACATAATGTCTTGTTTTATGACATATGAAGATTTCCTCTGTGCTTAAAACTTAGATAATTGTTATTCTTCGAAATATGAATTTCTAAGATTAAATGTTATATTTGTTCTCTGTCTCTCTTTAAATCTATGTATAAAATAGTATAGTTTGGAGTGTTTACTGTCAATTTTTACACAAGTACAAATGGAATATATTGATCGTTGATTATTTTACGTACTTCGTCCTTAAAATTTAAAGAGTGATTATAGTAGACGATTTAAGGAGGAATAGGAAAAAAAAAAAAACAATGCTTTGCGACAATGAACTTGAGTGAAAGGTAAACAAGAGATATAGAGTGGGGATAATGCACTTTTAGTCAAGGCCAACGTCGTCATCGCTTTTCGGTGCAGATGGCTTTGGCGGAACATGAGCACCACCGAATAGTCCACCAGGCATCTGATCAGCCATGCCGGCGAAGCCAGTTGCACCACCAAATTTCGAGGCAACTTTGTTGATTAAATCCATTACTTTTGGATTCTTCTGGTACTTCAGGATGTTTGCTGGGTTCGATGAGATGTCAACAAATGCTGCTGATACTTCTGGATCCTTTCAAATGGAATGATAATCCCATTAAATTTCATAATTATTCAAAATTTCTAAACGTGTAATAAGAGTCAAAAAAGTAGATAATTCTGAAAACCATATTTGAGTTTCTCTGTCTTGGCGTTTTCTTAAACATCATTTTTTTTTTTACCTGGAATGCTGCTTGAACTTCTGGATCATTGAGATATTGATAAAAGTCACCCATCCCTGCTTTTCCTGCTCCATTGTCAGTCTGTGATGGGCGTGAATTAGCTTCACGTGCTTTGGCAGCTTCGCGTGCCTTCCTCACCGCCTCCAGACGGGCTTTCTCCTTTTTTTCAAGTACCCTTCTCTCCTTCTTTCGCTTATGCTCCTCAATCTTTCGAGCCTATAAAGTGAATATTTCTCATTTGACGGTTACTTAGCATCAAAAAAATTAAAATTATGAAACAGAAAAAGAAGAAGACATTTGTAAATTTTTGAGTCGATACCTCGTTGACCTCTTTGAACCTCGGGTCAACACACGATCCCGGGTGATTTGTGGTGACAATAGAAGATTTAAACGTTACCACGATCAAATGTTAGAATTGCAAGAAAGATGGGCTATCCAAAGAGGTGAAGGGGATGAATATTTGAGCACTAACGGCAACCTTATACGGCGGCGGCCCGGACACATCTAAATATAAAGGCGCTCAACGTCCCGAGGCTTCCACTTTTCGTAGTATATGCTTCACCAAACCATGTCTCCACTAACATATTAGTTAGTCACCTCTAACATCAATTTTTATTCTTCTATCAAATTATTGTTCAAATTTAAATAGAAAAAAAAACTCTTGGCGTGATTGCTTTCAATGAAAAATTATGTAATTTCATTCCATTTGGGGAAAAATCCTCTTTAAAATTTCAATATTGAAAAATAGTCAGAGATGAAAAATCCATAATGGAAATGCTAGGATTGTAGAGAGAGAAAGTGGTGAGTGACAGCAATGAGTGATGGTCAGACCCCAGACTGCGCTCAGTATTGGAGCGAGGCAGAGAGATGCACATGTCTAGATGCCAAAATAACAAGCAGTTTACTGGAAATTCTTAGAGAGTGGAAGGGTGGGGTTAGGGAGCAAGGTCGAAAATTCAGATGCGTTTGCATCTGAGGAAACCCACAGAGAAATCTCAAATTGGAAAATAAGTAAGAGCAAGTTGAAGAGGGAAGCCTGTTGGAAGCAGTCGATAGTTCTTGGGAAGCCTCAATGAACAAAAGGCAAAGAGTCACATAGAGATCCAGTAGATGGATAAAGAGAAGCTGAGAGAAACTTAATCTATAATACATTTACAGCGTATTTAATTCGCGCGGAACATCTCAAAAATTTGCAAATCATCTGGAGCATCATGGAAAAACTCCTAGAAAATGCTGAAATCAATTGGTTAATTTTTCAATTAATTTTCAGATTTTCTAGGAAAACTGTTTTACATCTTTTTACAATTTTCCTTGATTTACCAGAAAATCAGATATTTCAAATATCATAAAATGATATTTAATCTTATTGTGCATAGAAATTAGAGATTTGGTACTATGTGATGAGTCTCACGGCCTATTAACATCTCGATAAATATATCAGATCCCAAATACCTTCAATTTAAGATATGTAATTGTGTTATTAAATGGACCAATAATGATGTATATAAAATGAATAATCATTATTCTCCCTGATATAATTCATAATTGACATGGACATTATAGCCAAAAATTGATCTATACAGGCAAATAAAAAAAGAGAAGAGAAAATGGCAAGGAATCGCGAGGCAGCCAGCGCTACAGGGCCGAAAGCGAGGTAGGACGGGCGATGGCACTGAAGCAGATTTAGTCGGTACCCGAAGGGGATTTGGTGGTTCATCTTGGATGTCGGGCGAGGGACAGTTAACTTGCGGGGACAGTTAGTGTGGCAGGGTGTTGAGAGCTGTCTCAATCGTGGGCAGCCGTTGAATTTTTACTCATTTTTTAAAGGAAAAAAAAAATAGTGCCTGTGGTTGATTAACAATTAACGAAAAAAAATGACCGGCTCAGTAAGGCTGAGGCCCGCTCTGGTCCTGGGCATCATCATTGCACTTCTGACCGTGGCCTTGCAGGGTGAGTAACTTGCTCCAATTGCGGACAGTGTCACTTGGTTAATGACATCAAATAGTCATGCCATTCATCATCGTCTCATAATATAACTGTCATTGCTCATTGTTTCAATGCAACAGCTCAAATAGTTATTGAATTATTTTTTAAACATTAATAACGATTTCCATAGTCCCAGCATCGACAAATATTTCTATCATCTATTATGTAAAACACAAGGTCATTCTGGTTCAAAATTGTTCAACACTCATCTAGGGATTGAGATACTTTTCTTTTTCGTGTTTCTCTCCAATCCATAATCTCTGATAATTGGGTCAGTGTAACAATGTGTCATAGCATTACAGCATTATGGCATCCTGATGTTTACTGACGTAAACATGACGGCTCACTGACGAAAGTCAATGTTATGTAAGACCTACAACTATTGCCCCCTCTTCTTCATAATTCCTCTTTTTTTTTTCTCGAGGTTATAAAATGCTTTTGAAATTCACCTGAAGGATTTTATAATTTTCAACTAATTCGCAATTGCAAAAATAATGGGCAAATTGATAGAATAACAATCGAGTACCGTTGAATACGGTAGAGAAAAGTATAAGAGAAGACAATAAATTTTAATAACACAATTAGTAAAATTCAATTTTGCCGAGTGGTAAAGAAATTGATGGACACGTCTGAGTGATACATTGCATGCATACAAAATATATTTAAATCAGTAGTCGGCCCGTGGGCCATGAAATCTGGTGAAACCGCCTACCCGACTATCTAAACTTAGATGTCTCAGGGATACTATCACTACTGAGTTAACCGTGTGCTTCAATACAAACTTATCCACCTCTCCAACATTTTCAAATTGCTAAAATGCTTTTATGTGATGCTTTAAATAGCCATTACATATCAATATTGCCCTAGATATTTTTCCCAAAAAAATTTTTTTTTTTCATTATTCACCTTTACGCCAATCACCAGATTATCTGCATTGAAATATTATAATAATTAATGGACATTTGAACTTAATTCAAAGCAACAAGTTGGATATTGACTTGACTACAATGACGTGATTGGCTCAATTCTTTGCCCTACACGACAATTTTAATAGGTGTGTGTTGAGGGTAAGCATCACGGGATCGATTAGTAAGACAACTCTGCCTCCTCCGGACCACCTGTTTGTAAATGTTGAATTGTGATACTTTGATTAACAAGAGATGATGACAGTTAGAAGAAGAGTTATCGGCTAACCGGTTACAATTAAGCACCTTTTCGTCTCTCAACTTGCGTCATCTGGCAGGTCAGATATTTTTGCCGACCACGGGCGTCATATAATTACAGCATTATAACGCTGACGTCTCTTTATCTGTGTTCACTCATTAATTTCATAGTCAGGGGAGTCTAAGGAGTTTATTACTGTGTAGGGAATTGTATTGAGTCTCTCTGAATGGTATGAATGAACCTCTTTCCTTCTGTCAATCTCCCAATAGACGGTGACGAGCAGTTGCAAAGTTATTTGACGTTGTTAACACTTGAGATCTCAACTATTTTGCATTCATCTCAAGAACAAGTGAGACTAGGCTCTCGTTCAATAGACGAATGCATATATTTTATGTAAGATAAATGATTTATCTAGGTGTGCAAGCTGATGATCAGGAGAATCAGGTGCCATCTGAAGTCCAATGTCGACCATACATCGAAAAAGCCCTCAAAGAAAGTCAAACAGGTGGGTGTTTAGTCCTGCCGACATGTTTCTTTAAGCCAATCTAAAGCATCTAATTAATTATTTAATCATCTTGGTAAGGGATGATGTTGACGGAAATCACGATTTAAAAAAAAAAAATTTATAAAAGAAAATCTCATCATATTTTCATTTCGCCACTTCATTACTGATGTGGAAACATACTTAATCTCAGATGATTCGATTTTAAGGAGCCATCGAAGAGGAAAGTCAAGATGATGGAGGTGGTGAAGAAGGTGACCAAGCAGTGGGTGCAATCTCAGCCGAGTCTGTAAGTAATTTCCACCGCAATACTTCACATTATCAATCAATTGATCAATTTCTTGTCTTCTGTCTCAAATCGAACCAAAATCAAAAAACACAATTCACATTAGAAAGAGGATGACAGCAAGACCGACGATAAAACCGAAGAAACCGATGACGATGGAAAAGCAACGTTAGAAACAGTAGAAATTGAAGACGAAAAGGAATCTGGCGAGGAAACTGTTGAAGCGACACAGAGCAAGGAAGCATCTACGGAAGATGTTGAAGCATCGTCTAGAGATGACGGCAAAGATTCTAGGGAGGAAGAAAAATCCGAGGAGGGAGACTCCAAGGAAGGCACCAAAGAGGAAACAGATGATGCTTTGAGAGAGATTTCTGGAGAGCAGCAAGGTGATTCTGTTGTAGGCGAAGACGAAACGAGAAATGGTAAGTTGAAATAAATCATTTTGCTAATACATCTTAAATCAATGGGTTCGGTAAAATAGCCTCTTGGTTAATTTGTAAATTTACTGAAATGTTACATCAGATGTTTGAAACATAAGCAGTGATGATTCATAGTGTTCCATTATATTTTTTTTGAGATGATGACGAAAAACAATCTGAGGAGAAAGCTGAAGAAGCTAAAATTGAATCCGAAGAGGTAACAGAAGCGGTAGAAACAGTTGAGGAGGTTGAGGGAGACTCGAACGAAACGAAGGAAGAGGGGGGAGAGAAACTTAAGGAGGAGGGAAGCGAAGAGGAGACTGAAAAGACTGAGGAGAGTGAGAAGTCCGTTGAAGAAGCTGTAGATACCAAAGAGGAGGAAGTAGACACCAAGGAGGACGATGAGAAGAGCTCGAAGGAAAAGACTGCTGAGAGTGTAGAAGTAGATGAGATACAGAGAGTAAGTGAAAGTGTAGAGGATGGAATGAGTAGGGAGGAGGGAAATGCTGAGGATGAAACTGTGAGTGAAGAGAAAGGAGAAGAGGAAAAATCTCTGGAAGAAGATCAAGGGGGTAAGAAATAAATATATTGTCAATACCTAAAAAAATAAGATCTTCCGACCAAACAAGTTCAATTCTGTCGATCGTATATCACCACCAAGATCTTGAACAGAATACAATTGTTAGATTCGGCTTTCTATATTTCATTGATATATAATTGGTCATTTCAGAGGATAAAGAAGACGGAGAATCTGCTGAATCGACCCCTGAGGAAGAATTGATCCAAGAAATTGAAATTCCGGAGAATCTGAGGCCCAGAGAACACCTCAATCAGATACTCAGACTGGATCAGGATAATGAAATCAAGGAGGCAGCAATTCAGAAAGCTTCTGATGTTATTCTTAAAGAATTAAAGAGGCTCTATGATACTGCTATAAAACCTCTGGAGACTCTGTACAAGTACAGAGATTTGAGTAATAGGCATTTTGGAGGTAAGAAAAATTTGATGAATGCATCAATTCCTTCCTAATTCACCTTGTTGAAGAATTCAGTAAAGTCTCTGCTCAAATTGTATTTCAATACTTTCTCACTGAATTGTTTAATAAATATTTTGTAATCACAAGTTTACTTTCATCTGCTTAAGATCCGGAAATTTTCTCCAAGCCCCTCGTCCTCTTCATGGGCCCATGGAGCGGTGGTAAATCCTCCATAATAAATTACCTCCTGGACACGGAATACAAGCCGACCGCACTCAGAACAGGTAAGCAAATTAATAGAAAGTTTAGATACTTGTGTTATTAATTAACTGCAATTGATTAAGGAGCGGAACCGTCGCCCGCATATTTCAATATTGTAATGCACGGTGATGAGGAAGAGGTGTTGGATGGTACACAATTGGCGGCTGATTGGACGTTCTCGGGACTTCAAAAGTTTGGAGAGGGCATGCTTGATCGTCTCAGGGGTTTGAAACTCCCGCATAAGCTGCTCGAGAAGGTTCGTAATGTTAAAAATTACAATTTCAAATAAGTATTTGACACTGACACAAGGGATTATTTCCTCTCATCCTCAAATCTTGTCCTTTTTTTCTAGGTGAATATCGTAGAAATTCCAGGAATTCTCGAAATTCGTAAACAAGTTCAACGGCTATTTCCTTTCAACGACGCCTGTCAGTGGTTCATTGACAGAGCTGACATAATATTCCTCGTTTATGATCCATCGAAATTGGACGTTGGCCCAGAAACCGAGGCAATTCTCGATCAGCTCAAAGGACGTGAGTACCAGACAAGAATAATTTTGAATAAGGCCGACCAAGTGAAACCGGAAGAACTTATGAGAGTCCAGGGTGCACTAATCTGGAACATATCACCCTTGATGTCGAGTGCTGAACCACCAATTATGTATTCTACCTCTCTCTGGTCATTGCCTTATGAAGCTGGTGCACCTACGCGACTTCTTTATGCACAGGAGAGAGCTTTTCTCCGTGATTTACGTTCAGCTATTGATAAAAGAGTTGAACATAAGATTGCTAGTGCACGAAGATTTGCCGTAAGTTCAGACAATATTTCTATTTTTATATCAAAATTTTTTGTAATTTCTTTTTTCCAACGATTTTACCGTCATTTAATATTTCCAATAAATTCCAGGTACGTGTTCGAAACCACGCTAAAATGGTAGACTGCTACTTGACCACCTACTACAACCACAAAACTTTCTTTGGTAACAAGAAAGAAATAAGCGATCGAATAATTGAAAATCCCCAAGATTATCATATTTACGAGGGCCTCAGCACGTTAACAAATATTTCACGCTACGATCTACCTGATCCGGACGTATACAGGGATTTCTTCCGTTTACATTCACTCTACGATTTTCCATCTCTCAGCTCAACCTGCACGTATTTCCGTGGCTGTCCAATAAACAGGTTGGACGTGGCGATTGCCTATGATCTACCCGAACTAGTTGGCAAATATAAGAAACTTATAGAGGCTACAATGAACGCGGACGAAGTATCCAATCAATCCCCAACAAGCTGAGAACAAGAGTCAAATCATCGACAAAAAAAAAAAACCAACAAAAATACAGAAAATCATAAAAACTATTTTTTCTAATTTTCATTAATTGAAAAATATGCACATTCAATCTGTCGCATTAAATTGCATCTGTACCTCTCGAATTTCATTGACAAGTAGCTCTCATTGAGTATAATTTATGTCTCGGCTGCAGGCAGCGCAAGACAATGAAAAATCATAAAAAAAAAAATCAGTAAAAATTTTAAGGACAATCATCTACATCCAATTTTTGTTTGTAACACTTAGATCATAAAAAAAAAACTAATTGGTTTATACGTACAATAATGGAGAAAAAGAGAAACAGGGCGAATGAGAATATAAGAAATTTCACTTCTGTCATTGTTTGTTTTTTGAAAAATGCGTCAGTACTATTCATGTGCATTTTTTCTAGCATGTATACTATATTCATATATATATACTTATATATTTATATATGAAATTATCAATTCAATTGTGAATAGGTAAAACAACGGTTTAAGTCGATTTCATCATGGCGTCAGTTTACAATGAATATCTCGGAATCTGAGGGAGATGGCGAAATATTTATTATGACCTTTTTTGTAGAGTTCGATGAGAGCTACAAAAAAGGTTCCTATAAAAATGTCTCTATCCCCTATAAATTCCAAGATATCTATCAAAAACTGAACTCAGGATGAAATCGATTTAAACCATTTTACCAATTCGCTAATGAATTTAGTGACGATGATAAAGTGAATCGAAAATTGTAGAATTTCATAATCAGTAACATGAAAGTTACTCCATGATTTTTCTCGAACGACTCATTTACGATAATAAATCAATTGATACACATACGAGATCTTGTACAACTTTGAGAAAATCATAAAACGTTTGGATTGAGCATATGTTAACTTGAATGATGGAGTGGGGAGAGGCAAACGTCAAATACGTAATTTTGTCGCATCAATATTTCCTTTAAAATTGTTACTCCACGTTTCACCACTCGGTTGCAAAATTTTTTGCACGTTTAATTATGTTTTCGTACTTTTAATTAATTTAAAAAGTTAATTTAATACGTAGTTTTAAGTAGAAATACTGTTGTATGTACCTCCGTTTTTGAATACGAATTGTGTGCTGCGGATTTTGATTTCAGAATTTTTCTCCTGGTGTTTAATATAATGAATATAATATTGTGTATATTTAAAAATTGATAAATAGATGAGACTTAGGTGTAAAAAAAAAGAAATTTATGTACTTACATTGGGTGTAACCTCACGAAGCCACTCATCTGCCTGCTCGTCAAAGTCAAATTGACATGCAAGTCGAAGATCAGTTGCTGCTTCTTCCCAATTGCCCAGAAGTTGATGGGCACGACCCCTGAATTTGTGAGCTGCTGCACTGTCTGGATTGAGCTCGATAGCTCTCTCACAGTCACGAATACAAGCGTTTGGTTTTTTCAGTTGAAGATAGACTTGGCCACGTTTTGCGTAGAGGAGTGCAGCATGAGGATTTAGGATTATTGCTTCTGTATAGAGAGCTATTGCCTTCTCATAGTCTTTTTCTGAAAAAGCTGATACTGCCTCGGAACGTTTTGATTGGGCATCTGCTATTTCTTCTTCTGTCGGCTTGAGGGAGAGGTTACCCATCTTTTGAGGTGGATCATTGTCAGGCTCTGAAAGGGATTCAATCATTTTTTTTTTTCAATTTTTTCTTTCGGATGGAAGCTTTGTTTTTACCAGATTTTAAATTTCTCTAATTTTGGGTGGAAATGATTTCACACTTTTCAAATAATTTGTATAACTAGATAGAACCAGAATGAAATATATTCTCTTCGAAATTTTTTTATTTATCCTTCTCTTCTCACCAATAACTCCAGTCATATCGAGCTCGATATCACTCTCTTCACTCTCGTCCTCCATCTCCTCTTCTTGGTCATCACTCAATTTACTAGATTCGTCATCATTATCAGCTGCTTCATACTTCTCCTCCTTAGGAATTTTACCCCCAAAGAATTCTATGAATTCTTTGACAAAAGCTAAATCAGGAGTATGAAGAACCTGAGGTGTCTTCATGCAAAACTTGGTGAAAAGCTTCAGGGGAGCAAGCTGCTCTTTGTTTATCGGAATTGACATTTTACGTAATCTAAAAATAAATGCTATAAAAAAAAATAAAGTCTTGTTATTGTATGCATTAAACTAATATTAATTTTTCAACTAGCCTCACAATTCTCAACATTTTAAATCACACATAATTCATGGTAAAACTTGGTGCAGTATTGCGCACAATGGAACGCATTAAAACAAATGATAAAAATGGTATACGCGCACCGGCACCATTGACCGGTTGGATTACCTCATTATTCCACAATACATAAACAAATATTAATTTCTTTGAGAAAAAATTGAATCACTAGACCTATTGAAGCAAGTGAGAGACTTTTATGGACTCACCTGCGCTCAAATTTCAGTAAATATGAGATTTTTGAGGGATTTTTGGGTAGTATACAGGATCACTAATTAATTTTCTTCTTCTTTCTCTTCCTCAACTAAAAAAGTCATTGCTTGTAAATGCTCAATCGAACATGGCGATAGCGGCCCGAATTTGTGGTGAAATTTCTTAGTTTTCAGAGTTGTCCAAAATTACGTCAGATGGCGCATATGTGTTTGTACACATGGGGGGGGGGGGGGGGGAAGTTTTGAAACAAAGTGGAGGAAATATTCTCGAGGTAAACAGCAATTATGGGAAGAAATGTTTCTTAATCAAATTTTATATTTACAAAAAATTAACTTTTACATTAAATTTATCCTATATGAAGTATCACCATCGATATTTCGTGAATATACTGCCTGTCCAGTCATTTCGAGATCTCAAATGACGTCTGAGACTCAATTATGTTTCACCGTTGTAAAAATAATGTAACGAGATGGATATGGAGCATTTCATTGTTGATCACGAAATGAATTGGGAAGGGGACAAGAGCGAAATTGTGATTTACGTGTGTTGAAGCCGTTCAACTATATTTTTTGAGATGGTAAAATTATAAAATGGCAGTTTTCACAGAATTATATGATCAATGTTTTCAAGATTTTCCACCAAAACCACCCATCAAGTTTCCAAGACCGCCTGCGCCTTGTTGAAGTTGTTTCATCATATTTTGAAGCCCAGACATTCCACCTGCACGAGTAAATGAAAAATTAAACTTTGGAAAAAAGGAAATGACTAGTTACTTTAAATATTGTGGAATAATTCTTATTTAAAAACAATTGGAAAGAGACAAAGACAAGAATATAATCCATAAAATTTACCCATTTGATGTAAAACTCTGGGATCCATCATTTTGGCCATTTGCTGATTCAACTTAGCCATCTGTATCTGATTAACATTCTTTGTCATATCACCTCCTTTGAATAGTCCCTTAATTCCTCCCATTCTCTTGACAACAGCAGCAAATTTTGTATACTGTGCTATCAAATCTTTCACCTCTTTCTCAGTGACCCCAGATCCCCTAGCAAGTCTTGTGATTCTTCCTGTCTGTTTACTAAACAATTTTGCCCCATCCCTACTGTCCAACTCTGCATCATTCATACTATCCATTATTGTCATAAGCCTCTTCAACCTTGCCATCGAATCCTGCTCAGTTCCCTTGGACATGAAATCTTGACTAAATCCAGGGATCATCTGGAGTATCTGTGAGAATGGTCCCATCTTCATTATATTCTGAAACTGTTCGTACATGTCTCGAAGTGTGAATTGACCATGTTTAATTTTTTCTAGAAGCTCCTCATTATCGTCCAAATTTAATTCATTAACTTTATCAATTAAACCCTCGATATCACCCATTCCTAATAATTTACTGATGAAGGGCTTCGTTTTAAAGGGCTCAAGGTCGTCTATGTGTTCACCAGTACCAATAAATATACAAGGACTCTGAGTGGCAGCAACAGCTGATAATGCACCACCTCCTTTGGCATGTCCATCTAATTTTGTTATTATAATTGAACCAACGTTGACACGATCTTTGAAAGCCTTGGCTTGGGCCTCACAAGCCTGTCCTATCGTCGCATCCATTACAAATATTATATTGTCTGGTTGTACTGCATTTGATACTTGTAACATCTCCTCAAAGAGTGACTCTTCCTGTTTATGTCTACCACTCGTATCCACTATTATTATTTCATATCCCTCTTTTTTAAACATCTCTACACCGTCTTGGGCTATTACTACTGGATCAACTTCCGTATAACTTCCATAGAATGGTATTCGGGCTTTTGTGGCATTCTGTTTAATTTGATCATAGGCACCAGCACGGAATGTATCGGCACAGACTAAACAGGCTTTCCAATTTTTCTTCAAATAGTGATAAGCGAGTTTTGTACAGGTTGTTGTTTTTCCTGATCCCTGAAGACCCACAAACATTATCACATTGGGACGACCTTTTACCGGCTGATAGGCTTTCACCCCAGGATCGATCAACTGAAAAAGGGAAAAATCGTTTAATCCTAATTCGAAGGAGCCTCTGATGGAAAAAAAAAAAACGTTCTCTGAAATAATTCACTCCGATTCATTGTCAGTTGTGTTTTCAGCTGTATTGTCAAAATCTCTCCCGTACTTATTCAAATAATAACAATAACGTATCACTCTTCGAGTCAATACTGCTCATTTTTACAATTGATTTTAGAAGATAATTACAAGAGACCAATCCAGTGTACACACTGATGTCATATAAAATTATAAAGCCTCGAAATTGAAAGATTCTCTGAGAAAAGGTCAATAAATTATCAAATTTATGTATAAAAGTAATATGAAAAACATTGTTTGACCACTTAAAATTTTGTTATGATAAACAACATTCCATACTAACAGGCACTAATTTCTCAAAATTCTATAACATTTACCTTGACAAGCTCTTTGAATACTGCGCTCTGTATCATCCGGCGTTTGTTGAGCCCACCAGCCATATCATCAAAGTCAATAACTGTGCGTACATTTTCCCGCAGTTTCTTAACAAGTCGAATATTGACATCAGCCTCCAACAGAGCTGCACAAATCTCCTTGAGCATAGAATTTAAAACCTGCAATAAGAATATCCGAGAAATCATGATAACCATTCAACTCTCTAAATTTAATTGTTGGAACAGGGTCAAACATTTTCTCTTATGAATTATTTGTAAACATTTCCTCTCACATCTTTGATGAAAAATCTCCCAACAAAATTCTCTCTAATTTCTTCCCAACAATTCGACCCTCTTCTATGTAAAATTTACAGCAATTATCATCCCATCTGTTTATCAAAAACATTGGAACAACACTCACTTCTTCATTGATGACAGTTGCATTGCTCAACGATCGTAGAGCGGACGTTATTTTACGTCCCAAGTCGGCTAAAACCATATTTCCTTTGTTTTTTAACACTTCCTTATTTCAATAAAAAATATTTCACTAATTGACGATTGATAATAAATATTCAGGGAGATAGAAAACTCCAATTTAAGAAAAATTTGCAAACACCAAAGGTGTCGCGAATATAACCAATAAGGCCTTGTAATGTACGAGACAGAGAGAGAGTGGAGCAGCGACGGAGGGCCAACTCGACATATGACGATATTTCCGGTTTTATGGCCCACTGCGCAACTCGAGAGTTTTCTCCCCCCCCCCCCACCCTAATTGATCATCAACGACGTACGTCCACTTGCAGTCCGGAGCAACACGAGAATTGACGAAAATTGAAGAGTGATAAGTGTGCGACTTTTGAAGTTGATAATTTTGAACGATTAATTCTGTTTTATTTTTTTTGATTGTTTTCAACAAAAAATTAACATGTCGCTGTGGCGTTTCTCGCCATCAGCAAAACTTGTCGAGTCATTGGCGAGGGCTTCAAGAAGTACGCCCTGTCTGTCTTATCACGCAAATGTAAACATAACCTATAATAGTTGTTTTGCAATATGATGAAATTGAATAAGAAAATTTAGAAATGTGTTATTTGCAAATTCTTTTCAGGTGTTGGATCACTATGAAAATCCAAGAAATGTTGGGGCCCTTGACAAAAATGACAAGCAAGTAGGAACTGGACTAGTTGGAGCACCGGCATGTGGTGATGTTATGAAACTGCAAATCAAAGTTGATGAAGATGGAAAAATTATTGATGCCAAGTTCAAGACCTTTGGCTGTGGTTCGGCTATTGCCTCTAGTTCTCTTGCTACTGAATGGGTGAAGGGAAAAACTGTACGTTAATTCGCCTTACTATTTATTTTCGTTTAATATATAGTACTGTATTCATTGACTGAGACGTCACAAGTTTTTGATTATGATAGTTCATTAAATTTATTTTATAGTTTTTATTAGTTACAAATTTCTCCTGGAATAACTCACAAGCTAGATAATTTCATAATTTCACTCATACAAAAGTCATTCAGACAGTTTATTCATCTCCATTTTGGTTCTTGAGATAATTTGAAGAAGCCAACGAGTACGTCATATTCATTTTTTACTCTTTTTTGCTTCCCGAGGGATACCACTTTTTTTGACTTGCTGCAATTTTGCCTAAAAATTGCGATTCTTTCTCTCGAAATACTAATTCTCTGTGTATTATCTTTTGCAGGTTGACGAAGCTCTAAAATTGAAGAACACAGACATTGCAAAGGAACTTTGCCTTCCACCTGTCAAGCTACACTGTTCGAGTACGTATAATTATATCGAAAGTATAAATAAAATGTTATTCAAGTCTGGCATCAATTATCAATTCATCTTCGGAAGAAAAGAATATTAAAAAAAAAGGGTTGTTGCTATTGCTTCGTAGAATCACTCATGGAGAATAACCCAGAATGAATAAATCATTCACTGACCAAGCTACCAAGACTTTATTGCTCGAGTTTATCGAAAGATTCTCGCTCGGACAGTGAAAACTGTGAAATTAGAGTTTTCCAAATTTGCCTCTCCCCCCAACCGGTAATTGAATGCGGAACGTCCGCATACCAATCCCCCGCTCTATCCATGATGCCACCGTTGTCTGTTAACAAATGTTAATAATAATTTACAATTTTCAGTGCTTGCTGAGGATGCAATAAAGGCAGCACTCTCAGACTACCGTATAAAACAGCAGGGGAAGAAAGATGCTGAATAGACGACGAAAAACCTAATCTAGTAAGGGAATAACTTTAGAAATTTTAAAGTCTTGAGATTTATATTATTTTAGAAATAATTGAATATGTACAAGCGTATATTGTATTCTGTATAAAGGCGATTAAATTCTATCAATAAGAAAAGCTGGATTTAGACAAAATTCTTTATTACAAGTGCGAGTGGCAAATTTGAGGTGTTTTTTTTAGAAAACTCAAAATGATGAAAAAAAAAAAAAATTGAAAATTCCACGTAATGTAGGGTGGATTTTTTCAGACTAGTGTGATTTTTTTCACTTGTGATGAATGTCCAAAGTTGTAATTATTGAATAAGCTCTGCAACTTTTAAGTAGAATTTACCATGGACTCCTTGGAAAATGGTGAACAATGCGAAGAAAAATTAGAAACTAGTGAATAAGATGCTAGGTTCTCATTCATCTAAGTTTGAACATTTTCCCAGATTTTGTCATCAAGTTAGATAAATAAATAATATCGCTGATGATCAATTTTCTCCGAAAATTTATTTTATCCGTTTCAGAATAATGTTGGACGCGTAGGCCAACAACTATATGAGGTAGAACAGAGACAGAGGGCTATTCAGTACTATCAACTTCGTGTCTAGGGATTGAATCAGGGCTCCTTTAATAGCATAAGCCCCTTATGTAAATTTTTCAGACTAAACACCTTAAAGCCTCTGTCTTCTGTTCTTTACACATATTGAAGATTTTCTAATGAAGGATTGAATTTTTCAGGAGGCACATTGGGGTGATGACTGGGAGCACGTTTTGCACACTGGTACAGCACGTTGGGATGAGTGCCCTGACAGAGATGTGAATGTATCTTTATCGGACATGCAACGAGTGCAGAAAATATTTCCGCATGACCAACAATGATTCTGAAAGTAACAAAAAAAAAATGAGTGTTTTCCATATTTAAAAAAAAAATTATCATTTTTGTATTTAGAAATTGAATAAGAGAATAGAGATTTTATTTGGTAAAAATTAAATTTGAGAACATAATTAAAATCTGAATTGAAATTGGGATCAAATTCAATTCAGTTCTCCACTGAATGAGAATATACCCACTAATTATAGAGGGATCAGCCCCAATTACCTTTTTTGTAAAAGCATCAAAAGTAATAGGGCACGTGCACTGCTCAACCTTACTACTCGATTTCCACTCCACAGCAACGGTCTTCATATCCCTCTCAATTTCCTCCAACATAGCTTTGGTTTTCTCAAGTTCCACTTGACTCAACTCCTTGTCCACAATAATCTTATCTCCCTCTAAACTAAATTTATCCTTATCATAATGAAACTTTGGTTCAGAATTATGCTTTTCACTCTTACTAATTCCAAGTCCATTGATCCTCTTGATAAGAAATTTGACATGATCCTCCAAACTCGATGTGTGATTATGAACAGTCAATAAAAAATCATCACCAGTCTCTCTCGCATGGATTCCATTTTCAAACCTAAAATACATCCCTCTCCATAGTTCAATCGACTGTGGCGATAAATTCGGTTCGAGCACCTTATTACACTCATCTTTGTATTTATTACAAGCGTAAAGAGGATTAATAAATTCATTAATCTGCGTTGCAACGTCTCCCCAGAGTGATCTTGTCCTCTCCGACAATTTAAGTAAATATCTCTCTCTCTCACTATTACCAACAAATGTTCCATGCTCACAACTGTGGACATTATCATGCAGAGTCAACAGAAAATGCTCATTAAACTGAAACATATAAGGATATTGACGATAAAGCTGATAAGTTGCGTCAATAAATTGGGTAAAAATCGGGGCTAATTCTTTTGGATCACCCGTGACATGTCCACATCTATCAGTAAATTTATGACCAAATGCCAGCCAGTCCTTCTCTATTAATGCCTGAAATCCTTGTATTGTTCTGTAAAAAGGATCTAGAAGTAATGCAGCAATTGAACATACTTGAGCTGTTCTGTCCCAACCATCACTGCAGTGAACGACAACAGTAATACCATCAGAAATAGCTTTAGCAATGAACCAGCCTGTTTCTAGGATAGATCTAATGTGTTTTAGCCATCCACTGCTCTCCAATCCACTCAAAAATGCAGACATTGACGTTGTCCTCTGGAGTTCCATTAATTTAGCTAAACTTGTTCTCATTACATGAATATTTTCGATGCCAAAAAAACGAAATTTTATATTGTCGTAAAAGTTTTCGTTTTCGTAACCTTTTCCAGCTGCTCGGTTTGCCATTGCATTTATTCTCGGTCTTGTATCTACAACGTACATGAATTTTGAGGTGGAATTTGTGCAGAGTATGTGATAAAGCATTTGTTCATCCTCGGGACATCGAGCATTGAAACCCGAGAGAGGTTGACTGCATCGGCAAATTGCTGCTTTATTCGAGTGGAGATATGTCAATACTGGAAGTCTTCCTTTACTCCTAAATTTTGCTGAGCCCGATAGAATGTTATTTGTACAAGTTGCGGGTACGTAGATGTAGCCGGGGTAAGTATCACAAAGTTCGTAATTTGTATTTAGGTAAGAGAGCGCCCATTCGCCGTTGGGGAGACCTTGGCGTTGGTACTCAGACTGTATATCAAAGAGGCTCCAACCGTCAGATTTACTTCTGGTGTTGCGAGCTCGGTGGGCATTGAAGCAGTAAAGGTCCTCCATTTTTGAAGGGGAGGAGAGACGAGTGAGGGTCATGTATATGTCATGGCAATCACGTTCTTTTGTTATAATGAAAATTATTGTTAGAAAGTGTTTGCAACGAATGTGGAGAGGAGATCCTGCGGTTGTCAGAGGTTGCTTCTCAATGGATGCTATGTGGGTGTTTAAAACCTGTTGAGGAGAAATTTGTTACTTTATTAATTGGGTTATTGCCGAGTTGAGGAGAGGGTCCGATTGTCAAGTGAGGATAGGAGTAGTGAATTTTGACACAAGCCTGTAAAGAAATAATCTAACGAAAATGACTTTTGGAACTGAGACAGTAGAATTTAATACATGACTAGGACATCATGTGCGCTGTCGCGTACGACGACCTTATAGTCAATGCCAGGAATCCGTTTATCGATGTTTGATTAGCCAAGAAGAGCAGTCAAAGCTTTGAAAATTTCAAAAAATCCAATTTTCTCGAAAACCAAAGGAGCTAGCGCCTTCTAGTCTGTTCCAATCGATTTCTGAGATGATTTGACCTTGGGCGGAATATGTTTTCCGACGATTTGTTCAACAAAAGGCTCCACGTGAACTGCGCGTAGTTCGATGCAAATAAGAAAATAACATCCTCGTAGTTATGGAAATCATTGATTGATTCATCGACAAATCGAGAGGTGAATGAAAAGTTGACAATCAAGCCAATCAACTTTATGATAAAGGAAAGGATTCGGCCAATGCTTTTACAATCTTTCGATGCAGGTGAACTGTTTTTTTAGCAGTTGGTTATTGAGGACTAATAAATTCAATCTAATAGTGAAATTACAATTATTCAAAGACATTCTCGACTGTTGTCGGAATCTCACGTACAAAACAAGGATTAGTATCAGGATTATATTATCTCGTTGTATACCCAAATCTGTTTCTTGCCAGCTGGATCCGTGAATATAAAGTGAGTAGCAGTGAGATACAGAGTTCCAACCAGATGATTATTACTGTACCTATCCAGCATTCTCACATTTTCCACCTGAAAGTCAATTAAATTCATGAAAAATACACAGTTCAACATCAATGAGATCGAAAATAGCGATATATTCTCGGTTTGCAAGCAACGACTCAAGGCAAAGAAACCGTTTAACGATATGCAGAAACTCATTCAGAGTTCTGTGAGCTTTCTTGGCCTCAAAACATCTTCCAAAACACCTGATCGATATTATGAGAATCGTATATGTTGCTATTGAAGCTTTCGCTAATTTTTGTTTCATCAACAATCATCCAAAACAATTTAAAAAACTCTACCTTACCTTTCCAGTTTTAATCTTATCCATTTTTGCAACGCTTCCTCCCCCAAAATTATATTGATCAAAAATCTAACATATGCTAACTATTTAAAATACTGACATTCACTCCAATTAAATAATTGAGAATGAAAAATCACTTTATAACCTGAAACCGCAACAACTCTTTTCCATGATGAGTGTAATGTCAATCAAAAAGGCAGCAACGTACGATCCCTAGATTACCGACATAACAATTTTAGCGCCAACAGTCAAATCCATCAATTAATAATTTATTTTTATTTCAATATAAATTATCGAAATGTTGCGCTTGTAATTCAAGAAATCGCTTTACACCCTAAGCCTCCCGACAGCTGAGATAAATATAAAAATTAATAAAATATAAACCCTAAATATCACAACTTTCAAATACTCATTTTTCTCTCATAGAGTTTTCAAGTGCTACAGTCATAAACCTTTTCCTGGGGGGTGGGATTTTTCATAATCTCTAGAGAGTGATCTTTATCAAGAAAACCATTCATGTGCTCGCTTCAACACTGAAATATAGGCTTGCCCATTCGGCAGGCCGTTATTCTCAAAAAGAATCAATCTAACAGTTTCAGTTAAACTGAAACTGGATTATCAAAAATGATGGCACTTATCGGTGTTCTCTGATAAAATAGTATATTTTTCACTTGTGAAGTGGCCAGTGGGGAGGGTAGAGAGGCTGAATCGAATATCGAAGTGAGCGTTTTGACAGATGACAGTCCTGCGCTTCCACACGTGCACAGATACTGCCGCACACACATACGACATACGCAACATAAAATAACATTGGCTCCGCCATATTGGCCAACTCTGACGTATCACCCGCTCCGCTGGTCAATAGTTGTTGTTCCCTCTTATTCTCCTCTCCAAGATAAAAACACCGAAATATTTTTCTCGAGTATTCAAGTACTTTATTAATATTTTTTAAGTCATTTTTCAATCACCTGTTTAATACGTAAGGCATAAACAATTTTTTGCGCATGTGTCTTCTCCTTTTATATACATACATATATGTGAGAAAATCCATTGAGTTGTGAGTTTGAGGGCAATCTGCAGAGCATGGTGGTTTATACGACAGGGGAGAGTGTGTACATTTCATGAGAAATCAAGAGAAATAGAAAAGAGGTGATTGGTTTATGAAGATTTGAGAAGGAGATGTGGACAATCAACGCTGGAATAAGATTATCGGGTATTTTATATCAACTCATTGTAATTTAAAGATAATGGAGGGACTTTTCAAATTTAATTACAAAACAAAATTTTGAGCTTTTTAGTAGAAATAGAATGCTAGGTGATTCAATCAATTTTAAGCTAATTTGTCTCATTTTAATGACGATAATGGAACTTGAAAATTGTTTTTTTTTCTTGTTTTCCTTGAATTTCTCAGAAATACCAATTATTCAAAGAGTTTTCGCACTATTTAAGTACCGATAACTTTAGATTTCAAGGGTTTGTGGATTTAATTAATGAGAAAGATTGGCATTGTCCCGTTCATCCCATGCTTCTCGCCTATTCAGCATGCGCGGTAATTAAACATCTAATGATACGTAACCTTGAACTGGCCTTCGATGCACCGAACTTAACTAGGATATGTGTTCAGGCGCGATGAAAAATAGGACAAGATGATTGTACCATGTTTTTGTCCATCTGTAGACAAAAGAGGTTTAGATAGAGCTATTCATGAAGAAATATTATTCTTGTAGGAAATTTTATAAACTACAAAAACACACTGAACTTCTCTCTTTATCAATCACTTCATGGACTTGTAAAACGATATTCGAGCCAATCTTTCTCGATGCATTGGTCATTCATACAGTGACCAATTTGACAACTAAATGTCAAGAGATTATGTTTTTTGTAGTGGGAGAAATTATTATAAATTTTCTCCTAGCATCACTCATTCAATAATTATAGAGATGAATTCCATTTTTTTTATCCGTTCGGTTTTTTTTCTACAGCAATCGTTGTTACGCGTACAGTCGTCTCGCTCGGTCTTTATAAAATGAAAAAGTTTTCTCTTTTTTTTCCTCACGACAATTCACCATTTACAATTCTAGAATGAGAAAAATTCATTCATTACACGTGCAAAATCATAGTTTCAAAAGATTGTCCCTTCAATATTCTTTTCCCTTCCATCAATCAAGAAATTCACGGATCCCGCTTGCCAACCTGGGAATTTAATAAATAATTCTCTCCTGATTCCACACACAACCCCCTCTCCCTCGCCTCCACCATTAACCCTATCACTCAGTCCTCATCTGAATTTCGATCAATATTCTCCTTAATCATCATTTTCGAATATTAAAATTCACTGCATGAATTTTAATCAAAAAGCATCCGGAGAAGGATCAATTTCTCAAATATATATGCAGTCCAACGATACCTACCCTATTCCTGCATTCAATTTTTTCTCCAGTCCGCGGTGAGCATGTGACCGCCACCCTCTCATTGATTCTTCTCCCTCTGCAAAAATCCACATTGTATTTTCAAACAACAACCGCAGATTTAAATGCCAAAGGAATCCTTCCTGCAAACATTGATTCTCATTAATTTGTCTCCAACTTCAGTTGCCAACAAAAAAAAAAATACCCACCTGAATCCCCCCTCCCCCCTCCCGCGTCACTCTCTTTTTACCATCCCTTCCCCCTAAACTTTGCGGCCATGATAATATGTGTTTTAGTTCCATTCGTGATCTTTCGGCTCCTCCATTCGCCTTTCTAAAGTTAAAACTTATAACCCAAAAAAAAATTTCTCATATAAACTCCTGAAAAAAACCCCACAAGGTGACCTACAATCCCCCTAAAAATGTGATAATCTCGTAAAATTAAATTCTCAATCCTCTTGAAATCTCGAAGAAAAAAACTTGCAATCCACTGGTAAAAAATAATAACAATTGCTGTTTGATTTTTATGCGGTAGGAGTGCGGTACTAGCTGTCAATATGGCGGCCGTGTAAACGGAGAGACGAAACAACACGAAGTAAACAAGTGAAAACAATAGATAAATGAGAGACAAATACACATCGACAAAAGTAAGAAGATAAATTGAACAGGAAAAGAAAAAAAAAAATTATTAAAAGGTCAAGGGCAGGGAATATCGAACGTGAGTCACTGAACTTGAAATAAAAAAAAAATTATAACATCATCGATGGCATCGTCGACGATGACAGTGCCAACAGGCACAGCTCAGGTAAGCCAGATTGCTGTGACGACGATCCAGGGTGTTGAAGCGATTGAAGAAATAAATTCAACAAATGACGAGACAGATAATGTTCAGGAGGGCTCGTTGAACGAGTGGAATATAAAGAATGGTCTTGGTAATGGTATGAATCCTCTAGATTCATCGATTGATGACAATAAACATGATAATGATGAAGATTGTCATGATGATGATGATGATGATAATGATGATGATAATAATGATAATAATGAACCACTGGAAGAAATGTCAGATGATAATTCTGGTAACAGTGATGAGTACTGTGTTCTGTGTGAGAATAAACTGTCATCACCACGTTTATTAAATTGTCTTCATGTTTTTTGTGAAAATTGTATTGATACGCAGTTGATAGACAACGATGGTGGTAATAGTATTGGGCCATTCATCATTACGTGCCCAGTGTGTGAACAAGAGACGAGAGTCGGGGCTAAGGGTGCAGCAAGTCTTGCCTGTGACTATGTTCTCACAAATATTCTTGATATGTCTGCTATTGAGACTATGACGGTACTGTGCACATCGTGCAAGGCTAAAGAGAATGCTATTGCACGTTGCTCTGATTGTGCCAATTTTTTGTGCCCAAACTGCAATACAGCTCATCAGTTTATGCGATGCTTTGAGAGTCATAAAGTCATTGCTTTTGATGATCTCAAAAGAAATAGTGAGACTGTACCAATTCATAAGCCTATATTCTGTCAATTTCATCCGACTGAAAACATGAAGTTTTATTGCTACACGTGTCAGGAACCAATATGCAACGAGTGTCTTCTGGTCCAACACAAAGCCCCTGACCATCAGTACGAGAGACTGAGTGATGCAGAATCACGTGAAAAAGAAGAACTAGTCAAATTAATGTCAGAAAGTAAATCCAAGATGTCAGAGTGCGAGAGAGCATCATCTCAATTGGAGAATGCCCTCAGTGAACTACAGTCTCAGCATGACCAGGCCAAAGATCTCATAACTGAAACAGTTCAAAGCTACAAAGCAATTATTGAAAAATGCCGAGACAATGCACTCAGCGAATTGGAGATACTTCACTCTGAGCGTGAGCTACAAGTAATGGATACATTCCACAATCTTGAGAAAACGGTGGAAAAAATTGAGGATGCCAATCGTTTTACATCGAGACTCCTCGAGCACGGTGATATGACAGAAATTTTGGCACTCAAACGCATTGTTGCTAAGCAACTGATGAATTTAATTAACAATACACCAAAATTGAATGTTAAATTTTCAATTGAATTTCAAACTGACTATCAACACTTTGAAAAAGTAATGCAAGAGTCATTTGGTAAATTCAAAACAGAGAAAACTCAGTCATTCAGACAATCGGATATGTCCCCAGATGTTATGTCAGGAATAAATTCAATGTGCGACAATGGCCAGATGTCAATGCACAATAATCACAATCATCATAATCAACATATTCCACCAGTGGTTATACCATGTCCAAGTTCCATAAGTACCAATTCTCCAATCTCCCTTCCTGGATCAATGCAATCATCCTTTGAGGGTGATCCTTCCTATAATATTCCACCAGGTACACCAAATCCTCGAGATGTCTCACCTACATCACCACCCCCACCACCTCCAGTATCATCAACTGGTCCACAAGTTATTGGTGGTAGTGGTGGTGTATCACCATCATCAGTAACTCTTCCACCGGGTCCTCCAATGCATGGCTTTACCAGCATACAAGAGTACAATCTTCAGCAATTGGCCAGTCTCGCTGAGAAAGTTGAGCTCAATGAAACGAGCACTAATCCAAGTCCAACTCCGTCCTTTACACTTGCCGATTTGTTATCTGGTGATTTGAGTTCAACTAGTCATGCCATTAATAATTTACAGGCACTTGCAAAACTTGGTAATACACTTGGTAATCAGGATATGGGAAATTCGGCCATCAATGGTAATGGGGCTATGGTTTTGGCACGTGGATCATCACCAGGAATAAATGAGGGACAAAATATGGGGGGTTTATCAGCTAATACTCTACTTAATGGAGGATACCAGTCGTTGTCAAACTCTACTTCACCAATATTATCGCCGGGAGATGATCTCAAAGGCGACATGCATAATATAATGGGTGGTGGTAATAATGGGGTCCCAGGGAGTGGCAATTATAATCATTCACGCTCTACAAATAATACTAAACAGACACCTATGCAAATTAGATCCAAGTTTGGACAGCTTGGACCCAGTAAGGGCCAGTTTAATTCACCACATGGATTCTGCTTGGGGACTGATGAGGATATCATTGTTGCTGATACTAATAATCACAGAATTCAGGTGAATTATTTATATATATTGTCATTACAGTTGTTCTAAGATTATTTAAAATATTTTTTTTTTACCCATTTATACAGATATTCGATAAAACTGGACAGTTTAAATCCCAATTTGGAATCCCAGGTAAGGAGGAGGGTCAGCTATGGTATCCAAGGAAGGTAGCTGTTATGAGAAACTGTGGAAAATTTGTAGTTTGTGATCGTGGAAATGAACGTTCAAGAATGCAGATATTCACAAAAAATGGACATTTTATAAAGAAAATAGCAATTCGTTACATCGATATTGTGGCTGGTCTCGCTGTCACTAGTCAAGGACACATTGTCGCTGTTGACAGTGTGTCACCAACTGTGTTCGTTATTAACGATACGGGCAATCTTCTAAACTGGTTCGATTGTAGCGACTACATGAGGGAACCTAGTGATATTGCTATTAGTGGTACGTTTGTAGATTATTTTCCTTGAACAATTTGTTTTTGAGTTATTCAGATAATTAAATTTATTTAATTGTTGGATTTATGGATGGAAGAGTATTGAATAAAATGTTTTTAAACTGGTTTCAGGCAAGGAATTTTTCGTTTGTGACTTTAAAGGCCATTGCGTTGTTGTTTTCAACGAGGAGGGCCATTTTCTACGTCGCATTGGCTGTGAGAATATAACAAATTTCCCAAATGGGATTGACATTAGCGACGCTGGAGATGTCTTGATCGGTGATTCCCATGGCAATCGTTTTCACGTTGCTGTTTTTTCAAGAGATGGCTCACTCATCTCCGAGTTTGAGTGTCCTTATGTGAAGGTAAAACTATTTTTCATTCAGTGACTACCATTTTTATTTCTTTTATCTATATTTGCCAATTGAATTTATAAAGGATTGTGTGAAGTAAAAAATTGATTTCTCCTCTTTTTTAACATATTACCTTGAGTGGATGTACTAGTCGAAAAGGATTTGTCTTTAATGATTGAATTTGCCCGAAATAATCAAGAACTAATTACTTGTTATGTTTGGACTACCTAGGTATCACGATGCTGCGGCCTTAAAATAACTTCCGAGGGTTACATTGTGACGCTGGCCAAGAACAATCATCACGTCCTGGTACTGAACACACTGTACATATTGTGAAGTGGGACAATACCAACAATAATGTCGCAACTTATTTCTTCATACGGTCGTCTCATCGGTGACCAATTCACTTTCAACAAAAGGTAAAGCAGAAAAAAACAGCAATTAATTTACAGAATACAAAAACAATCCGAGTATCGCAGAAATTTTGCCAGTTTTTGGCCTATCGAAGCAATAAAAAAATAATTTGAGTGAAAGGTGACAAAGTGCAGCTAATCACTGAAACAATAAAATACGTGCGTCCCGGTTTTTATTGAATATAAATCAGCACATTGAAGAAGATCATCGTGAAGAGAAATTGAACAAGTACAACAGGAAAAAGAAAAAAAAAAAACGAGACGCAAGGTTCTTACATCTCCGACCAACGTTACAGTATAATAATTATCGTAATTAGTAAAATTGCATTTGGTAAACTGCCAAAAGGTTGAAAAATAATTTTTTCAAGTGTACCGTGGAAATTGGGCTGTTATACATTGGCACTGCGTGCTGATTGACTGGTGGCGCGTGTTGCTATTTATGCATACGAAAGATTCAAAGCTGTGAAAAAGTTAGAAAAAAATTTAAAAGGAATGAAACAAGACATTCGAAAAAAAATTAAAACAATGGCCTTCCGTCAAAATTGGTCGTTGCACATCATTTTTGACATGTCAGTATTTTAAGTAATTGATTATAAATCAAAGTAATCTAGTCTCATTCGAGCACGATTTTTCATGCCTCCCCCCCCCCCCCCCCCTTTTACCCTTTTGTCTGTTAAGGGAAAAAAGCAATTTGAAAGGAAACTGACAAAAATCTCAATACTGAGTTTAATATTAATTTTTGTGCTCAAATATTTTTCTGCAATACCCGATATGATCATCGATCAATGATCTTTAAGGGAATTGATTGAAAAAATTTACTCGTTGAGGGTGATTTTATTAAAATTAACTGACTATCTTATTCAATCTAATAAATTGGACTTCCAAAGGTTGAAATTTAAAGCTATCTGCAATTTTTTATTCTATTTATTTATTTTTTTCATCAAATTTTTCACACTCCTCTTCAGAATTATCATTATATCAATAATCAAGGTATTTTATATAATTTTAAGTCACCAGTGATTGCTGAATAACATTTCTTCTTTATCTTAAAAAAACAAAAAAAAAACATAGAGATCCTCAATTTGATGGAAATTAATACATTTTTCCATTTGTGCATTGTTATTTCATGAGAACAAAGCACAAAATTATTACAATATTTACTCAGGATGCTTCAAATACGGTCCATTGAAGGATACGAAAAAAAAAAAAAACATTTTCATGATTATTATGACTCAAAAAAAATACAATACGTGTGTGTCATTAATTTTTCTTGGTGCTAGGCGAATGCTTATCCATCTATAAATGTTATTTATTCATTGACGAATTTTTATTTAAGAAACTTGCGTGAGTGAATAATTTCATTTATTATTGTTATCATAGAAAGAGAGAGTATCTTACATAAATTTGATGATTCATGAAAAAAGAAGGAAAAAAACGTACAGTTTGCAAAACATCTTCTATTTATGTATATATACAAAAAGAAAATAGTCGACCCTCAAATGGTAGAAACAAACAAGCAGCTGGGAAAAAGTAAAAAATACCATTCATATATTTAAAAAAAAAAAATATTTTTAGGGTTGTTTACATGACCAGCCATAATTGGATTTTTAAAAAATGAGAAATTAAAGAATAAAGGCGTTATCGTATTATTGACGATTCGCTATGAGCCGAGTATTATTTACCATTCTAATTTTTGCAAATTACCAAAATACTAGGTAGATGTGTACGCGTGTATTTACACTGAAAATGGCTTCAAAAAAAAAATGCAAAAAAAAAAATTGCATCAACGATACAAAGAGAAATGAAACATCTTATCCGAAATAATTAACTACGATCAGAACATAAGAAAGTACTAGGAAGTGTGTTGAATTAAAGAATTGTTTGAAAATTATTTAACGAAAATTCAATTTAAAAAATCGTTGCAGATAAGCTTACGATCTTACCACCTCTAATCTATTGATTAATCGTATTAATGTGGTAATAATTTCAAGTTTAATTTTATATACACATATATACATATTATACATCTATAGATGAATCGCGGATGCGTGAGAAAAAAAAATCATAAAACTAAAAAAAAAACTAAATAAATGAGAAAAAAGAAAAAAAAGGTATAAACTTCTGAAAATATTTAATCGTCGTGGTTGAGCAGAGTTATATTAAAGAATAATGCCTGTGATAATAGTAGCGTCAGGATAAGTTGTGTCCTTATGTCTCTGATGTTGTTACTAGGTAGATATTAAAAAAAAAAAAAGTAAAGAAAAAAAAAGATTAGAGTTTACTGACGAAAAAAAAAAACTGTACTACGTTGATGTTGCCTCGCTGTAGACAAAAAAAGAGAGGGAAGAGCGTTGATAGAGAATGGCGAGAAAAATAATCATTATTAAATTTCAAATTTACATTATAGTGTGTTCATTGTCCGATTTGCACAACGACACCAACACACGCAGTCGCCCATCTACCCATCTCCGACGGTACACTAGAGAAATTAAAAAAAAAAAAAATTCAATGAATAGAAATTTTAAAAACTTACAAATAGGAAACATTTAAAAAAAAAAATGATAAACTGGGGATTAAATACAGAGCATAATAACTGAACAATTGTTCGTAGATTTTCAGTGAGTTTGAGGGAAAAGGGAGGTGATTATATGTTTTGAGATGATCAACAAACATGGTGAATTTGGTTTAAGCCATTTTTCGAGCAGAATTAATGACAATGGGGCAGGGGGGGGGGAATAGAAATGAAAGAGAAAAGGGGTTAAAGAGTAATTTTAAAAACGAAGCGATGACCACTAATGCAAGAGGGTCTTTTACCTCACCAAATTTAAATAATAATAATAATAATAATAATACTACGCTCACCTTATATATACTTGAATATTTTAGTATAGATTTACTCTATTTACATATTTTTATCTGTGAAAGACTACTTGGCTAATTTAGGCCACTGTTGAAATTCACCCCTTATTTGCCTTGATGTTTGAATTACAACAATAATATTTAAATGAAGTAAAATTTAAAAAAAAAAAATTGAAGATAAAAAACAAAAAAGGTAAAAATGATTACTTGTTACGTAAATGGTAATTGTGATAGATTTTTGATGATTTTTACAATCTCAAAAGTCTTATTATCCTGATATGTATAGAATTATATAGTCACTCTCTACATAATAGATACACTCTGCTTACTGTTAAACTAATATTTAATGAAAGAAGAAAAAGATTGAAGAGAAGAAAGAAATGGTGTTAAGGGATTTACCATAATCAATGAGGGATTAAATAGCTGAGTAAAAAACATTTATATTTGAAAAATCAATTTACAACGTCGAATCAGCTTAGCTATTAATCATCAATGTTAAATCCAGTATCATAATCTGAGCTTAGAACAGGATCAAACAATTGCTTGAATAACTTATTATAGAAATCAATTAAAATTTGTCATTGGTTTGAAAAAAAAAACAACAACTTCCACTGTCCACCGCAGATATATCCCACAATTGCGTACGATAAACTTGAGAAAAAATGATTATCTGTACTAAGCTATTTTTTGCTGTCTTGCATATGCATATTCACACTTTGAACAACAGTTGTATGAGAATTTGAGAAATTCCCAAGCCATTTGAGATTTGAAGCAATTATTCTGAAAGCTTTTTTCTCTTAATTTTCATCACTTTCTTGTCTCAAATATTTTTTTCTTTCATTTGCATCTTCTTTTGAAGAAAGAAAATTTGACTATTCAAAAGTAATAACATTTATCTATTCACTGTTGAGCGCAACAGAAGGTAGTTAACATATACTGTACAATTGTATTGATGGTTAAAACCAACAAAAGAAATGAGAAAAAAAAAACCAAATATGAGACATTGAAAACTTGTAGCCTACGGTTAATCATAGTCTTCCTAGAGTCTTTGAATAATATTTAAACAAAATGCGCTATGAAATTTTAGAAGCATGGCCAACTATTGATGAACAACCAGTCTATTTTATCACTTTAAAGTGGTGTGAATGCATTTACACATTATTGCAATATTTTATTTTACACTTTTGTTTCACTTTTTCATTTTTCCTTTTTTTTTTTTTTTTTGTCGATCGCAATTTATCAATCATAATGTGTATATGCATTCGTAAGTGTTTATTTTTTTTGTTCTTTGAAAGATGTTTTTATATTTAATTTCATATACGTTTTTTTTTTATCTTATACTAAATTATTATTTCGTTTGGATTTGTGCATTCAAGCACCTCTGACTGTTTTTATTATTGTTCTTCTGTTTATGAGTTTTGTCAATGATAGAAAACACCTTTCCCTCGTTTTAAAATCGAATTTATCGATTTTACATGTTAAAACGTCTGTTACAATCAGATGATAAATAGTAGAGGGGATGAATTTGACTAAATTAAGAAGTACCAAAAAATGTTTTGTTGATATTTTATTAGTTTTTTAATCATAATTAATAATAAATTATTCAAGTATGTCATATTTATTTCCTCTTCGAATACTCGACAAAAGGGGTGTTTTTGTTTTTTTTTTTCTTTCATCAGTCAGATGAGATAATTACGAATAAAGTTATTTAAGAGTTTTTTTTTTTATTTCATCAAGATGCGACTTTTGCGTGGTTTGCATTCCAATTTTTACTTGATCAATTTTAAGGCATCCAGTTGCGAAGTATTTGTGCTTCGTCGATTATAAAAAAATATTTAGAATAGAAAGAGGGAAAGAGAGTAAGCTGAGGAAGTAAAAATAGTCACAGTGGAATGGTTTTTATCATAAATATTAATTATTATTATTTTTTCTTTTTCATTTCGTTATGTATGTAGGTCTGACTGGTATACAAGAGGCAGATTGAGCTTCATATATTATGTTTTTTCATACGCTTCGTATTTATACAAGAATTAAATTCTTTAGTGCCAAATGAGAAAAAGAAAAAATTGATGATAACAATTTCTACGAATTATTCTCACTTATAACTTCTTTTTATTTTTTGTTTTTTTTTGTTTTTAATATTTTTTAAAATAATTTATCGAGTTGATAATTCTGTGCCGTGTAAAGTGTCCAAGTTATTTTTAGAATTTATCCAACTCCAATATAAGAAACTATGAGAAAAGGAAGAGGATAGATAGAAACAAGTTAAAATAACATTCTTGATTAGTCAGTTGAAGTACAAATGTTCAATGTATTGTACCATTAGTTGATAAGCAATGGGGAAAGTGTCGTTGTTAAAAAGGAGAAAAAAAAATTGAAAAAAAATGATTATCTACTCTAATTCCATTCCTCAACAAAATAAGTTTATCATTTTATCTTCAATTTGTTTTTTTTTTTTCTGTTTTGTTCTCATTTTTTTCACTAATTTTAAGATTTTTTTTTTCTATTTTGAAAAACATGTTTTTTTTTTTGTGTTTGGGAGGTAGTTTGGTTATTTACATATCAAATTGACCACCACACATATGTATACATATAATTATTATACACTTTATACAGTCGCATTCCATTTAGTGTGTGCTTCTCATGTTCAGGGTCATCAAATTAATGAAAAAAAAAAAAATCACAATACGTATGTAAAAGATATCTCATAATAGAAAAATATTCCCGTGATCTCGACAATTTATATTTTATCGACACCAAAAAGATTAATGAATAAAAAGTGTAAAGAAAAAAAAAAAACGACAAATCTTTCTGAAATTAAACGAATATTTAAGATGGATTATCCTATCCGATCGAAGATTTGTATCTAGAAACAAATGATTTAAAAGAACGAAATAATAAATCGTGATTTTGAAAAAAAAAAAAAAACTATCCTGTACGTGCTTTAATAAATTTTATCATTGATATTCATATAAATTTCCAGTTTTTAGGAATTCTATAGGAATTAATTAATGGTTAATTTGCAAAACATATTGATAGCCTGCTTGATGAGGAAATATGAAAGAATATCAGTCTCATAATTTATCGTTTCTTTTGCTTACAAAACAAAATTTGTATGTTCTTTGTTTGGAAGGAATTTATTGAACGAATAAATGAGAATTAATTTGTACTCTCTCATGAGAAAAGTACAATAACAATGAATGGTAACTGGTGTAATTGTATTATTGAAAAGTGGATATCAATATATTTTTTATAAATCATGAAAAATTGAAACCGGTATGCCCATTATTACCAAGAAAAAAATTCAACGATTAGTCTTGCTATTGAGGCTTTCAAAATTGTAATAAAATCAACAAGACCATAATTAACAATTTGCGAAAAAAAAAAAAATACTCCTCATTCGTATCAGAAAAAAAAAAATGAAATATTTTTCAGAGTTATATCACATACAATTACCGATTTCTCCTTTCAATTCTTCCCATCAAACAATTAACCATAATTTGACTCTTTCCAAAGTTTGACAAGCCTAGTCCATCTAAATGCGTGTGAATATACAGAGTCTCTCATATTGTCTTTATTATTCGATAATTACTACAAATTTATCATAATTATAAATTAATTTTTGTCTACCTTGTACCTACAGTTTTCTCAGTTAATTTTTTTTATTTTATACTTTGTAAGAGTGAAAGAAGAAAAATATTTAAATTTATTGTACAATACGTACACATCTATATACATTTTTACAAAAGGGTGATGGAGAAGAGGGAAAAAACCATAAGAATAAAGGTATTTTACTCTACAACACTGTATTGCGTCTAATGAATGAGTATGTGAATTGAAAGAAAATATGTATAAAATTTCCCACTTACTTATACATTTGTCGAGTTTATCCTAATTGAAAATATTTTATTATAGGATTGAAAAAAAAAAAAATGCTTGACGAGATTAATTTTGAGTGAATTGTATGAGAATATGAACATTGTTGGCCGTAAAACCATTGATATTGTTGTGAATCATATCAAATTGAATTTTTGTCATCAGTCGTGTCAATTCGTATAACCCCCCCATCCTATATTAAGATATTCTCAAGTGAAAGAAAAAAAAATACAAATATTATATATTATACACTTATCAATAGGAAAGAGCTGATATACCATTATACACTCTTGTGTGCGCATAGGCTGCAATGCATATTAATTATAACAATAACATATAATTTCAATAAGTATATACATGATGCTCACAAAAGCACAGGACACAGTGAAAGAGAGTTTAAAAAAAAAAGAAAACAAAAAAAAAATATTGAGAAGAAAACCAGTGATTTTGGAAAGTGTTATATATTTCTTATTTCCTGCCAATTATTTTATTTGTAACGTTGTTCTTTGTTCTTTTACAATAAATTGAAAATTGAAATGACAAAAGTGAGTAAAATGTTTTTTTCGACAAATTATTTTATTCCGCATCACTGCCATCTTTGTATGCTTTTTGAGTCTTGGGAAGTCCTTCCTGGAGTTCCAGGATGTGTTCTACTGGCTTGGGTTTCCCATCATCACCTATTGTACATGGTTGAATCACTCCTTTGCTGAAAAGGAGAAAAAACAAAAACTTAATACTCTCTTCGCAAATCATTTATTCAGATTCATCCTCTATTATTTGCCACTCTACTATTAAAACTGACAAACTTACTCAGTCAATTGGCTCACGAGATTCAACAGTTTCACAACTTCATACTCCTTTTGCTCCTCGGTCATTCCCTCAAGTGGATTTGGTTTAGCCTCCTCATAACATCCAGTAACTGGATTAATATCTTGTTTATATTTAGCATACTCCTCAGTATCACTATCCCCAGACTCTGATGAATATTCTGTCTCTCTCTGCACTCCACCCAATAGTCCCTTATTTGCAAACATCCCTGCTGCATTTCCATAGCCAGTGTATTTGATCATTCTCCCAACTGTAAAGCGATGAATGGACAAATTGATGAAGAAATTCAATAAAGTTCGAAATTTATGAATCTCCATGGTGACGTTTCAGTAGATCCTAATTTGCTCTACAGAAATTGTCTCCATGAATATTCTGAAATCTCTTGATTTCTTCACACGAGTTTATTCATCTCACCATTTTTCTTACAAAGAACGAATAAAAATTCTGCCACAAGGTCCCTAATTTCAGTAATGGGATTCGTTAACAATTTGCATAATTTTCCCCTGAGTTTGATGTCCTCCTCGGGCCTATGCATCACATCCTGTTTTTTCAAACAAGGCAAAACTTGTTGCCTTATCCATTTTCGTATCAATCTCTGATTTTTCGTTAAATTCAACAGAGCAGTGACGACTGGAGAAATATTTTCAATTAAATTCTGAGGATTATCAAGTCTTTTGTCCAAAAACAATAATAATTGATGGATTGCTGTCATGTCCACATTTTCATAAAGATGATGACAAACGTTTTTATTTATTAAATCCACTGGGGGAATAATTGGACCAAAGCAGCTGGGAGGAATGACAGTGAGTAAATTTGCAATGTGACTATGCAAATCATCTTTCTTTACCTTTATCAATAATAATTTCTGAAGAATGTCAACCAATTTTTCATGGTGACGTTTCACATCATCTTCAGTAACATCGGAATCAATATAAAAATTAAAAAGTGCTTTCAATACTTCACAAGCAATTTCAATAAATTTTTCTTTCAATTCGTCATTTTCCGCTGATTTTATCTCGTTGAATAATTTATTTAAAATCATTATCAACTCAACGTCAGCCCTCACTTCCTCCTTCAAAGTATTCCGGCATGATGAGTTATATGCGGTTACCAGAAATAAAAGTCTCATGTCGAATAGTAATCCGATGTTGTAATTCAATTGAGATTGTGAGTTTTTATATTGAATTCTCTTGACTAGATTTTTTAAACATTCAGTCTTTGGTAGTTGGATCTGCACCACTTCAGCATGGTAGATTACATTGCATAGCAGTTTTAACGCTTCCACAATAACTGTAAATATCGAATCAATAAAATTTATACAATAGGGAAAAAAAAAAAATCGGAAAATGGTAATTCAGTAGTGAATTGGTAAAACGGTTTAAGTCGATTTCATCCTGGCGTCAGTTTTCAATGAATATTTCGGAATCTGAGGGAGTTCAATGAGAGCTACAAAAAAGGTTCTCATGAAAGTACCTCTATCTCCCATGGATTTCAAGATATCCATCAAAAATTCGCTACTGAATTGTTTTCAGCGATTGCTGCCACAGGCAAAATTTTACATGTTAGTAATTTTCACATACCTACATCGTAAGATAATTCCAAATGATCATCTGACAGGCCTGCTTTATTGATCATTATACTCAGTCTGTCATCAGTAACCAATTGATTTAAATCTGTTTTATCCCGGCTGTAGGATTAAACAAATTGAGTTTGGGATTGATTCATCAGGACTTCATGAAAAAATACAAAACATAAGATTTATAAAATCAAACCTGAGGATTCTGAGGGCCTCCAGACACTTTCGATGAATATCACGTTGATTCTCATCAGATAAACTCCTGAATACTCTAGCCCAGATTTTACATCTCAAATCATCCTTATTTAACTCGTTAAACTCCATTTTCGTTGCACACTAAAACCCAAAAAGATGGAAGATAACTTCACATATAAAAAATTATTTTTCTAACAGAAAATTCCTAAAGGTTTTTTTTCAGCTGAAATTACTTTTTTTTTATTTACAAAGAATTTGATTGAGAAAAATGAATGAATTTGAAAATCTCATGCTTACATCATTGCAGAAGCGTTGTAAACATTTATCCACTTCCCCTTGTTCCTGCAGAGTGATAATTTCAACAAAATCATTCATTGCACCTGATAGCTATCGGTGAGTCCAGAGCAAGAGAAATCTTGATTGTTTTGATAATGTCTCCCAATAGCACTCACATTCACCAAAAGCAGGTTTCACAGCTGATTAGAGCCAATTAGAGCTAATTCCAAGAGAGTTTCAAAGAATATACCTGAATCATATATTCGAAAGAGGGGGGATATTTAAATCAAGATGGCGACCGATGGATGATCAGTGTGTGAAGGTTTTGACGGAACCCCGTAGAATCATCAGCAGTAGTTAGTGTCCATGAGAGACACTGGGTTTAGTGTTAAACCTTGTCTATTTACTCAGGAGGGATGGATATATTTTTGTCATTTTAGAGAGCAAGACTTGATAATTATTTTCTTCGGTGAATGAATATAAATTGATGTACGTAGTGATGAGTGTGACTGAGAGAACGACAATATATTATTATTAAAATTTAAATGAACGGTACTTTATTGTACATTATTTATGTAGTTGAGGTATCAATAACAACAACAATAACACGACGAGATATTATGTGTTGAGTTGACAACTTACTGGATATATTCGGTACGGATAATGGGGAGGAAAAAAAACCATTCATTTTAACTTTTTTAATATTTTGTTTATTGCAGATATTAATTAATAAATTGAGGATTATGCCAAAAATTGAGAGCCCAGTGCTATCGTTGATATTGTCAGTGGGTCAGTATGATACAAGAAGTAGAGAAGGAACGGAATCCATCTGTGTGTTTTACACCTGGCAATCGAGATGATAATGAGAGAGATGAGATACATATGTCACTGGCGCCATACATACAGACTTATCTGGCGCACAGTGGACAGGGTATTAGATGCTGTGGGATTGGTTTGCCAGTGCCATTTGAAAGAGCCGCACCAAGATCATGGTGGAATCCAAAATTCGATTCGGAAATACTTGAGGAGCAGTACAAAACCAGTGCTTTTCCTCAACTCAGACTGAGATTTAGGTGAGAAGATTGTTGAGAAAATTTATATCATTTGCAAAATTTCTTATCGCAATTCCTCTTACTATGAGATTGTACTCTGTTTATCTTGTTTAGGGGCTTTGTTATGTGATTAACGTGCACTTCTTATTGACTTTTACAGTATTTTTAGAATTATGAGCATATGACGTTTCATTATTTCTAATTTTTTCAACTTTATTCAATTATTTGCAAAACAACAGACGAATTCCAAGTTTTTTTTTTTCTTCTGTTTTAGCAATTTCTCCAAAACTTTTTTTTATTAATTTTGAGATTGAATTGAAGAAATTGATTAATTTAATGGAGATGAGTAGTAACAGGGTAAAAAAAAGACTCATTCTCATCTCATCCAAAAATCAACATTCTCATTGTTCCAGATATGCACTCCTCTACGTCCTCCTAATCTCCCTCTGCTGGCTAATCTACTTTGTGACATTGGGAATAAAGACATCAACATCCCTATGGCCAAAAATAGCAGGCATACTCTCCACAATTTTTATACTAATGTCCGGTGTCTTCTATCTGACATCAAAAGACTATTATAGACGTCACATCTTGCCAATATCCCTGATAGTCTCTACTATCCTCTGCGCTCAATCTCTGCTCCTCCTAGTCCTTGTACCACCATATGGAGCAACAGAAAATGAGGGATTGAGTCTCGTGGGTCACTTTTCTCTCTGCTCAGAGATCCAATTACTGATTTACACAGTGATACCGATGCCCCTATACGCTTGCTTCGGAGTTTGCTCCATCTACTCAATTATTTTCGAGACCCTAACAGCGTATCTCCATCACCAGCATCAAAAATCCATAAGTACTGATTCAATTGAGTTTAATACAACCCTCTTGGCAATAAGAATTCTGATGCAATTGTGCACCCACATAATCGGAGTTCACATTCTAATAATGACGTTCGTGAGAATGAGAGGAACATTTATGAAAGTAGGACAATCCCTTCTGGTCCGACGCCAACTAGAAATGGAAAAACAACTTAAAGAAAAAATGATTCACTCAGTGATGCCACCAAAAGTATCAGATTGGTTGATGGAGGAGAGTGAGCGAGAACGTGAGCGAGAAGATTCAATAAAAAAGGGCTCTATTCCATCCAACAATACAGACCTGAGATCTCTCTTTCGTCCCTTTAATATGCACTCAATGGAGGATGTATCTATTCTTTTTGCTGACATTGTTGGATTCACTAGAATGAGTTCAAACAAAACAGCTGAGGAATTAGTAGGAATTTTGAATGATTTATTTGAGAGATTCGATGAATTATGTCAACAGAATGGTTGTGAAAAAATTTCTACACTTGGGGACTGTTACTACTGCGTCAGTGGATGCCCAGAGCCTAGATCTGATCATGCAAAATGTTGTGTTAATATGGGATTGGCCATGATAGAAGCAATAAATCAATTTGATGTTGAGAGGAGAGAGGGTGTTAATATGAGAGTGGGAGTGCATACTGGAACAGTTCTTTGTGGTATTGTGGGTACTAAAAGATTTAAATTTGATGTTTGGTCTAATGACGTTACACTTGCCAATAAATTAGAGAGCACGGGAATACCTGGGAGAGTTCATCTCAGTGAAAAAACATTGAGTTTTCTCGATGATCAGTACCTGACTGAGGAAGGCGAAACGGTCAAGGGAGTTAAGACATTTTTTATTAAAGGTCGAAAGTCAGATATTATAAATAAATTTATGAATAATATGGGGCCAATTTCAACAAGCATATCACCAATTTTGCATGCACGTCAACGACTCTCGTCCTTCAATAATCATTCAAAACCTAGGCAGCATTATTTGCACATGGTTACCAATGCCAATTGTTATCGAATTAAGGCCAATTCATTGCCAAGTATTTTGGATTCTGAGGCTGATGAGTACATTGAGGCAAGTGAGGGTGTAGAAGAGTTTAAAAAGGACGTTAGACAGAGTCCATCGAGTACAGCTAGTTATGGCAAGAAAAAAAAGAGTAAACCGTGGAAATATCTGCAGAGACAGAGGACGACTGAAGAGATGACTCCACTCAAAATTAATCTAAATAAAACTAATGAAATACAGAATAACAAGTCCCAGGTTATTGAGGTGGAGGAGAATGGCGTGAAGAATGGAATTCCTATGAGTAATTTTGTGGAGATGGATCCTAATCCTAGACCTGTTAGTCCTCTGTCCAATGATGAACCGGTCCTATTGAGCCATGCATCCTCGATTTGCAGCAGAAAGGACTCTGGAATCAGGAGTAATAGTAGACGAAGCAGCATTCAACAGCAACTATTTTTGATGAATGGTTTAGCACAAGGGGATTTACTAGGTCACAGGGTCAGTGGATATTATACCTCGAGTTCTACATTGAATTCTAGGGAAGATCCTTCCTCATCTGGAGCACCTTCTTATCCTCCTTATCCCTTTCCTCCCTCAGTTACTGATACATTCGGAGCATGCTTTCATAAGCTAAGAAAACAGTCTGATCTTCAGTTGATTCGGTGAGTTGTGTTGTTTTTTCTTTTCCCCTCAACTTTTTCCATTTGAATATCACATTGTTTTCTTTTTTCAGATGTGTCCAGGACAATGTATCCTCTCAACGCTCTTACTTCGTGAAGCCCCCCCTCTCTCGGGTGACTCTTTTTTTCAAGAACAAAGAAATGGAGGAGGAATATCGTGAGAATGCCCACAAGACAAGTGAAAGTATAGGTGGAAATCCACCTACCCTAGCCACCTCGCGCTTCAACACTTACTTTGATATCCTTGTGTCAGCCCTCGTTTACACAGCAATAACAGCCTCCCTCTCAATCCTCTGCAATCCAACAATCTATTTCATAATCTTCTGCACAATAGCAACAGCAATTCAGGTATTTGTCGTAACTCTATGTATTCGTCAATTACTAGATCCCAATTCAGCATACGCCATAGCTACACAGAGAATCTTCAGATTCTTTACAAAATGGTATCCCTGGCACTGCTGCGGTGCTTTCCTCGTGAGCCTCCCCATCATATCAATATTTATGAATTTAAACTGTAGAAATGGCTTTGACTCGAGTCTGACAAATCACATTGATTACTACTACTGTTATTTAATGTTTGTGGGTTTCGTACATTTTTGCAATTTTACACAATTAAATTGTTGGATGAAAAATGTTTTTGTTACATTTACAGCTGTAATTTTTATCATTTTTATGGCCAGTAACGTTGGATCAAATAATATTGATACAACGAAACCACAAATTGCCTTAAACAGTTCAGATTTATCAAAGCCAATGAATTTTACTATAAAACTTGGTGAAACAATCAATAGTAGTTTTATCAATACAAATGATACATTTTTTTCAATGAATTCAATCAATAAGAAACATAAATTACAGTACAACGATGGTTTTTATGGTAAAGAGATATTTCTTGATATTCTACTACTTTTGATACTCGTGTGGTTTTTAAATCGTGAATTTGAGATTAGTTATCGTTTGAGTTTTCATGGTAATGCAGTTGCTGCTAGGGATAAATCACGTGTACAATCAATGAAAAATCAGGCTGATTGGTTGTTACATAATATCATTCCTAAGTATGTTGCTGATCAATTGAAAACAACAGCCAAATATTCGCAAAATCATAAATCAGTTGGAATTATATTTGCTAGTATTGTTAATTTTAATGAACTTTATGATGAATCATATCTTGGTGGTAAAGAGTATTTGAGAGTTTTGAATGAATTAATTGGAGATTTTGATGAGTTATTAGAAAAAAATGAATTTTCTAATGTTGAGAAGATTAAAACAATTGGAAGTACATTTATGGCGGCTAGTGGTCTTAATCCACAAGTGAGAAATCAGAATAGTCATGAGTTTCAACATTTGTATGAGCTAGTGGATTTTGCTATCGCAATGCACAAAGTTATTTATGATTTTAATAGAGATCTGTTGGGATTCAAGTTGATACTTAGAGTGGGATTTAATTTTGGAGATGTAACTGCTGGTGTCATTGGTGCGACTAAGCTTTATTATGATATTTGGGGGGATGCTGTTAATATTGCCTCCAGAATGGATTCCACTGGTGTTGCTGGTAGAATTCAATTTCCCAGTAATTGTCTTGAGGCATTGAAGGAGAGGTATGAGGTGGAACCAAGGGGGCAGGTCTATGTTAAAGGAAAGGATAATATGGATGTTTATCTTTTGATTGGGAAACATGATTGAGGAGGGTATTTATTTTTTATTTTTTTAATTCAACGAGTCAATTATTTTCGTGGAGAGGTGAAATGAGACGGAGTATGTGTACATTTAGTCAATTTTTCACTCTTGTTGATAATACTTGGGGGAAAGGAAGAGAAAAATTCAATGAGTTCCTCAGTGTATATGTTAATTAATAACAATTTATGGCTAAAAATTATTTATTCAATTTCTCCATTTACCTTATTGAAAAAAAAAAAAATGTTTACTTTGTGAGTCTTGTGAGAGGCGCAGAAATAACGAAGATTGTTTGTTATTTCAACATTCCAACATTGATTGATTGTACTAGTAATAAATGAACGTACCTGCTCTTCTGAAACAAGACCTACTCGATTATGAAGAGAAAAATCTCATATTGAATCTCGACGTTTTAGCAAATGGATATTAATTTTATCATTGGATACAATTAATTGAAGAAATTTTTTAATATTTTTCTTTAAAAAATAATTCATCATTTCTGTAAATTTTTTGCCACTTTAAAAAACAAACGAATTTTTTCAAAACCACAGTCTCAATAAAATAAGACTAATCTGAATGAAATAATTTTTGCATTTAGATGAGAAACGAATCCTTCAGTAAAACACGGACTCATTCATCTGTACAGAATCATTGAAAAGTTTATTGAATCAATTTTTTTGATTCCAATAAACTCTTTCCCAACATGTGAATACTAATTGGGCCAGAAAAAATTCATAAAATTCTTAGGATAATTATTATATTTTGTATATAAATGTTGTTATTACTTAAAACCAGGATTATGGTTTTTTTTTTGATGGATAAATATAATGATCAGTCATCGGTTGTGAAAAAAAATTGTGACAATTCTTTTTTTTTTTTTGTTTAAGTGTATTTCGTCCCTTTGACATCTTATCTTTATAACAACACAATATTTACAAGTTTTCTTCGCCTTCAATTTGCGTTTTTTTTAATTGTATTGAGTGAATGGAATACTTGCAAAATTTTATTTCATTCATTCTTGACAAATTTTCATCCATTTCAAACATTCGATTATGTTTTCAGTATTTCTCAAATTCATTTGGATGATTCTTTCCTCTTTCTCTTTAGATTAATTGGGGACCACGAAAAAAGCAACATTTCTGCATTTACATTTTTTCTTGTTTTATTAAAATCGGAATTTCGTTGTTTCACAAGTCAATTGTGAAGTGGTGAGATTGGTCTTGAGAAAACTCATTATCGAGAAGAATTAATAAGTAATAGAGAATGAGAGGAGTCGACTTCTGAGATTTTACCACTTCAATACAGAAACGCAGAAACGGGTAAATTCAGCAGAATTTGTTAAAGGATTGTTTTTCTCTCAATCGATTTTTATTAATCTAATCACTCCTGAAATATCTACACAACAATTTACACATTATTATGGAGACATCTTTTGCCACTTTCATACAGAATTGCCAAGCTCTATAGATTTATTTTTCATTAAAAAAAAAATGCGAGTTCAAATTCGGCGAATGAAATATGGTGCATTGCATATTCATTTAGGAAAAACATCTCGTAATCGAGAAAAAAAATTATTCATCACTCATGTGGTTTTTTATTGCGCCTTCAAGTTCTACCAATGCAAATACGAGACACATATCCGTTTTGATACTCCAATCAGAAATATCAGAATATCTATCTAAATTGTAATTGAATTTTTCAAAACGAGCGTGTTTTTTTGATTTTTTTCATTAAAAAAAAGGGGAAATTTTTTTTATAAAATAAATATTAAAAAAAAAACTCTAAAGTTCAACAGTTGATAACGTAACCCAGACGCTGAACACAATTCCACTAGAATTTCATTGAGATGTCTAGTTTTTATTAATGCTTGAAGAACAAATGTTATGTCCATGTTGGACATATTTATCCCTCTTATTCATTGACATTGTGCAGCGTAATAATAATAGACATGCTGTCAACAATTATAATAGATTGTAGTTAGTGATTGAATTTGACCAGCCGTGGAGGGCACGACTGTCAATAAGACTTTGCTACGTGGGACCAGCGAATAGTGCTGTGAGACCTGTATCTGTTGCATTCTTTGATAAATCATCGACACGCAACTGTACCGGTCTACTTACTTCGAGACGTGGCAAATTGTCAATTTTGACTTCCTTCCGGAATAACTGTGAAACACTTCTACCGATCAACTGCAACATGAAACAAGAAAACAGGGTTCTTAATACTTTATACATATTTGTACACAATTTAAAGAAGAAACGAGAATGAAAAATTTAGCAGATATTATTGAAAAAGAAAACATTCACAAGATTTTCATCTGTAGTTATTTTTCTCTTAAAAAACCATGTAGCAGTAATAATTTTGCCATACCTGATTAGTGATTTTCTTAAATAGCTCCTTCTTCCCCTTCTCCACTTTATTACCCTTGCTGCTGACAGTCGCCATTTTTTCATCGAACCTCTGCAGATCGGCAGGATTTACCCCAGGGATTTGCTGCATGACCTGAATAATATTCGGGAACTTGGGCCTGAGGCATTCGTAAACTTGAGCCCCGAGAGTAATTAACGAGCCCTGGTTAGCCTCATGTTGGCCATGCAACTGCAGCCCCTGTAGAACCGCGACCATGATGTGAGCAGCCATAGCAGGAGTTAAACTCCCATCAGCCACTAATGCCCTCACGATTGGTCCTGTTAGCATTGTAGCCTTGAGACTGGCATTTGAGTCATTCCAGGACAATGCCCCAAGTACACAAAGAACAATACTGTGACAAGTTGAAGGATGTCTTAGAACAAAAGCCCCAAGTTCACTAACAACTTCAGCCACGATACTGTTCCCCCTAACAGCTGGAGACGGAGTGGTCTGGTCCACAGCCATTCCAGAACTGTCATCCATACCAGAATCAGGAGGAGAAGCATCACTAGTTGTTCCACCGACTAACGTCACCTTCAACACGTCCACAAAGTCTCTCGTCAAATTTCTATTGAGCATATCATCAAGCACCTCCTGTGCATCAGTTGGATTTTCCTCATCATGTCCATATCTCTCCTCGTGCAGTCTCACAATATACTGCCACTTTGCACTCAGTCTCTGGCACATATGCGTGGACATGTGTGTTAAAATTGGTACCAGGACACTGTCATAAAAAGCTGGTGGACATGAGTAAATAAACGGCTTTAAGAATACTCGAATGATGGGACGCAGTCGATAATCAGGGATTAGCTCCAAGTTGGAGAAGACAGAGTTGAGTAGAGCTGGTGCAAGTCCAGGTAGTTGATAAAAGTCTCTGCCAAGAGTGTGGCAGCCACTGCCAAGCATGTGATAGCAATTGTCATGCATTGTGGAGAGAAACTGTTGCATTCTTGGTAATGGAGCTGTTGAGGATTGATCATTGTGATCAGCGTTTGAATGATCTGTCGTATGCTGATAGAGATTATTTGCTTGCAAATTGGATACTGTGAGTCCCATCAGATGAATTTTCTCATATTCCACGAGATCGTGTGATTTTTTATAATCCTCTGCCAATAATGCGAGTGCAGTTGGAGTGAAAAATGTATTCATAGCCCTTACTAGAGCAAAAAGAGTGGGTAAAATGGGAATAATGTGTGGAGCAGCTGGATTACGGTATACTGGATTTCCACTTTCACTTAAAGCGGCAACAAATCCCCCACGAGCAGCTCTATCAGGATCTTCAGGGATTGAGCAACGTTTGACGACACTGAGAACAGTGGAGAGGCAGTACATCAAATCCGCTCTGTTCTGTATTATTATTTCTTCCTCACTGTTGTTATTCTCAGGAGCTACTGCTGGTCGATCTAATCCTATGAATCTCATTAGCTCTACAGGTCCCTTGAAAGCCTCAAGACCAATGGCGATGAACCTGGATGAGGCTTCTCCAATGGTTTCAGCAATAAATCGAGTCTGTCTTTCATAATCACAGAAATGGTTGGAAATTATTAAGAGAGCTTCGTGGAGGACAACACTCTCCATTCTTGTCAATTGACTGGAATTATCTTTACTCTCATTTCTATAATTATGTACCCTCATTAGTCCCTTTACTGTTGTATGAATTTGCTCAAAGACTGGTAGAAGAAGGAGAGGATATTTTAAACCAATCTTAACCATGAGACTTGCAGCATGTCTTCTTACACATTTTGTCGCTTTAGAACGATTACCAGATCTTGGAAGCTTTCTGTCTTCAGGGCTCTCGTAGACAAGTGCTGAGAATATTTTCTCAAGTACTCGTGGAAGTATGGCAACACCAGGCATTGCCATTGAGCCAGAGGACATGGAGAGAAATACAAAAAGTGCTGAAATACAGGATAAAAGTGCTGAGAGTAACCAGGGATCGTCTGGAGAGTAGCCAAGGCATAATTCAAGGAGCTGAAGGCCATTTTGTACATTCGGACGTTCGTTAACGAGAAGAATCCTGGATATGACGGAATCAAGCGCCTGCGCAAGTGCCTCCCACTCCAAGTATTCTGGATCGTTTGGATCGCTTTTATAGCGTAGATTCAACATTCCTTTTGTTATTTTTGCTGTCAGCCAGTGTTGGACATATGCAAATGTCACTAGAGGGGCTACCATTGTTGCATTACGTATCCCCTCCAGTAAATCCATTCTGAAACGCTGCAGAAACACTAGAAACTCCTCTTCAGAGTCATAATCACTCAAGCAGTAGGCTGTCATTCCATTGATTGTACCGTAGTCATTGTTGTGGTTGTAGTTAACTGGATATGCAATTTTTATTAATTTTGGTCCTGTATATTCGATGTATTTGGGAACGTATGTCAAGAGAAGACTGTCAGTCTTTATTTGTTCGTGCCTAAAGAGCATTATCCAGATTGTATTGGCTAAGTGATTTAGAGTGAGGCTGGAATGCATGGTGAAGGAGAGGACTGTGTCCAGAAATAAGTTCAAGTGGGCTGGCCGGATTGATTGATTAACAGACTCGTCCTTACCCCAGAGGGTGCACAATTGTGTTGCCATCCCGGTCAAAACCTGGGTCAATTTCTTTAAAAACAAGTAATGCGTCTCCTGTACTGCTGGAGATGGTGCAACAGCTGAACCATAAATGCACTGAAGAGCCTCCTCAGTAAAGAGTATCATCAATTGTTTTCTATCCTCAGTCTTTCCTTTTCGATTCACTACCTGCAGCAGACATTCAGCAGCAGCGAATTGGAACGTATCGTTTCCCAGCAGCACACAGAGTATTTGCAGCAGCCTACCTTCATCAGCCATAATATGTACAATGGAAACCCACTCGACAAAACCAGTAAGAGTCAACAGAACCACCTGCACAACTTTACTATGTGCAGAAGCTTCATTGACACTTCCCAATGATGTTTTCTTCTGAAACTCAGAGAAATGTTGCTCCATGAGTCTCAAGAAGAATGCAAAGATCTCAGCCATATTGGTGGTGAGTGCTTGATATATATCCTTGCGTCTCTGATTTGACTCAAGTGTTTGTAACAAGGCAACATCCTCAACCAAACGAAGAAATACGAGCAGAACTACTTCAGTCTGACTCTCTCCTCGTGTACAAGCCTGACTGAGCTCAGCCAACAAGGTGGGCCACTGCTGGGGCCATTCTCTCTTTATCATCTCCACAATCACCCGTGACATTGCATCCTTAATATGTGTCTCCTCCTGATGTCCCCCATTCTCCATTCCTTCCTGCAGCAGCTTCATTGAACTCTCTTTAATAAAAACTTTTTCACTCTGCGATATCTGGGTCCAACGATACTTTATGCAGTGCTCCATCAATTGGAGACCAAAGTGACGTACAACTGAACTCTTATTTGGTGATTTTTGGGCTAGATAAAAACCACATTGAGCGCACAGGGGTGATGTTTCCTTAAATCTCTCACAGGCATTGTAAACGTCTAATCGTTGCTGATGTGGAACTTCTGAAGACATCATAATCTCAACAACACGTGCCAACTCTCCTGATATTTGAGCAACATCACCCACACCAAACTCCATCTCTTCAAGAGGATATTTAACTTTATTTTTTTCAGTCTTAAATATTTCCTCGAAATTCCTAAAATTGCAAACAAAAATTTTTTCAATTTTTTTTTTATGACAATTTTTTAAATTAAAAATTGGAAAGGATTATGAGACTTTTCGGAGTGCAACTAGATTCTTCAGGAGGAAAAAAAAAACAAATGCAGTAAGGAATAAATGAGTGGCAATTATTCCTGAAGATTATGAGGATTTTTTGAGGAATTTATTCTCATGGGTTTTGAGGAAGGGAAATTTTTAGCTCTGAGAATGGATTTTTTAAATAATTATGTACCTGTTTCGTACTCGATTTGTTGCATTAAAAAATTAAGAAAAATGTGATGTTATACGAACAGACTCTTGCAGACTCTCTACTGAAATGCGGCACGTTGGGCAACCATGAATTTTCTTGCAATGAGAGTGGAGGCTCCATGTGGTAATTCTGATATTAGCGCTATTGGTGGCAACACTGGAATTTAAAAATCAAAATGGCTGACTCAACCAAATGTGCTCTCCAAAGTGTTATGTGTTATTGGCCGATACACGGCATCCCTATGAGAGATGCTGTTGCGTACTTGCCTTTAGATGACTACTTCTTACCCCTCTACTCCCCTTGTAACCCCCATCGGGGGTCACGTGGTCACCTGATGTGCGCGGAGGTTTTACGCGTAACTTCATAGCGTTGAGTACTTTCGCCGTGATTACACGTCAAAAGTTCCCTTCCCCCTTTTTTTCATATAAAAGTACATTAAATAACTACTTTTACAAGTCTTTTGGTCCTTATTACGTGGAAGCTGGTTTCCCTAGTACCAACGAGTGATTTTTGGATGGATACATTCCTCCGAAGAACTAGAAATTTCAAGGGTAATTCGACGATAAAGTTCCAGAGATCAGGTTTGTCGGCCATCTTAATGGAGGTACGCTCAGAAAGCAAGTATCGATTAATATTTTCCGTCACCAATAACACCTCTAGGGTGAAAGAATATACAATTCCTCCTGGTTCTCTTCAATGAACAGGTGTCGAAACTCGAATTAACCAATGAAATATTCATAAAAAGCATAATTCCTCTATCAGTTTAGTAAATGAAAATACACGCTGAAAATGATAAATACAGTAAAAGTATTACAATAATAAATCGCCATTCACTCTGGTCTTTACAATGACGAATCGATAATTCTATTTAACAAAATTTACACTTCATCGAAACCCTGAATGGGTGCCTCTCTCTTACGAGATTCATTAACTAGAGGTTATTAACGTCAACCTCTGTTTTTCTTTGGAGTCACAGAGCTCCTTCCTTGTCATCAAACATACTCGTCCTGATACTAGGCTTTCAGATAATCCACCAATCATTGGTTCTGATTGAAATGACCTCAAAAACTCCTAATTCGGCTTATTCCGATCTCAATCAATTTCTCGTATAAACTTTATACACGATTTATGAAGGAGAAATTCGCCACGTTTAGGAACTCTTTAGACTACAGGATTAAACACTGTGGAAATAATAAAATAGATTGCGTGTAGCAAAAATATAGATTGAAATTCTTGAGATCAAATGTACACTCTTTCAATTGATCAAAAGGAGATTACAACGTTTTCTCTCTCCTTCGAAGAAAATGTAGTTTTTTAAACGGAGTTTAATAAAAAAAAAAAAAAGAAAAAAAAGGACACAACCAAAGCAAAATTCCTTGTCTCTTTCCTATCAAGCGAATAGTTTTTCAGTTTGAATCGATGAGTATATGCAATACTTTTTGGTATTAAGTTCAATTCTTCAGACGAACAGAACTCTTCTTAGTAAATACTGGGAAGTTTTTTCTGTGTATTGCACAAAAATCACATCTCCTTATCATATTAAACTTATCTCATCTCAGGAACCTTGTCTACTTCTGGATTGGAAGTTTTCAGGGTTTGAAACTGGAAAACAGCCCTAAAAAATAAAATAAAAATAAAATAAAGCTTCCTATGTCGAGGTTCTTCCATAGAAATTCCTAGAAAACAAGTGAGAGTGAATCACAGGAATTGAGATCTGCTTCGATAACACATTGGTTTGAAGAAAGTTTTCTGATGACGAACGAAGATCCAGGAACCAATAGAACTGAAGCACAGATCAATTTTACGTCCTATAGGATGTAAACGAAAATATATTTTCCGCAGAGGAAACAATCACAGAACATGCAGCTCCCTATGAGACTCTATTCTGTTGTTTACATCATCACCGATATCACAAGTTGGGTTGCAGAAACCCTCCATTGTGAGAGTTTCTAGTCTCGTAAACTAGAAGCAACCAGTAATCACACGCCTCGAAAGCTGTGATAATCTCTAAGCTTTGCATTCTGAGATGCACCAATAGTCTTGCAATTGGACTACCTTTTCTAGTCTCGTAGACTAGAAGTAACCGGTAATCACACGCCTCAAAAGCTGTGATAATCTCTAAGCCTTGCATTCTGAGATGCACCAATAGTCTTGCAATTGGACTACCTTTTCTAGTCTCGTAGACTAGAGGTAACCGGTAATCACACGCCTCGAAAGCTGTGATAATCTCTAAGCCTTGCATGGTGAGACGTAGCAATAGTCTTTCAATTGGACTACCTTTTTCTAGTCTCGTAGACTAGAAGCAACTGGTAAGCACACGCCTCGAAGGCTGTGATCATTCCTAAGCCAGAAACAACTGACAACCACACGTTTTTCGGAAACTGTGGAATTCTCATAAACCAGAAACAACTGGTAATCACACGCCTCAAAGGCTGTGGAAATTTTAGAACTTACCTAACAAATAAACATTCAATGGCGAGTTCTACAACCGGAAATGTAACTAAAATTGTTTGAAATTTCCAGAATTGAACGAGGACGCAATCAAAAAACTTGGGAATCTCCTGGAAGATGAATCATGGATTGTTTTTCCGGCTGATACCGAAAAGCAAGAACCGTACCAATGGAATAATAAATAAATGAATAAAATAACAACAGGTTCTCCTTTGTTAATTTCAACATTATAAATTCCGCTATACTCAGAAACCTCTAACATCAGATTAGCAGGCGACTAGTTATATTTTTATTTTTAACTGGAGTCTACCTAAATGATTTTTGGTAGAACCTATAGTTTCTTCACTAAGTAACAGGTACATAAGTTGGGCGCGTAGCCATAACAATCTAAGCAACATAAACTTCCAATGAAGGTAATTCTCACTACAAGCTCACTTAACATAATTGTAGTAAGAATCTACATTCTCGAAGGTCTAGCATCTGGCCTCCAATCGACAAGCTAGACTCAGCAACATTAGTAAACCAAGCACAAGTTTACTGGAATAATAATTAATTACTAGAATAACTGTTACAAGTAGAGACAGTCAATAGGATTATCAACAATTATGGAATTTTTTTTTTTTTTGCAATTCAATGGCTCCTTAATTTCCATTCGTTTTTTGAAGCAACTGAGAACTTGCTTGCTTGAGTGATCGCCAAGTCTCTCGATTAATCGTTCAACAATCAGATTCGGATGAAGACACGCAATCATTGTAATTAGCTATTTTATTCAGTTATTGTTTCAGCTAAAACTGCTTATCTACTCCTCTAACGAAATGGTTTGAAAAAAAAAAAAAAAAAATGGATTTGTGCTTCTTCAGGATAGGTCCGATTACGATAAATAGAATAATTTGACTTCACTTCGGTAGTCAGTAACAATTTGTGGCCTCAATTCACTGAATCTTTTTTCTATATGGTTTGGTAACGACAAATAATCCAGATTTTTCCCCCCATCCTACCTAATACTTACACTCCGACATTTCAATCAAGGACTGAACAAATCAACACTCCATGCAGAAACGTTCAAGTGAAACCAATTTTTAATGGTTAAGCTGGACCAACCTATCAATGAGTCGTTTGATATTTCACTTAGTCTGGAGAAAAGTTGATTGAATCTGTCTATAATCGAATAACAGATGATAGTCAATTTAATTTTGGGTCTGATCCAGTGCGTAACTGATCTCCCAGAGGAAAAATAACCAGATAAGAAGGGTTGATATACTTTGACTTGAAGCTCTCGTAAAGCTTCATGAAAGGATAGACAACAAATTCAATAGAATCTGAGAAATGGGGTCTAAAACTATCCAAATCTTTCCCTTACGTCTACATGACAGCAAAATTAACTTGTAGGGCAGTTCTGGTACAGAGCTCAAGTATACCTCCCTGCTAAGCAGATCATCCATTCAAAACCTGGATCTTTCCAAATCCAGCAGGTTATCAGAGCTTAAGAACAATTATCATCAGGTAACCAAAAGAAATAAACTCACTGACTCATATAACACAAATTCCTATGGTTTAAATATCCAAAAATACAATAAGTCTAGCACCCAACAAATTGCTGAGTCTTAAAGAAAACCTCATGACTTCCCTCAACAGGTTGGAAAACTTTTGTTTACCCTCCTGAGAGAGTTCCAAGCATCTGACCATTGGTTCATAATGGGCCTCTTAAAGAGATTCAGTGCCAAGAAAGAAAAGAAAATGCACAGTTCATATCCTCCCGTCATCCGATACGAAGAGTGTTTAGGTTTTCTATAACCCTAGAATAGAAGATAGAGAAATATGAAATATATTAAAACTAGGTATATAATTTATCGCAATCCTTAAATAGGTTGGTTGAAATTGCATCTAAATTTTTTTGTCAAGAACATGGGAATCCATGCAGAGCAACAGGTTGTGAACAGCGAACAGAAATTCTAATCTCAAGCAGTGAACACTAAAGATAACAGAATACCTTGAAAAGGTTTTGCACAAAAGAAAATCGGATTGCTTCCCAAAAGCTACAGATTCTTTGCATAAGAAGTTCGCATAAGGGTTCGTTTCTGATTACCATGAACGAACCTTCACCACATTCCTTCATTCTTTATACCATTATGCTCTGCATACATACTCGACATAGTAATGTTTCCTAAGTAACAAAATCTTAGTGACCTATTTCCTTCGAATATTAATTCTCATTAATGTGTGTTCATCAAAGTGTTGGCGCAGAAAATACGCATAATATTATCAATTACAACAACTTTATATTCTTGAATTCAAGATTCAAATTTCATACCTAACTATAATTTAAAAAAAAAAAAAAAAATCTTTCACATAGCGTTGAGTCGTGGTCACCAGTAGAATACAAACAGGTCTCTCATAGGGATGCCGTGTATCGGCCAATAACACATAATGCTAGTGTTTTGAATTACAACAAAACACGTATTATGTGTGGGAGCCGATACACGGCATCCCCCGACATATCTAACTGGTGAGAGACTACTATGAAGTTACGCGTAAAACCTCCGCGCACATCAGGTGACCACGTGACCCCCGATGGGGGTTACAAGGGGAGTAGAGGGGTAAGAAGTAGTCATCTAAAGGCAAGTACGCAACAGCATCTCTCATAGGGATGCCGTGTATCGGCTCCCACACATAATACGTGTTTTGTTGTAATTCAAAACACTAGCATTTTTGATAACATATGTGTGTACAACGTGCATTTTTGTTGAGAATATAAATTCATTTTGATAGAATAGTTTTTTTCAGAATGGATGAGGCCATTTATTCAGCTCCTACATCAAAATTGATGTTTCAAGAGCAGATTTATGCAGTGAAGTTGTCGCCATACGAGTGGTCACAGAATTTAATTTGTATTGCCTTTGGTGAAGAGATTTCAGTAGGAACTGTCAAATTTCAGGTACTAATTATTACAATTATTTATTTTGGATGTTGGAGAGGAGAGTTTTCACCATTATTTGATAATATTTTTTTTTTTTAATTTTTAAGGATGAAGAAGATGTGACTGAGGATGTTATTTACAATCCAATTAGAACGTTTCATCATGATACGAGAGTTCACTCGATCGCTTGGAGCCCAGTAACTTCGTTGAGTGTTGTACCAAAAATTGTGGCATTTTGTATTGCCGGTGCTGATTTTAAAATACGTCTCTATAACAGTAATTTAAATGACATTAATGTTTACGAGGTAATTATAATTATTACATAATAACAGAATGAACTAAACAAGAATGTAGTTAAACTAGATTGGTCAACAGACCTTGAACGTGAATTTTGAGGAAAAAGTGGATTAGGAATTTGGCCAAAATTTCTTTTAAAATCGATCATTGATTAGATATATAATTCCATAATACTAGAATTATCATGACTAATTGAATCGTTTCACTTCTCTTCAACTGACTTCTCCGTTCCAATGATTAATTTGATCTATTTTCAGGTACTTTCTGGTCACAGAGATTATGTGAATGAGATTGCGTACGAAGCAGATGGAGATGTACTGGCCTCAGTGTCTGACGATCACACCTGCAAATTATGGGCTGTGAAAGAAGATCAAAAATGTATTTCTTCTTTCTACCTAACGTCTCCAGGAATGAGTGTCTGTTGGCACAATGAAGAGTCGGGAAAGTTACTTGTTGCTGAGAAAAATGGGTTAATTAGAATGTACAATGTTAGATGCGAACAGGCGATTATGTCTCTGGATGCTGGGGTTGTTCCACTTTCTTCAGCTGATTGGTCACCAAATCCATTGAAAGTTGCGTGTTTGGCTGCAGGAGAATTATTGATTTGGGATGTCTCTAGGCCAAGGTAATGAAAATTTTTAGCATTTTAAATTATCTAATCGAACAATTTTATACAGATAATTTTTTATGAACCATCGGCCATCGGTTTATTTTCATAATTTAATTTAATTTGATTTTATTCATCAATTCATTTGTAAAATTTGTATAGCCTGAATAATTTCCTAGTTTCATTCAATCTTCTTTTGCTCATTCAATTCGAATTTTTCCCATTCTTCTAGTCGGCCCGTTGAGAGCAAAACAATGCACGTAGAAGGCGGGATATCCCTAAAATTTGCTTGTGGAAACGAAAACATAATCGCCAGCATCGGTCGTCCAGACAACGTCTTGAAAGTTACAAATTTAAGGACAAAACAAGTGGTTCTCAGTGCGACTATTCAACTCTACGGAGGTATCTCGTGGCATTACAAATTGTCTTACATTTGTGCTGGGAGTGATAGAGAACTTCTCTTCTGGAGAATTAATTCCAAGTGAATCAAGACATTTTCTTGTGAAAACGGTGGAAATGAAAATTTTACAGTGTCCAACCGAACTGCCCTCTGTACATACATTTACATTATTTTTTTATTATTGTTCTGGAAAATTAAATAAATGAAACTGCCTTTTTTTCATAGTCACTCCAAATAAATCAACACATTCTTTCTTGGGAATACTGAAAACGGAATTTATTTAATCCAGTTTCACTGATCAATGTACAATGGTTGACATATGGTTTTTGAGTATGAAAATGAATATAACTATCATCTTTCCATAGCCAATTGCCTAGAAAATTGATTAGTTCTCCTCTGAAGAGAAAGTCATAGGCAATTGAGGAAAATACGAATTAATTTTTTAACAAAAATATGGGGCGAAAAATGAGTTTTTTGGTTTTGAAGAAAAATAGAAAAACCAATGAACCAAAGAAAATAAACATTTTGCAATAATTTTGCAAATGATGATTGATCATTTAAAAGAAATACAAAATCATGAAGTATAGAAAAAAAGAAAATGAAAAATGAAAGCTTTCTTTGAATACTTCTAGTAATATACACGGTTTTATAATTCAAAACTGAGTTAGTCTTCACTGAGAATATCTGTGGCTCTTTTCCAAGCATTAGAGACAGTCTGCATGAAGCCCATCTTCACTTGTTCATTTTCAATGAAACTCCCCAGTTCATTAGCCTTGCCATAGATCAGCATTGGACTAGGTGCACACACATATTCCTCGAAAAACTTCTTTTGCGCCCGTCTCACCTCTTCCAGTCTCTCCAGTAGTTCATTCTGTTTCCTCTCCTTATTTTTATTCTCCTCACCATCCTCACTCCCTGAAGAAGCCAACAAACTTTCCAACTTGGCTACCTCAGCCATTCTCATCCAGTACTCGACCGTCTTCCGATCCAAGGCAAACTCTAATGATTCCTCAATAAATTTGGTAACAAATTCCACTGGGATTTCTCCCTTATCACCCTGAGTCGTATTAATCCTTCCAAGCAGCCAATTGAGCAGTCCAAGGCATAAATACACTCTCAAACTCTTGTGAAACCCCTTTATCTTGTCTTTCTCTTTCTCCTCGAAATAAAACATGGACTCTTTTACCGCCGGACTCACACTCTCCAAAATCGACACAATTTTGATGAGAAAATTGTTGTGAGCCTCAGCAGAATTGACTGGATGCAGCAATTCATACTGAGAAATGGCCCCTAGAGCTCCAACAACATGTCGAATTCTTTTCTCTTCGTCTGGAGCAGCAGCAGCGAGTGCAATATCTCTACTGATTGATAACCACAGCATCGGCTCTGTTTGATTGATTGTGTGAGCTGGAGGGTAAGTAACTTGATCTAATTTCTTATAAAATGATAATATTTCTCCTTTGCTCTTGTCCATTTCTTCAAACCTTTTCTTCAAGTTCTCGATTGAGCCATAAGACGATTCTCCCTTCAACCAATTCTCGACTAAATCATCATTAACTTTCTTCCTTATTTCCTCATGAGCTTGTACCTGAATCCATCGATACTGTACACTAGGAAATTTTGTCAATAATTCCCTAGATTTATCATAATTAAATTCAGACAATTGTATATTCAAAGCTTCTTCAACAATCGAATCACTCAACTCCTGATTCTTATCCATACTCGCCAATTTTCCAGCTGTTTCAAGTGTTAATGCATCTTTTCTTCTCGCTAAAATTCTCGCAGCCTCTGAAATATCTCCATTGGATATGGAACACAGTGCAGCTTCCTCAAAAGAGCCACTTTTTAGAAGTGCTGCTAACCACTCTGTATTTATCACCTTCAAGATTTCATCACGAGGATCTAATTTGCATTTGGCAATTGCATGAGCTTCCCTGTACAACTTGGCTTGCATAAGGATATTAATGGCTTCACGAATCTTATGGACAACTAACAAATAAGACGCAGCCTTAACTGGATTCCCTTCCAGGACGAGTTGATTGGAATAAGCCTCACACACCTCTCTCCAGAATTTCATACTGAGATTTGGAGCGAGAGAAACCATGAAATCACTCAATGACTGGGTCTCCATTGCTTTTGTGATAGTTTCTTTGAGTTTGTTATCCCACAGACTCATCTCCACTGTCATCATTGACTGCTCCTTCTCCCAGTGAGTGTCTCTTTCTACTTCCAAGATCTTTGATACCACGTCTTTGTTACCAAAAATCGTATGAGAAGATTCGAAACCTTTCACTTGCTGTGTCAACTCCAAACAAAATTTAAGAACCGTTTCTCTATCGTTTATTTGCTTTCGATAATTTGGAAAATAGGAAACTGTTTTTTTCCCTCGTTTCTTATCCTTTTCTTTGGTTTTCATTGTTGTTCCTTTTGTGTTGTCATTAGATTTTTCTGATAATGAGCCTACAATTCCATTATCGTTTGGATTTTCATCATTTTGATAAGCTGGAGTTGATTTTTTATTGGATTTTTTGATTTTGGATTTGAGGACTGTGGATTCTGCAGTTGGTAGGATTACTTTTTGATCTGGATATCTCCAAATACGAAGGGATGAGTCTGATGAGCCAGAAATAATGAAATTATGATCGAGTGGACTCCACATGACTGCATGAACTCCATTGCAGTGTCCAGTGTAGGTTCCAAGTAATTCCTGTCCTTCGATCTTCCAAACTTGAACTGTCTTATCAGCACTGCCTGACACTAAGTATCCACTGATGTGTGGACTCCAGGCGAGTGAAAAAATTCTATCAGAATGCCCAGAGAGATTGGCAATTACTTTATAAAAATTTTGACTGGTATCTTCACATTTTTCATCATTATTCAATTTGTTTGTCAAAGGTGACATATCAAAAATGGTGATGATGGGAGTGGTGTTGGAAGCTGCAAGATAATTCCTGAAGTGTGAAAAATTGAGGTCTGTTACAGTGCTGTCTGGATGCCAAGTGAGATACTCCACTGGTTTCTTCAGCAGAAAAATTGTTTTTTCACAACTCTCAAGTTTTCTATTGAGAAACGATATGGACCCATCATCGTGACCAACAGCTAGGCAAGAATAATCTGGTTTCCATGAAATTTCAGTGCAACTTTTCTTGATGATGACCGTAGGCTCCTGTTGAGGTTTATCATAATTGAAACACGTAAGTTCTCCATCTCCACAGCAGTAGAGTGAATAAGTTGACGGGTTTTTATCATTTGAGGGATCTGAATTTGGTGGACTTGGACCCCACTCGAGACGATAAATAGTTTTTCTGTGATGCATTTTGAAGACAACAGGACGTTTTGAAACATTGAAAATGTCGTAAACCCCAACTCTTCCCTCGCTAGTTCCATATGCCAGTAGATTCTCCTTGTCAGGATACCAGGCAATCGCAGTTACTCTGTCTTTTATATCCTGCCAGGCGCCAATAATATCAAAAGTTGTTTCATGAGGCTCTGATAAATTCCAAACCCTCAGCATTCCATCACCCACACCAAAAGCTATTCTAGAAGTGTCCACGGGACAAGGAGAGATGCAGTAGATGTAGCCAGAGAGTGTGGGAATATTGTACTCAATTTTCCATGTGTCATTCTCTTCCCCAGGTACAACACATATCACCTGACGCTCTTGTCCTGTTGTCCAAATCTCCGTGTCTTTTAACACCATTTCCTCCTTCTCTGTTCTCCAATTTTCATCATCAGAGAGCTTAATCTCCTCTCCTGTCTGTGGTTCAATATAACTCGATATTGAGAAGATTCCTCTAGAGTGATTCCCATGAATGACCTTCCAGTCTGGCCTCGTGTTTCTTTTAATTGAGGCAAGTTTAAGGGACAAAAGTTCACCAAATGCAGAGTTAGCAACTAGAATGCCTGGTTCCAACCAGAGGAGAGCAGTGAAAGGACTGGCATTCAATTTAGTTCTGTGCTTGGTATTGTTTTGTGGACAATTTGGGAGAGATACTTTTGTTTCGTATCTTCCATCAGTTGCAGCCCTCCAAATGAAGATCATGCGGTCCTTGGCTCCTGAGGCGAGAAGATAGTCTTTAGGGAAATCCTCTTTGAAAATATTGAGGGGTGTAGGACACCAAGAAAGACTGACAATCTCGTAATCATGGCCACGAAGTTTATGAATTATTTTTCCCTGTGGATTGACGATGTAAATAAGTCCTGATTTTGAGCCAATTGCAATGAGATTGGGATTGTGGGGACTGCAAGAGATGCAGGTAGCTGTTATTTTTCCCAAATGAACAATTTGGCATGTCTTGAAAGTGAACTGCCACGTGAGAAGGGAGCCCTGAGTGCTGATAGCACAGATCATGTTTGGATTACTCTTGGACCAATCTACACCGATCACCTTCTGCTCTGATTCAACAAAGCTCTTTGACGAGTTCATCTCCAGCTTGTCGAGGTCCCAGACTTTGACACTAGCATCGTTGCCACCTGTAACAAGCAACTTCTTCCCTGATTGACCATAGTCAGGGGAGAATGTTATAGAGTTGATTCTATCGTTGTGGATGTCTGGGATAATGTCGTAGTTGAGAGCTTTATGGTCCTTTGAGCTACGTTTCGCCACAACTAAGCAGGCTCTTGCACCCCAGGCGATGGTACCATCTCTAGCAGATGCCAGCGTCGTGCTGAGGTACCAATTTGGAGCTGGAGGGAGAGTCACTTCGTTCATTTTTGTGACCTTGAAATAACAGATAATTGATACAATTATTATGCATATTTCCTTTTACCGGATGGATATTTAATAATTATTTAGTAAAAATTATCGGGAGAACTTTTTGTAGATAATCCGAGGGGCCAAAAAAGCTGGGAAAGTGAAATGTATGTTCAAGCCAAATAATTTTCGATACATTTGGAAAATGATCTTGTATGAAATTTTTTAATGTACTTGTTCTTACGAAAAGTTTCTCTTGCTAACGTTTTTCAAGGAATTGAGGTTAACTAGCGTGTGGGGGAGAATGTGAATTTGATTTGATTCACAGACTTACATATCAATATTTAATTTTCGTGTGGAAGCGGCATTAGATCATTCTCAAAATTCACACGTGATATTTACGTTTACGATTTTGAGGTTATAACACCGGCTTGCGAAAGGGCGCGAATGTAATTGAGCTGGGGAGAATAAATTGGTAATCCAATGTCTGGTCAGATGGACAAGATTTTTCAAGTGATTACCCGTAAATCAGCTTCTTGGAGGTGATGGTGTTATTTCTCGAAGCAGGACAACCAGATAAAGTAATGGTGCAGCACCTGTGATGTCGATATAATGAAGAAGAAACCTCTCAATGCTCAAATACCGGCACGCACCGAATATATATCAAGGTCAAGCGAGGAAGCCTTGAAGAGAGTCCTTGATCCTCTCGAAAGAACCTCGAAGTTGAGAGTAGAAAAAATAAATGGCAACCACTGGAAAAATGAGTCTTTTCGAGACAAATCGATTCAATTTTTCTCCTTCCGGAGGGAAGCTTTGTTTTTATAAGACTTGAACATTCGTCTCTAATTTCGTGTAAAAAATATGTAAAATATCATAAAACTTGTACATATGATGTTCTTAGGAAATGGCTGTCTGTACTGTGTGCAGATACTTCTTTTTTTTCTAATATTGTGATGATAATAAGACAAAAGTGATCGATGAAAATCAATTCAAATTTCGTATCAGAAAATCGTTTCTCTCCGATATCTCGAGAACAGTTGAGGTCAATTTGGTGTCCATTAGTTTCTGACAGACAATCATTTTTTTTCTTTTCGTTCGTATCCCTCCAAATATCAACGAAAAAATAAAAATCTCCAAATGGAACGAAGGTTGATGTTAAAAGGGTGAAATTTCTGCAGAGAGTGGCAAAACTGCAGCATTTTGAAAAAATACAAAAATAAATTTTCTGTAGACTGCGTGAAGAACCCATTCTGTCCCATTATCTCCTAATTATTTCCTGCAGTTGATTGTCATATGAAATTGACTCTTTTCTTTCTTATTAGAAATGGAAAAAATTCAAACTACTAGCATGATAATTTGTCAAAAATCCAATCAATGATTTTCTGATCCCCCTATTGGAATACTGGTTAATAGAGATGATTTAAATGAATGATATATTTCCGGGTGTTTAGGGTTCCTAGATGATCCACCATTTTGCTAGTAATAAGAGGTAAACTTAAAATCTAGATAGTTGTTTTATGGATTATTATGATTATAGAAATAATTCATCGAATATAGATTTGAAAAAGAATATTTGTCATTTTGGGTTTTTACGTCCTTCAATTCGAAGAAGGTTCGTAGTATTCATGAGGTCTCCGGATTAAGATATCCCCTAACAGCTGCGTTTTGGCCGAATGTTAGTTTTCCAATGAATTGCTGTCCAGCCATCAATATTCAAGAGTCATAAAATCTATTCTTTGCGGAAACATTCGCATACACTCTTTTGTAAAGTTTTACTCGTTATTGTGTATTTGTGTATTTGTTAATCCTCGATCGTCATTAAGGTGACCCAGTTTTATGATGCATTCAATGGTGATTCTCACCCTCTTCAAGAATTTTTGTTTTTCCATTCATTTATTACTTTAATCCTAATGCTTCATACCTGGAATTGTCACTCAAGGGTCCGCGATACCTTTTCTACCTGCAATAGATAGCCAAACATCAACCCCCCCCCCCCCCCCTCCATACCACAGCCCTATATTGACTACTACCCTGAGAGCAAATTTGATATTCCCCCGCAAGAGATTCGTTGAACCCCCTCCACCTTAAAAATTGTTGACACCTCATGGATGCTTCACCGAGCTAATAGCAAGAGGCAAACAAATAGAAATAAAATATCACTTCCACTCTATGTTTTGAGTCGAGAAGATCTAACGGCGAGATAATGAGTTGAAAAAGAATCTGGTTGTTGATTCAGAATATTGTGAATGATGTGAAGTGGAGTTGTGGACTATTGAATTTATGATTAAATACAAAATAATTATTGTGTTACTTAAATCTGTGTTTTGAACACATTGCCAAGGGGCAACGGACCTGCCACCTGGCTTATATTCCTCCAAAACTCAAAAACGTACGCAAAAGGCGCTCATCGCTCAGTGTGCACTGATGGCTCAGTGCGGGAATGAAAAAAATATATACATCTCAAGACCAGTTTTTTCCTCACTTTTCCAGAATAGTAAAGTGACTAAAGTAGAAGCCGGCGAAATGCCAAAACGACGTAAATTATCGTTAATCGAAAAATGTCGAATTTGTTTGGGTGATAATGGCCTTATGGCAAATATATTCTCTCCTGAGTTACGCGGAATGATCAAGGAACTCGCCGACAGTACCTCCATTGATGTAGTGTTTATTTCCAATGAGATTTATTAAATTTTGGTTATGGTGAACTTAGAGTCTTTATTGAATTGCTCATATCATCATTTTGGGTTTCAGATTCATGAAAATGACAGCTATCCCAGGAATATTTGTCATGTTTGTCTGTACAAGCTTGATATGTGGTGTGATTTTAAAGCACAATTTTTACGAAGTAATGGAATACTCATGCACCACTTGGACAATACTGAATCCTCAGATCATGCTGTGAGTATATCTGATTCATCACTTTCATCTTTGAATTCTGTTTATTTTAACAATTAATAACAAAATAACTTTCAATGTTACGTTTTCCATCCAAATGATTTGTTAACCCCAAAATTTTCTATTGTCGCTCTTTACAACTACTTCCCCCTTCGTCTCCAGGAGATTATGATAGATAAATTGTTTGAGTATTGCAATTCTAAATGCTTGGGCTGTTTCACATTCTTATTATGTATTTTTCCAATTGATTGAGTAATTAAATGATACAACGAGATAAGTCAATGTCACTCTGAAATCAGTATGTGACAAATAACGAAAATAACACGATTTTTATGAGATCAAGTCCAATTTTCTTCTATTCCAATATATCAATCATGAAGGAATTAATTGTTTAGCAATCATCAATAAGATTTCCATCAATTTACGCCAATACTTTAATCCATTCCATAATGAACTTCGCTAGAATTATGGATTAAATAATTCATCTTTCTTAAATTAAATAAAACAGTCCTCTCAAATTTCAAGTTGTCCTTTGAAATTTTCAATTGAATAAATATTCCAGGTCTCTCCAGCCAAAAGAAAATTCAGTGAATCCCTCTCAAGTCTAGAAACCAATAATTACAAACTGGTTCATCCGGTAAGTCTTGAATTCTTCTTTATGACCCTAAAATTATGTTTTACATGAAAATGTAAGCGAAAAGCAAGATCATTCCAATGTCCTTTTAATACGAAACAATAAATCGAGTGATCTAACTTATATAGCACAGTTGATGGATCTTTTATGAATTAACATTGCCCTCTTTTCCTTCTCTTTTCAGGAAAAATTGAAGCAAGAGCCATTAGATCAATTCTCAATCTCCGTAAAAGTGGAGGAAGTCTCAGAGAAACTCCAGATACAATCCGAGCCTTCAGAGAATCTCCAAGATCCCCTAGATCCCCCGGTGACTCCACTAGGATTATTAGACAGTACATCGGAGACTCGTGAACAGCAAAACCAAACTCCAGATTTGAAGCCGCGTTTGTCACTTGGTAGAAGAACATCTGAACAACGTTTAGCCTCTACCCAACGTTGGGAAGCTCGTAAGAAGGCTCTTTTAGCAGCCACTGGTGAGAACGACTCAGACTCAGACTCTATTGTATCAGATGACAATCAGCTTTCTCCAATTCAAAAAGCAAGGGCTAAAAACAATGCTGAGAAGGAGGCAGAGAGGCAAAGACGTCTGAGCAAAGTGTGCACCAATTTCAGCCAGGGAGGAACCCTTGAGAGCAGTGCAACAAGCTCCTATCTCCAAAAATCTTCAGAAAATAATGAGATGGAATTAATCGACAAGACGGATGACTTTAAACCTCAGTCCGTACAATCTGAAATCATGATTGGAGATGCGACCTACGTGGTGACATCCACACTTCTTTTGACTGAACCTTCCATCAATCAGAACCATCAGACAAGAGGAAAAAACTCAGAAGATGTCCCAAATTATCAAAACACTGATATTATGGATGCTGTCAAATTGAAACGTGTTATACCACCGTCAAAATCCTCCCAGAAAGAAAATAACTTGATTGAGAGATGTGGAAATTTTGAGGTAGAAGGTACAGAGCTCGAAGCACTTCAGAAGGTCCAGACAGAACTCGCCAAATTTATTGAAACTGACGTGAAACAACAATTGACAAATAATTCACCTCCAGTAGAGGTAAAGACAGAATTAGAGCCCCAAGATAGTGGGCGAACACTGGAGAAATTGAAATTGATGATTGAAAAAGCCATCAAAGATAATATTGAGAATTCTAAAATGAAACGAGTTCCAATAAGTAAAATAACAACACGTGATAGAATTAAAAAGACTTTCTCCTCTGCCTTCATTAAAGCTGCCATGAAATCTCCCGTATTTCAACCAAAAGTTGTATTAAGTCGAGTTCCACCACCCAAAATCAAAGTCCAAAATTTGACAGAATCTACGAGAATAGCTGGAGTGAATCATTGCAATAATAGTGGATTACATGTTGATAGGGCTAAACCTTTGATGGCTCCATTACGAAGAACATACTCTGTCAAAAGTTCTCATACCCCCAACATATTGAAATCCTCTCGATTTGACTCGTCAGGTATTGAAAAATCCAATAATTCACCTAAAAAACCCAATGATACCGTTTTAGATAAACCACAAGTGGAAGACAAGATCCATAAATTCAATACGATGACTGAGGTGAAGCATAAAATGATGAGATGTAAGAGATGCCATGAAATTGTTGAAGCAAAATTGGTGAAGAATCATGTGTGTAAGATGAGTAAACATCAATGTGGTATTTGTAATAAAGTCTTTAAAATTCAAAGTTGGTTGGAGAGACATTTGAGAGATCAGCACAAGGATCCAGAAAAGCAGGTGAAGATTGAGATGAAAGGTGTTGAGCAAATGGAGGTGGAGTCTCCTACTGTTCTGTCTGAATCTACTACTAGTACTTCAACGAATCCTCCTCCACCTATTGTAAATCTTGAAGAGATTCAGCACAGAGGTTATTCTTGTTTCATTTGTGACAAAAATTTTGAGGATGATGACATACTGAAGCGTCATCTTCAGAAACATAATGAGGGTATAAGTGAGGGGGACCCAGTGCAGGCGGAGAAGGCGTATCAGTGTGCAATATGTGGTGAAGCTCTGGACTCTGAGTTTGGGCTGCAGAATCACGTGGAAAAACATCTGATTGATGATGGGGACGATAATCCTAATTTGGTTGATATTGATGGACATCTCCAGGTGCACAACAACAAGCAGCTGCACACTTGTGTCCAGTGTGACAAACAATTTGACACTGAACTTAATCTCGTGATGCACATGCAGCAACATGAAGAGGATGCCGCTGTAGCTGAATGGGGAAAGAACTCATTGAAGATGCAGAATGACCATGCTTGTACTATCTGCGAGGAGAGTTTTAACAGTGAGGAAACACTTGCTAATCATTTGGACCTTCATAATGGCAGTGGCTATGTTTGTGAGTTGTGTGACAGACCCTTTTTGACGATGGACCAACTCCAGGAACACGTGGTTAGCCATTGCACGTGAAACGTGAGGTTTGGGAATTTATGGTCTGACTGAGTTCTGGAAGGGGGGGGGGGGGGGAGTGTTGGAGATTACGTTTCTATTGCGGATATTCGTTTTTTTGTTGAGGGAAATTGCAAAAAAGGTGAATTTGATTGTTCTGTTGTTTCAAAAATAAATGAGAAAATGGGAAAGAGTTTGAATAAATATCAGAAGTGCAGTGAGTGGTGAGAGGAAATTAATTCAAAACACATTATGTTTCAATTCTCTTCAGATGGAAGAGATTCAAAACTTTTGTTTTTCATCTCCTCCTATTTTCGATAGAATTTGCAAAATAATGCGCATGAATTTTTGAAATAGTCTCTTTTCATCACTTTACTACAATTTTTTTTAGATTATCTCAGCAATGATTTTAGCAGAAATGATGGAAAAATATTTTTGGTAGTTGACAAAAAAACTGTATCAAAAACAACTCTAGACTTGTTTTCTACAAATGTCTCGTTTTGTAGATAATCACATGATTAATAAGTATTTTATAGTAAACTTGATGACAGATTTCACAAAATAAATCTTAACAATCTCTGACACCGCATAAATTCACGAGAAAAAAGTGAAAATATTCTCACCTGTGACATTTGATATCCGGAGAATCTTCGCTATCAGGTTTCTACAATATCTGTCACTATCATAATCAAGTGAATCATTTTTCGAATCTTCCCGAAATTACTTTATGTGAGACTTGAGATTTTTAACCAATGTCGTAATTGCTTTTCTCCTCGTCAATTTTTTTCCTTTTTTTTTTCAAGATATTTCGTTGCAAGATTTCAATAGTTTACTGCCAATTTGAACTATCATATAAAAATTTGTTTATTAATATAAAATATATTATAAATAAAATTATAAATACAATAAACTGAAATGAATTAAATTTATGAGGTAATCGTACAAAATATGCATAAAATAACCGCATTCATCACTAGGCCATTGAATATAGTACTACTAGGACTCTATTTGGCTCAAGCTTATCTGTACTCCTTTGGAACCATATGCTCCAACACACTGGGAAGGTTCAATGTATGGCCTTCCCGATTACAATCCAAATATCACCAAAGTGGTTTCGAACGCTAATTTATTATTTCAAATTTGTTGATTTTGTAGTTAATTGATAAAACGGTACAAGTCGAATCGGCTTCCACCTGAAGGCAAAATTTTTGGCAAAAAAGGGTCCTCAGCATTAAAAAAAAAAACACTTTTTTACGCTTTTTTTATAAATATGGCTAGACTAAATTTATTCAAACCTTTTGTACATTATTGAGTATCATTTTAATAATATCCCGCAATTTTTTTATGAAAAAATATCGACAAACGAGCCGGTGACAAAGCTTTTCCGAGAACGTCTTTGGAAAAAGACAATTAGCGGTGTTCACTGTATCTCAACTGGAAATTATCTGAAATCGAAAATCATTAAAATTTAGTCAAAGTATCATCAAATCCTCCCCCCAACGTTCTCTGATTATAATTTTTTTCATTTTTAAATTTTTTGTAATCATTTAAAGTGAAAAATGAAAAATTAAAAAAAAATTCTAAAACTCATGGTTGTGAGGGGAGGTATTTTATATGTAGAAAGTGTGTACCAAGTTTGTAAATGAATCGGTAATGTTGTTTTGAAATGGCGGTGAACACGGACTTTTAAAAAGCGGTTTTGAGAAAAACAGGTTTAAAGTTTTACGAGCTACACTGAATCATCGATTCCAGTTTCATAGAGTAGACTCCCTGCAGCAGCTTCGATGTCTTCAGCCTCTTTTTTTTCAAGTCTTTGTCTCATCCTAGCTTCTTTGCTCTGCTGCTCAGCTTGTATCTCGGCCCTGTTGATGCGCCAGCTGTCCTACAATCTTGCGTAATCGTGAGAGCTCGGTCCAACGCAGAAAATGTTCATATCCGACAGAAAGGTGAGAAAAGCACCAGCGCCTTCGTTGAAAGTGCATGCAGCCACGTAGGATGCAAATTCAACCATTTCTTCGCTGCCAGATAATTTTTTCGGTACAATCCTCCAAATTAGCTGGTTCAGACTTTGGTTGGCAATTTGGGTAAAACCTCCAAGACACCTTTCCAGGTTATGAGGAAAGTTTGACAAGATGAATTGAATGTTTTTATCATTTCACAAGTCATTTTTTATTATTACTGGAATATACAACACATAACATTCAATCATGTCATTCAATCTCCACAGCACCAAATGTCAACTAAACAATTTATCATAAAAATTCAGTTCCCAAATATTGACCCGCTCACTACTAAATACAACGAAACTCTTTGAATTTATTCAAACCCTGTAATTCGTGTTTTATCCCAATGAAGGAAGAATACATCTTTATGAAAATCAATAAGAAAATGCTATTTCGATTCTTGTCATTCACGCACTCATTGAGGAAATCTTTGGGAGCACGATTCAAACAATTAGTGCCCCGGAGAAAATTTAAGACAATGAACACTAATAAAGGGGGACGTGTCTGTATAATAATTCATAAATTATCATTCTATATTGAAGGAACAAGGGAAAGTTTAATAGATGTCTCTTGATACTGATAATTGGATAATTAATCATAGAAATATAAGACTCAATTCGTAGAGTTTTATCATTTCAATACAGAATTATTCCTTTTTCAAATCATAATATTATTGGGACATTCAATTGGCAATCATTACAGGATTGGAGGTTAATTATATTCTGTTTGTTCTGTCTCACTTATAGTTTGCCTTTGAAAAAACAGACTATAATTTTGGTCTGACTCGTAATACAATTTTTTTTTTCTCTGGATTAGGGATAGGGAGGGTTGAATTTGTATTATTATAACGTGTCGAAATCATTAGTCACTCCTATGATGGATCAAAAAAGGATTAAAACGATACAATTATAACTTCAATGTAGTTTTATAAGTTTATAACTATTATTTACAAAGATACCTCATTCATAAAGACTGAGTTTTTTTCATTAATAATATTATATTAATTCAGTAGTTCAATAGTAATAATAGTAATAATAATAATAATAACAATAAATTAAATACAATTTTCAATATATTCATTTTTTTTTTTACCGAAGAAGGAATACAGAAAGTAAGACTTAATTTCAACAATAAGAAGAACTGTACATCGTTTTTTTTTTATTCAAAAAATTCTATTAATTGGCATATGCATTTTTTCATCGCACTTTTTAATACTTGCAATGAGTTTTCTCCTCATCTACGCTAGCACTTTAGACAATCGATTTAAATTCATTCAATCGAACACGGAAGTTTTCTCACAACTTATTTCTCTGATTCACGTGAAAAAAAAAAAAACGGAATAAGAATTGACCAGTATGTCTCTTCAATGCTTCAAACTGACCTCTAGCGTCTCCATCTATATTATTTTTGTTCTTCTTTGTATGTTTAGAAATTTGAAGCTTCTCAAGCTTTCAATCATAAGTGGGGTCACTAGTCCCCAGTGAGACTGTTTGCTCATTTTATTGAGTATAAACCAGGGTCTCTTGTTTTCTTGTATAACCATGTGATTATTAATTAAGCATCTCGGCGTTCATTCATGCACTTGGTGCACTGAGTTGGAATTTGGCATTTTCGTGAGGGGTTTTTTTAAAAATATTTTTTATTACTGGGATACAGCATCGACGTAGTTTGCTGGATAGAGGCCCACTCTACCGTCTTTCCTCCCTTTGCACCAGCCTTGTTCGTCTTCATCTTCCAATTTTTCAAATACTTCACCTGAAAAATATTTTCAATGGAGGTTAATCGAGTCGGTAGTATAACGCATATGTTGCTTATGTATTGACTCATATATTAATACGCTCTCCCCTCAAATTGAATTAGCGTATTACTTTCCTAACTCAATAAAAACTTCTTACCTTGTTTGAAACTTAATTCATCTGCCTCTGCACCTTCATAATCGTATAAAGCTCTGACAGGTACTCCAGGTTCACCTGTGTCTACCAATGCCTCTCCACCGTCCTCATCCCACTCCTCCTCATCAAAGGGATTCGATTCTTGTTTAGCATTCGTGCCATTTCTGTTGAAGAAATAAGTAAAAAAGATTTTAATGATATTTTGTAAATTTTTATTCTGTTCATTCAGTTAATTCGTAAAGACTGGAAAATATTTCGTGCATATTATTCTGCGAAAAAAGTCTTATGACATTTCATCTGAAATCACTGACTCTTGAGATAATTACACAATTAAACGATTGACATAGGTCGACCTCTGATGTGAGGAGTTTGTTGTCAAATTAAAAAATAATATACTTACGTAATTGTGGAAGATCTGTTGATGGAGTTGCCATCGTGATTATTCTTCTCTGAACCCTGTTTCGTCGATCCTAATGTATCCGTTTTACCCCCTCCATTGTTCTCTGGTATAACTCTAGTAGTTGGTGGCTTTGCTTTAGCTTTATTATTAACTGGTGGGAAATCCTACATTAAAAATACCATAAATTAAAAGACAATAGAGATAGAAAAAACATCATTAAAGTGTTTATAACATTTGGCATTGATGTTTTATTGGGAGTTGTAATTTGAAAAAAATTAAATCATTATAATGCATCCATGGCTAAAAAATTGAGTGAAAATATAAAGTGGAAAAATATGAGAAGAAAAAAAAATTGAAAAATAAAATGACAATATTACATGCAGGTCTTCTCCAACTGGACGTTGATTGATGAGAGTAATGGAGCCAGCTGGTAGCGCTTCTTTTGACTTTGATCCTTTGGTGATTTCACGGAATTCCTCAGTGTAATCCTGTTGTAATACAGCAATGACCAAAAACAATGACATGCAAAGGCATTCCAAAATTCTCTATGTTCTATATTAATTATTTAAAAATATTTTTCTTATTTGGAATTTAAATCATCGAGGAGATTCTATTACTGAGGTATTGGGGCTGTTATAAATTGACACTCTCCCTTTCAAAGAAACATGAATGTTTTGCAATAAAAGACGGGCTCTCAATTTACAGCTCCATAGGATCAATATTTTCGAAATATATTAATGCCAAGAAATTTGGAATTTCAAATTCTACATTGAGTTGAAAGGAGAAACCAACGAGATAAAAAAAATTGGCCTCTATTGATTTTCATTGCCCTTGTGATATTTCCTATTTTACCAATGGAATTTCCTCGGATTTTTTCACTCAACTAATCTTTCCTAATCTCTAAAGAAAATCTACCAATGAGTTTTAGCAACGATTATATCCTGGCAAATTGATAATATCCAGAAAAAAGAAGTCAATAGAGCTATCCATGCTATTAATCCTTAAATATAATCTGATTATGGTGGAAAAAAAAATATCTTGAACCGTTAAGAATGAATAATTAACAATATTATAAAAAATAAATCAAAATAATCCATCATGCTAGACGGAAAGAATTCACAGTGATAATTACCTCGAATTGTGGCCAATTCATGGCCATATTGACCCCATGATTATTCGACCACCACTTGAGGTCCTTCTCGAAATCAGCATTATTGATCGTATGATAAAACTCTTCATAAATTTGGGGAAGACTGAAAGAAAAATAAATGTCAGATATTTTTTGTTTTCTTCTCTCTGTGTTGGAAATAAAGTATTTGATGACTGTAATTACACTGGATCCTGTGATATGTTGAGACACTTGTGAATACCAAATAGTACTTCTTTGAAAAATTGCAGTCGTTGTGCCTCCATCTCCTGACATTTTTCAAACACCTGCGTCATGTCCTCCATGTACTTTGGATTGTACTGATTTATTTCTTGGAGGGCTGCCTCATATTTCTCCTTCGCTTTCTGTACCTCCTCTTTAGTCTTCTGTACTCTGTCCTGCATCTTTTTGACCTGTTGATTTAGTTTAATTGTTGATTAATCTATTAATTTTCACACAGGAAAAAAAAATCATCAATTGAGATTTAAACTATAGAGGGTGATTACAATGCACCGACATTATTATTATTTTTTTTTTTTGAAAATTAACACCACCATTTTCTCAGAGTGGAGTGGAATAGAGTGAATTAGATAAGGAAAAAAAAAATTGTGCACAAGAGAATTTTCCTATGAACAGAAAAATCTATATTGAGAATAAACTTTGCGGATTATTATGTGAATATTGTAGATTGAAAAAGCTTCACAGATTTACGAAAAAATGCTCCTGACTTTTTTCTCTAAATTGATTATATTAATTTCTGCGATATTTACATAATAATTTATACAATCCATATGATTGTAAAAAAAATTTCTGGATGCAATTCAACTTTTGCTGGTTTCATAATCGTAAAAAAAAAAATTTCATTCATAATTTTCTGCATCGCAATGTCAACTACAGAAGACATTGGAAAAAATCCCATCAAAAGTCTCCAGCTATTTCAAATAAATTGATTCATGTTTCCTTCAAATAAAATTGCAAGAGGAAATTTTTATGACATCTTCAGCGATTCTCTAACAATTTCCAACCGACTGATACACTTGATAGGATTTTTTCGCCTCGGATTAATTTTATTTTTTTCTTGCTCACCAGCTGTCCTCTCTGGAGGGAAAACCAATGACAGGAAAGTGTGAAAAAGCACAGAGAAAAAACATTAATAATCATGCGACATGCAGACAGTTGTTATACATACAAACTTAATGTCACCAATCTTAGTATTCCTAAGTAACTTTAGTAATCGGTTGGTCCATGCATGACATCCTTTTATTGGCATCTAAAAAGGCCGAATTTCACATGCCAATTTAGCCCGAATTCAGTGTTCAATTTTTTTAAATGAACGTTTCTTATATCACAAATGAGGAAGCTCATAATTTCTCACTAATTACTCTAAAATGGAACTCATTATGAACAAAAATTATCTTGTTTTTTATTGAAACTATGCCAATATCGTAAGGAAGAAGAGGTTCAGAGGAATTAATCAATAGAAGCTTCTGACATTATCATTTGCAGTATCATTGTATGATTTATTTAATTCAAATTTTTCATGTAATTACTTTGTAGCGGACGTAATGAAGAATAATAATGATCTCATATTTTTAAACATGCATTAATATTGAACATAGAGAAATAAATAAAACAAAGAAACATGGATCTCATGCAAATTTTATGTGTTATGACACGTACGTTATCAGAGCCAGTAGCTCGTGGCAGCTGCTGGAGAATATAATTTTTTTTTTCTTGTGAAAACGAGTCGACTAATTTTAAGATTTTTTTGTGCAGAAAAAAATGTGTTTACACGTGTTTGTGTTTTTTTTTTAAATTTTTTTCGAATTGTAATTGAATCTGCAAGAGGTAACGGAAGGTAGTGCATGAGTCCCGTTTTTGAATGAACTTTATTCGGATTTCAGTGATGCTATGGAAAAAAAATAAATAAAAAATAGAGGCCCCAAATGCGTGTATATTTTTTCATAATTTACCGATCAGTAAAATCCGAATGAATTCCGTTGAAAAACGGGCCTTATGCAGTACCTTTCGTTACCCCTTAACAAAATATTTTTTCATCATTCAATGATCACATTTAATGAACAATGGAAGTGATTCCTGAAGAGTCATGTTGAAATTTTTTTCATGTTTAGGATTTTTATGAAAACGATAAAAAGCAAAACGTTGAGCTTCTGCGTTATGTTCTGACAATGTGCGTTTCGTTTGCATTTTCTTTTGGGTGTTAGGTTTAGAGAAATTTGAGGTTGTACCTGATCAGGTGAGAGCGAACTGTCTGCTGATGCATTTCTCTCCATATTTGCAGCAGTGCGTTCTGTTTTACAACTGTTGTGATACTCAGCCTTTGCCTTCTCAACTTTTTGGAGGAGTTTTCCCCAGGGCTTCTGTGCTTTTTTAAATGCATCCTCCATTTCTTTGCGTTCTTTCAGGGTCATCATTGACTAGAATTCAATTATATTGCATTAGATTACAATTTTTCAATTTAAACCAAGTACTTGTTTGCAATATATCGAATCATGTTGAGAGAAATAAAATTATTATTGCCAAGAGGGAACAGCATGTCGTGTTATTTGTGGAATCATCTTGGTAATGAGATACGTTAGAAGAAAATATCCAGAAAAGGCTTTGTGAGAAAGTGTCTGAGGTAAAAAAAAAACAAATTTTCTTGTAATTTCCTTCAGAATCAATCATTACCGAGATAATAGCACAATTGAGTGAATTGGCTTGGCAAACTGAATACATTTTTTTCAAATGATTCGTTTCGATAGTGGAGAAAAAAAAAATTGATCACCTTGTGGTATGCATCTTTCTGCCATGTTTTGACTTGTTGTATAATATCATCGCAAAGATTCTCTTTGACTCTGAGATGAAGATCGCACAGCCTGTCAGACTCAACCAGTGAACCCTTCCACGCTGCCTCAGTAGTCCCATACTCTGGACCCTTCTCAATTTTTTCATTCCACGATTTGGACCAGCTCTTGAGTGCCTTGGCATAATTCTTCTCGATCTCCGCCCTCTCTTGTACAAGAGCGATGAGGCTGTCACATAGCTTGTGGCCATCCTCAATTCTCTTGGTCGTTCGTTTATAGTTTCCTGGCTCCCAAAAGGAGTCGGTGGTTGCTATCAACATGTTATCGTCGCTGTGATGTGACATCTTAACCTAAGAAAAATAGTTTCTGCCTGAAACAAATGAAATGAAAAATAATTGATTCAATAAATCTTTGAATTTTGTAGTAAAGGAGTAGAACATTATGAACTAAATTTGATATTTTTGTTAGTGTAGATGACACAGATCAGTCGCTCAAGAGTCAGATTATTCTTTCCGATTATGTCGCAATTCACGGAATGGACTCCATGAAACATTATATCGATTGTAATTTATAATGGGATACCGAGAATTCAACTAAAGACTTTCCGATTGAGCGCTGGATGCTCTTATCTGTCATTTGAGCAATTCTCCATCTTCATAGCTGCTTCCTGTAACCCTAACTGAACATGACACTGTAGAAGAATTAATTTTCAATTCACACTCTTTGATGAAAAGCTCTGAGGAATTATTAAAATAAAAATATTGGAGAAATATCAATTGTTAAATTAACACAGTCATAATTGAACTGATAATAGGGCATTGATAACACTCTTCAATAAATTTGATACATTGATAATTGATAAAAATGAGAATGGTTGCGGTAATACTCTGATATCGGGTAAATCACATTCCGGCGAGTGCGAGGCGTCGAAACGACGAGTCTCCTCAATGACCCACATTCTATCACTGCTGCTATACTACCACTTGGCCAAAATATATACATGTACGATGTTTATTGGATTACTTTGACAATCATCGATCGCTGTAATTCCCGAAGCCATTAAAAATTAAATTGAACCTCTTCAATATACACGTGGTATCTCAAACATTGGATTTCACTTAATCATTCAAATATTTCACATTTATACTGACAAAATAAAATTTTTAACTCAACTTGGATTGGTTATTAATAAGTTTATAAGATTAATGATGTGAGAATCAGAAATTTATCAAACGAATAATTCAATCCTATCATTCATTTTCGTCATTATTATCATTAATTGGTGGTGGAATTTAATTGGCGCACGGGTGAGAGATTTCTCAATTATTCCAAGAGAGACGAGGCCAGTAATGAGGATTGAAGATGGAAATACCAAGGACCGGTGGAATCTCTTTGGGCTGACCGGCGCCAACGTCCGGATAGTCTCCCATTGTTTATTATTTACATTTGAAACTCTGCTTTTGAATCCTCACGACTTTTTTCATTCACTGGAGAGAAAAATGGACGCTCATGAGGAAAAGAAAGAAATGCAAAATGTGAGAAGAAAGGGAAGGGAAATCAGAATCGGAGAGTACAGACAGAATAGAGGTACCAGTATAGCCATTCACTGGGAGTTCAAGGACAATAGGCGTCGTCCAAGGGTCTGTATTTTCCCCATTCAATGTGTCATGACAACGGGGGTTTATACGCCTCTGTTACAACCACTGTTCTATCAATAGAAGAATGGGGAAAATGGAAATAATAGATGCTCATGATATCGCTGACAGAACTGAGAAAAGTTTTTTTTTCTTATTTGTTTGGAATTTCCATGATTTTCTCCAAGGGAACTCTATGTTATTCACAAGATATAATACATATTTATTAACTTGTTATCATCTAGACATTGAATTATTTGAACATTTTTCAAAACGTAGAGAAGATTCATTCGATTATAAATTACGAAAAAACAAAGGCTTTTTGTAAATACATTTCTTCTCTTTGTAAGATAATTTTAATGAAAAATCGAAAGAAGATAGGAAGATTACATATTGCGGAAAGGACGAGTATCTTTATCACGAAAATCTACGCGTGGGTAGTATAGGAATGCCACCGATCCAGTACCACATTTGTTCATCGTACGGGTTCCGGCATTTGCGAATGTGAGAAGGTCGACTTCAAGGTCTGGAGTTATAAATTACGGTGCTCAGGTGTCGAACACGCCCATCCACTTGAAAATCGGCTCCAAGTCTCGTCAACGAAATCATCCCGGGAGTCACAAAATACGATCCATTCATGGTTCAATCACCTTCCAATAATGACAACAATAATAGACCTTTTGTCTAGACGAATATTTAGCCTGAAATTTACAACTCTTTATGTTATCTCATTTACTCACGTATTCTTATTTCCTCTTGGTGGAGGGCATGCAAAAGGATTTTTTGACCGTAATATAAACGGTGGAATGTTAGTGAGGGAAAAAAAACGAAAAATTGACGGCAAGTGGTAACGTTGCGGAACGTTCTGATTACAGGCGAGAGTCCGATGTACATGCGTGGCTGACGGGTCAATAAATTTGATTTTTATTTTTTCATTAGTTTAAAGGATAATTTATGGAATAAGTTTTTCAAAGAAAAGTTTGAGATTGAAGACGACAAGATTTAAAAGAAATGTGATTCATATTTAATTTTTCAACAAATTCATTTTTTCCAGAAAACTTTATAAATATAATTTCACAAGTAGAAGGAGGATTTACAAGCTGCTGATCGTAAGCTAATGCTTTTATTCATAGAAAAAAAAAAAAAATGAAACGTGTTGGGAAAATTAATTGTAGTTTATTCATAGTATGTGAAACATTTGTATCAAACAATAAAAAACCATCGAGTCATATAGTACTCGAGATCTATGTGTAAATTCATACTAGCGACATCGGCCGGCCACCTGAGGGACTGCGTTGAGAGACGTCATGTCCAGTCACAGACTTCCGTCGCATTTACACCAAATCACTCCGAGCCAGAGTGTGGAGGGGCGAGCGATAATATGCTTACATATCAAAAATTCGGTAGCAATCGGGAGAAATTCAGATTTCATTATTTGATGTCCTCATAATTGAGTATATGAAATTATCATATTGCCACCAATAATCAGAGGTATATCTAACCGCCGAATACGATAAAGGATTACTAAATACGCGCAAATGTAACAATAACAAGATAAAGAGCCGATTATGGAACGATCCTTAATCATCATTATGTTTTTTCATTCAACAATCTGAAAATCAATACAAAATTATTATCATGTTTCTATCTCTCTTTCACTTTAGCTCGTAATTATGGAATGGAAGGTTTTCGTGCAAATATTTTACGAGGATTAGTTGGCTCACGCTATCAGAATTCACATACTATGTTACGGTGATTTTGCGGGTTCAGAGGAGCAGTACACTTTATGAAAATGAAGTGCTATTATTTAGCCTTCTAATAACCACATATTAAGAGTCAAGTGTAAATCATGTTGCTTAGAGCACGTACGAAAAGATGGAGCAAAGTGGAATGGTCGCATAAATGGTTTCGTACACAGTTTGAATAACATTTCATTAGCCAAGAGTTTGGAAAAATGGACCCACGACCAAAATCGCAAAGAATTTCCGTTTCCAACTACCATTACAACAATGGCTCTATCACACAAAGCAAGGAACAGGCGGGGTCAGACACGGTTGGGAAAAGACTGAAGGGAATTATCCTGAAGAACAGGCATAAAGAAACTACGATATCGCCAGACAAAGGGACGAACAGAGATTGTGGTGAAAATCACGTAAACAATTGGTTGAAATTCCTCACTCGTATAGCCCTCATGAGGTTACGACGTTTTAAAGAAGCGTGCCAGCGTTGAGTTAGGTCGTGAGTCAGGTTTTAAAGCAGGCAGAGATGGGATTTTCGCGTACAGTACACGCGTAATGGAATTTATGGTCAATACATGAGAGACACGACTGGAGATTACAACACTAGTTAACAATTTCTAATTTAGAACCACAAAATTAACATCGTCAATGTAATTTTCTAATTGTAAGTATTTTATTATTCGATCTGTGCAACATTCAATCATTGTTCATTCAAAAGTGAAGAAGAATTATGCATTCTATTTTTAACGCTGATCAATGCCGTAGAAATCTTGATTGGAATTGCTGCAATTAATTAAGAAATTGTACGTAAGAAAGAAAATGCTATTCAAGTAATAATGGGTTAATTATTATTAAACTCACTCCACAAAAGGAATATGTTAAAATTTTGAATTATGAATGTTCCGCACAATACCCTAAAAGCTTTTACAAACAACGCGCTAGATAATGGAAAGAAAAATTTCAAGGAGAATATCCCCGGGAACGTTGCAACTACTATCTCCAATTCATGCTGGATGTTTTCCAGCAATTGAGAATTGGATAGTAAAACAAGGAAGTGTACACTTGTATCGATTTGAAAACGTCTTTTAGAGTTTTTGGATGGTTGCCGAGAAGCTCAACAAACTCGAAAAACCACTTTCGACATAACAATTATACTCATATTGTTGGTCGCTCGCAAGCTCGCTCCTTTATCTCTCTTCCACCTCTACAATGGAACTCCCTCTTATGTAGGGGTCGGTAAAAATGAGAAAAAGGAACGAAAAAATGAAAAACAACTCAAAAGAGACAGAAATGAAGAAAAAAAAATTCATCTTATGTTTTCCTGAAAAAAAACTGAAGAACAGCTGGAACAATGTTCTCCAAAATCTGTTCCGCTCCAATTTGGATGGAGACGCTTCGATTGCATCATTGATGACCTCGTCCGCATCTTCTGTTCACGAGACATCGTAAACCAAAATTTTTTTATCACGGACGGATACCCCCCCCCCCCCACACACACACATCATCTGGAAAATTGTAATCGGGAGATCCCGGGAAGTTAAAACTACTCTTTATATTGAATTGAATGATATACTTGAACAGTCCCTAGTAGAAATTTGCCTCGATCGTTCGAGGTGGGAATCTCGGTTCTGGGTCGTTTCTTCGAGACTCGAATTTCGAGGAGTTTTCGAACTTTGGCCTTGACTGGCTCTACCTCAGCGAAGTGAGCCCGCCATTCCGATGTTACACGAGCCTGTTCGGGGCTCGAAATGCAGTGCGAAATCGAAGTATGACTCAAACTAGTACGGTTGGGTCGAATCGGGCGTGAATCGAGCTAAGAAAACTAACCTCGTTATAACGTCGGTGTTTCGAACCCCCATCTTTGATATGTTTTAACTTGAAAAAAAAAATTTATGGAAAACGTTCGTTTATTTTATCCGAAGATAGTGCGGAGAGGTTTCTAGAAGAATAATTAGTCTTATGTGAATTTTTCCAATTCTAAAAGAACAATTATAGTCTTATGTGAATTTTTCCAATTCTAATGCGAGAGTAAGTGGTTAATATTGTTTGATTATTTCTAAGGGACAATTGTTTGAAATAAGATGGATGAAAAACTGATAAACCGCAAAGTGAGGGCTAGAGCCAATAGAGCTTATAAAAAAATTATGGCTAATTTGTTTGAAAATGTGGAAGTTCCAGTTGATAATATCCCAAACATCATTAACGATAGACCTACCGACAATGATGCTCATATTGAGCACGATGGAGATTCAGAGAGCGACAATTCATTCGGGAGCACTTCTACTGATACATCAAGTACAACCGATGAAGACATGGATGCAAGTAGCGAAGACGATGAGGATTCCGATGAAGAATACATGGATATAGTTGAAGATGATGATGATAATGATAATGATGATGATGATGATGGCGATGATGATATTGGACCTAATCAGGATATTGATGCAGAAATGAGACAGTTACGAGTCTCTCCAGGAACAATATTGAATGTTTTGCATCCTCATGGCAAAGAGCAAGAAGGGTTTAGATATGTCCGAGTTCGAGAGGATTGTAAATTCATATTTTTAAAACATAATTTTCTTATTGATTGATAATATGTGTTTTGTTACAAAATTATTATCGAGATTTTCTTTTGCAGTGCTAGAAGCTCACATGAGGAATGAAACAACACTGATGGAACAGAATCGTGAGATTATTGCTTTGGTACGGAAATTCATTCATAATTTCGAAAAATGGCAGAACGGTACTGGAGCAATTTCGGGGGATTTGTCATTGACGAAGTACAATGTGGAAATTCCAATCAAATCAGTGGATGATTTGAGGAAGTTCGAGAGGACATTGAGGGCAGATTCCAAATGTTTACACGATACTGTGAGTATTTTCAATGCAAATATTCTTAAGATGAGGTGAAAATTGTCATTGTATTTGATCAATATAAAAATTTTCAGATTAATGCCATGAAGCTGATCAAGGAAGTTACACTGTCGAAACAGGTAATTGAGACACTCAAAAGATTCTTGACGAGAGACGTTGCCATCCAGTTTACTGCTGTCAAGAAAATGCCCAACAAGTTTGTCCTGGAGAAGGAGTGCCCCAAGTTCATGGCGTGTATAAGAGGTAATCATTCATGAGATACGAAAAAATTCTAGCAGTGATTCCAAGGATTATCATCTAAGGAATCAGAACAATTTTCTGCATTCAAGCATGAATAAATAAGTCTTTTCTATTGGCTTATCAGTGAGTTTATTCAAACAATAGATTTACTAAGTCCGACGTTTTAACTCTTATTTTTGGGTTCTCTTCAGAGTGAATTGAATATAAAATTCTGTGAAATGAATTAAAACTTTATTAGATCGAGAAACACGAAAGACCAGCTTGACAAATAATAATTCAGAAATTCTCATGGAAGAAATCAACTTTAATATTGCACCAAAAACTGAACGGATTGATTTAATTCAATCTGAATTCTGTCTAGTCTCTGGTGCAATACTGAGGTTTATTTTTTGCATGAGAATAACAGAATTATTCTTTGTCAAGTTAGCCTTTCGTTTTCTTGATCTAAAAAGTTATTAATTTATCCCACAGGTTTGTGTATTTAAATTATCCTGAAGAGGACCCAGAAATAAGGGTTGAAACGTCGGATAAGAAATTCATAGTTGCATGCTCAATCAAAATTGGTGGGGTATTGTTTTGTATTTTCTCTGATATTTCACTTTAAAAATGATTATTTATGGGTTAATAATAGGCAATTTGGACTTTTGCAGAATCTGTCATGGCTCATTACCAGGATGAAGGTGAGAGGAAAGTAAATAGTGCAATTGGAACCACGTTAACCAATGCAGTTGATTGGGATAACAATCGGAAACTGAGGAAGATGGACAATTTAACAAATACATCGGATTCGAGTTCAGACTCTGAGGCAAGCTCCAGTTCAGATTCCGATTCAGACTCCAGCGTCGATAAAATGGAAACAGATGATTCGGAAATGGAATGAACAAAAAAAAACCGTTTATAGAAATTACTAATTTAGATTATTGTGCCATATAAACCGATTTAATGTAAGAAGAAAATACATGCAATAAATTTTGAGATGAAATTCATATAATACGACTAGTAGATGTATCATTTTTTCAATCCCATTTATTCGTAGTTTTTAACCCCGAAACAAACTCGAACTATTTGCCCGTTTCGACGTCGACGCGTTGGTTCGCTACTCTGGGTCGATACGGATCACTTACGAGTCACAAACTGGCTCGTTTCTGTCTCGATTACCGACCTCGCGCCGATCTCGCAACCTCGCACATCGGGATAGAAACGAGATTCCGACGAGGCACAATTTCTACTAGGGGTAGGATAAAAAGTCTGAGTGATATCGGATGATGTTTTTGCATAAATAAACATTCAAACAAAAACTTAGCATCCGTGACCCGAACAGTCACGTCATCACTAAGAAATTTTTTATGATTACGAAAGAGTGATAGCATTCAAGGTGAAATCCAATATCTCTTTATCAGAAGTATCGCTTGCCTTTTCTGTCTGATGATTTCACACTCGACACTTGTATGATTATTCACTTTCAACACCTTAACTGTAAGAGAATTCGAGTACTTTTGAATGTTCAAATAATAGCTCTTTTTAATTTTTAGAAGGAAATGTTTCTAGATATCACTATAGTGATAAAATAGCTTGAGTTAATTTTTTCGAAAGATGGTGATCGCAATAAATTCTTTGGCCCTTCTGAAAAGAGCTGTATTTGTCATTTTTAACCATTCCACTACTAAAATATATCTTTAGAACAAACTGGCGATGATCCTGATTATTAACCAATTTTTATTGAATTTTCAAGAGCCAGTTGATAAGAAAATTTGGTAATCCATGAAACTGAAAGTACCACTAACTATACTAGGGAGAAAGGTTTAGCAATAATCCACTTGTTTCTCTTGAAAAGATTAATTGTTATTCACTGAATATTTCAGCTTACTGGACCCAAGAAGTGAAGACATGAATGATCCACGGTAGGATGACGCCAGAGAGGATTGGATCATCCACCTGAGATAGCTCACATGATAAAATGCGTCATTGAAAATCATTACATCAACGCTGAAAATATTTGCATTGATACGGGATTCTGATGGAACAATTATTGAAAGTTGCAGCATAATTCCCTTTCGTAAGACGTACCAGGTTGATTATTAGAGGTTAAATAATATGTGTACGATAAAAGAAAAATAAATAAAATGACAAGTATTTTGACAAATAAAACAGAACATTTATCGTAAAGGTTGTTAAATTTCTGAAAAATCGAAATATTTTAGATTTTCTGTTGAATTAATTTTATTATGCATGTGTGTTGTTAATAACTTCGAACGTGTGTTGCTGCTGTCTAATTCAGGTGAGCAATTACGTACACACACAAGTTCAGTAATTCACGAGATGAACCGGTCGTTGACAAGAGGTCTGGGATACCTTGGGACCGTTGCTCCCGTTACAAATCCATACACGATAACGGCCTGGGATTATCCAGTGTCTCATCCCCGGTGCACGGTTCATTTCGCTATGAAACGTTAGACGATAATTGTCCATTGGAGAGAACAAAATTATCCAATCAAACACTCCGTACATGCATGTCAATGTCTGGGTTTATACTAGAATTGTTTGGTGCATATAATTTGCTGCTGTTGTAATGCTATAGCATTGCGGCCAACGTTTATTACAAATTCGCACCGGTAATTGTTAACTTCCCGGGTTAGGGAAGTTATTGTAATCACCTCGAAAATTGAATTTTCATCATATATACACGTTTGAAGGTCTCCACCACACTCCCTGAAAATTTTCAAGATGATGTTGGTGTGTGTGTGTATGTGTGTGGACGTGGATATGTATGTGGCCAAAAATTTTTTCCAACAATATCTGGTAAATGGATGATGCGATCGAGGTCTTTAATAATCCAATCGAAGCGTCTTCCTTCAGGTTAGATTGGAAAAGATTTTGGAGGGAATTGGTCCAGACGTCCTCCAGCTTTTCCAAAAAAAAACATGAAATGAAAAAGCGCTTTTTTTGCTTTTGATTTTTTTTTATTAATTTTTCTTTGTTTTTGTTTTTTTTTTCACTAGTTTCCTTTTAATTTTCCAACAACATTTTTATCCGTTTTAGTGGAATATTTATCCATTTTTCCCTGGAACAAGACAATATTCTTCTAATTTTACCGTAAGTTTAATTCTTAACAAATTCAGACAACGTTTAAATTCAATATTTTACAACTTCACAACTAAAGTGAATGTTCTATAATAAAATTATTAGCGATTTTTAGTATTAATTTTTCCTCAAATTAATTTTCGCTGATGTTGTAAAAAAACTAGAAATCTTTTTCAAAACCTTCTCCCATTCCACTAAAACTCATCCCATTATTCGTCATCAACAAGAGCCCCATTTAATTCTCAACACAAAAGTCCCCCTCTGAAAGGCACTTGACTATGGGCGAAGGTCGCGCAAGTTTTAATGCCATCCCACCTAGTTTTGTTTCACGATGTTCAAGTATGTTTTTTTGGAATTGACAGAGACCAGAAAAGGATGCATTTAACATGAATCGACTCGAGTGACTGCGCCATGACACACAATTGGGATAGAGTTGGAATTCAGTGGCCTTGGCGAAGCATAGGAAGCTTGTTAATCTTACCTGATACTAAGAGTATATGTATATCAAGGACGTTTGAAGTCGTCAGTAAAAATTGAGAAAAGCCTTGACCTGACAATACAAATTCACTTCTGTTTCATATATAATCTGTCAAATAATTTTCAAGTACTTAAAGATATAAAAATTCGCAATCATACTCAATAGAGATTTTTATTTTTAACTTTCCGATCGAAGATAAAAGTGTACCCACTAATACAAAGAAATCAAAAGCTGCAATTCAGGCACAATTTTCATCTTTTTGTCAAGATAGGGAGTACATAATCGATGGAACGGCTATTGATAAAAATAAAACTCTTGTCATTATTTTGAAAGACTGGGGGTTCAATATGAAAAAAATAAATGGGGATGATTACAAGGAGGCGGTAATAAGAATGATATGAAACCATACTTCGCTTAGAAAGATAATATTAAAACAGACAACACTGTCTCGGCGACTTCTTCAAGTATCATGACTCAACGTGTAATAGTCTTTCGCAAAAACCGCATTCACTGTTGTTGTAGTAGTCTTTTTAATCCAATTCTTCGTCATTTTCAATGAGGAAAGGAGGAGAGAGCATTGTTACATGACTCCTAATCGAATAAATCAAAGGTCGACTACGGTCAAGGTTAATTGGCACAGGGGTGGTGTTTTCTCATCCGATTGGTCATGATATATCTATTTTTGAAATGCAGATACGAATTCCAGTTAAATCAGACAAAGATTGTTCCTATATATTTCTAAAACCGGAAATATTATTTGCAAGATTGTTGCTTTGAAGTTGCGTGTTGTAGCCTCACGAAGGATTAACCAAGTCACGGAAATATACTTGAGCTTGAGTTAGAACAGCAGAAGCGTTGCATAAGCTTTAAATAGTCCCGCGGTCATTGACATTGTTGTCATAAAATTTAGAGGCTTTTGGTACATCTGGAGACATTCAACCGACGGAAAAGGGCGAAAAAAAATATCGTTGGCAGTTGTACACCATCCGGTTATGAGCAGCATGTTTTAATTACTAAACATGTTTTTGAGTCAAACATTAATATTTATTCTTGACAATCTACGAAATAATCCAAATACTATCGGAATTTTATCCAATCTCAGTAGATTATGACTTTTTGTTACAGTACTCTTGTTATAGTCGAATGCATGGGGGAATGGGGAGAGTGAATTCGAAGAATTTGACTATATTTCTTTATCTCCAATCTGACGCTAATTTCTGAGAATCTCAAGAAGATAAGAAACAAACTGTGAACCACACAAAAGTCGAGGAAAAAAAATGGCAATATTTACATCATGCCGTGCTCTGTCTATGTCATAGGAGTGCCGCGGATGGAAATACAGCACTTTCAAAGCCGAATTATGACGATAGATATAGCTCGTGATAGCATACTTCGGACAAGCCGATGAAAGATGCATAAGAGTTTTCGGGAAGAGTTTGCACTCTGAGCACTAAGCGTACGGGAGTTGCAACTCCATAACATGACTTCACTAGACTAGGGTATTTATTACACTATTCCGACACGCGCAAATGAAACCCTCAGTCTCGGACATCAAGTCAGCTGATTTCAAGAAGGAGAATGTTAACTGGGCGGACAAACCCTGCTCCTCCACATGACGAAAAGATACACTGTGCTGGCGGAACAAGCCGGACTGCTCCGCCTCCTTGATGGTCGCTCTACGCCGGGATTTGGCCATACTAGCTAACGGGTCACCAACTAACTGACCATGTCGGCCACGATGAAACTCCAAACCGAGGAAAACTGCTGCGGTATCTCCTGCCTTATATAGAAAGCCTTGAACCCCACGAAGTTCATGATCATGAACGAACTCCAAATACGGATTCAAGTCATTCATGACGTCAAAAGCTAAACCAAGGACCAGATGATCATGAAGAGCCTTTAAGCCAAGAAGTCCTCGCCCTCCACTATCTCGCGGAAAATACAACCGCGGACTTGAAGAACGTGGATGCAGACTCCTATGGAATCATCTCCGAAAGTCTTAACTCATTTCAAGCATTAATTCTCGAATGCACATAGAATTATCATTGTTGAAAGTCGATGTAAAAACGTCTAACATTTTGAATTCTTTTCCCTTACATAAATAAAGTTCTCGGCCTGACTTTTTGGAAATCAAAAGAGATTTCGAAAAGTTGATTTGGCCAATACGTTAGCGCGTATCTCGATTCCCTCCAAATTTAAATGATAAATTTACAAATATAGTGGGTATGGATGAAGCTTGATACAGGTCACAATTCCATAACGAATCTCGCCTCGGTATAATTAGTGGTAATTGCTCACACGTAGGAAGTTGAGAAAGAGGAAGGGAGTGAGTACCGAAGTAGTTTGAAAGAGCACCAAGGGATGTACACAAGCTCCCACAAGAGAGGAATCAACGCGGAACGTTAGACTCGCTAGAGCGTGTCCTGGACTAGTGTCCAACCAGGAAAATCTAATAATCAGCTGCGAGCCATACCATTCAGTTTTCCACGAGAATCATTTCCATAATTCCAATTCGATATGTAGGGGAATAATAAAATGAGATACGTAGAAAATTTACTTACAGATTATCTTATAAATAACTCCGATAACATAAGATTCAGAAAATTTTATCAATAGACCGGTTTGGAGAATGACAACATTCATCATCAAAAACATTTCTCAATCATTTTTCTTTAAATCAGATGTGTCCAAAGTGAATTTCAGAAACATTTTGGAAATATTTGTAGAAAATGTAATTGGTATGGCATTATCTTCGTTTATCACTTCACTATTAGAAAATCATCATTATATTTCTTAATACAATGGAATATCCGTTTTATCAACTCTAGGACTTGAATACCTTCACACTGCATCTTGTCCCGGTGAGTGATTCGCTGTGTAGTCGCGTTCAGGAATAGTTAAAACATGGGTAGAAGAAATGACGAGACACTATCACGCACGGATACACAGAATGTAAAATGACACTGACTCTTGAACTTTCACGAGGCCATGAAGCCACCCTTGGATTCGCTGTCCTTGAATGAATTGTCACGCTCTACCCTCTATACATTTAACAGCCGTTCCACACGACACGCTGGATGCCAATGGACTGACTCTCTCATTCCGGAATACTGAGAGTTGAGTTATTCCGTGTGGTAGCACGAGCTCGGGCTGTGTATACGCTAAGGATTGTCAGAGGCAGGGATACATGTCGGTACATGATTTCATAAGCCAAGCGATGAAGTTGGCTGTGTAGGTTATAAGAAGGAACATTTTGGTATTGACAGTAGACAAAATTTGAAGGAAATTAAGAAAAGAAATTCCGTCTCCAGAAGAAGTTTTGGGTGAGATTCTCACGCCAAATCTATAAATAGCACTTAATTTTCTTTTTTTCCCACACCTTGGATACTGAACATTGATTGGCCGCAGTCCGAGTAAGAAAAATAATCAATCATGTATGGAGTTTAGGGAATTCAAATTGTGCAAGAAATTTTGCTGATGCCTGACTCTCACCAAGCAGGTGAATCGTTGTCGTATAGCGACACTAATTAAATGCTGACAATTGAAATTTCTTCAAAGTATTTTCCAGAAGATAATTTTTAGGAAAATTGTCTCTCTCAAAAGGAAATTTCATATTAGATTATCATCTTTATTCTTTAACTGGTACTGCATTCCATGTTCATGGAATGCAATGCAACATGGAAGATACCCAATTAGGATGGGGAAAACAATTATGGGTTTGAAGTTGAGAGAAAATTATAGTAACTCTGAACATCTATCACTCTTAATCGTATCCCATTAGGTGTGTGAGGCATTGAAGAGTAATTCATGAAATGGATTAATTGGTTAATCAAACTGATGGAATTGGACAAAAAAAAATGGTAAAAGTATAGAACCCAGATAAGTGAACTATTTCACACCATCATGAGTTCTTAATAAATATCTACGGAGCTGATAAGAATACAGTGTTTGTTATCGACACTTTTTGAGAGAAAAAAATTTCAGTAGTGGTGTGAAAAAAATTCACACGAAAATTCCACTCCGTCCTTTGAATTTCACTATCTCTCTTAGATTCAAATATATTTTTCAAAAAGTCAAGGATGGATTGAGTCGACTTGTTACCCTCTACCACTTCACGAATGAATTGTGAGATCGACAAAGATTTTCTTATGTTGAAGAGATTATGATGATCAGTAGCATCAGAGTTTCTATGTTTATCAGCTAAAGCTGTCGTGGTAGTGGTAACAAAAATACTCTGGTGTAGACACTGGAAATCAATTGGTTAATTCTCTCTTGAAACCCAATTCTCTACTTTGTTTCAATCTGTAGCTAATTGCAAGTACTAAATTCGATATTTGATTTCACAAATGCATGAAATATACTCAATTATAATGAGAAAAGCAATATTGTACGAGTAACCAATCCATGAGGACAATGAGGAAAGCCTATCCATATTTATCGAATTTTTATAACTATTTATCAAAATCAATAGGAGTCTCGGATATGAAAAAGAAACTGGATTGATAAGTGTTGAATTTGAACCAAAATTGTTTTTGTGTATCGAAACAATGATTCAAACTGACAAATTCTTAGAATCTATAAAATTTAATGATTAATTACTTTGTTTAATTCCTATTCAATTTTTTTCCTATCGACGCCAACTGTAATGATTTTGAAAAAAATGCTACTCTCAATATTCTACACAACTTGTTTACAATTAAATTGTGAAATGGTAAATCTAAAAAAGACACGTGAATGTACTGTCTCAGTAATTAAAAAAACTAGTACAAGAGCTTCTCTTTCCCCATTTGGCATTCGCCGATGTTGCCGAGAGGTATCCATTCAGCAATAGTAAACCGTAAAGGGACAAAGCTAGCAACGTCGCAATTGCAATACAAGAATTTATCGTTCCCTTTTTCGCTTCCATTACAAAACTTTACATGCTCAATTGGTATTACAAAACATAATCAACAACAGTTCAAAAACGACTTTGGATGTTGGGTCAGAATTGGTGGATGGCTCGTACCATCAGCGCTTTATGTACACATAACAAGAAGTTTGTCTTTGTGTGTTTGGAAGATTGAGAACACACACGTTCGAAGAACTTGTCGGACCGGATTTTTCGATGTTGGAAAAGCATTTGAAGTGGTCAAAATGAAGATTCGATCGTGGCTAATGCTATGGGAAGCAGGTTAGTTGTTTCATCGAGTGATAAACCAGTATTTTTTTTCCATTCAGCGAGAGATGGAAGAAAAATTTGGTGATCTTGATACACCGATTAGAGATATCTTGTGACTTTTTTTTCTAGAAATTAATCTTCGCTTGATTTATCAGGCAATTTCAACTATTTTAGATTGTCATCGAAACTGAATCAAGTATTTCGATATCAATTTGAGGCCATTGAATAAGGTTTTTTGATGCTTTCGCAATTCTGAGAAAGAGATATATCAACTCATCGAAGCCTTTACTATTTGATTAATTTTTAAAACACGGGTCAGTGATAAATTTACAGAATTCGATAACAAATTTCTATAACGATTTTGTGAACGGAGATAGGCCACAAAGTTTCTGTACAAAAAAGGTCTTCTGATAAATTCTTCCGAATTTTCTTCTTCGATATTTGCAAACTCATTTTAAATTCTACTGATATTTGTTGATAGTATTTTATCAGTAGTAAATTGGTAAAACTGTTTGAGTTTTTGATGAAGATCTCGGAATCTAAGGGAGAGAACGAAATTTTCATAAAAACCTTTTTTGCAGAGTAAAATGAGTGCTACATAAAAAGTCCTTATAAAAATGTCTCTATCTCCTATAGATTCCAAGATATTCATCAAAAACTGACCCTAGGATGGAATCAACTGATTTTTCTATTGTCATCTCCGTTATCATTGAATTCAATTCTTCAGTTCTCTCGAACTTTCAAGATAATTTTAGCTATTCTAGGCTTGTCATCGAAGAGAGCCATTTACTTTACCAAACTTTGTCACTATTTGCTTTCAAAAACTTTGCTCTTTCCTACAACGATTTATCGACTAGTGCCATATTATGTTATACATTATCTACAGCACTGGTGACATTCAACGATTTATCGAACTGTGATTGTTATATAACTTCATGAATCATTAGAAGTTTAGAATGGGAGCATCTGTAAAAAGCGATCAACAGTGGGTGAAGCTAACGTTAATTGTTTCGTTATATATATTTTAGAGTAACAGAGACGGATCCAAAATGGCTGATATAATAGTCGAAGGCCAACGATATGAATTATGTAGTATCAGTGGTCTAAGTGATATTTATGTATTCATGATAATTGGATTCATAGAGCAATAAATGTGCAACAAAAATTTGAACTGAGACAGACTAATAAATTTTCACATTAAGCTGTTTTGATAAATTGTGGATTTCAGAAAAGAATTATTCATAACATATTTCTACGTGATGAAACTTGAATTATCATTACGTTGCTGAAAATAAGTTGAAAAATTCTTCTTCTGGGGAATTAAATGAATTGAAAAATAGAGAAAATACATGCACATGTGCTCGGCCGAATATGCTCCGATACGGCGTACTGGCTGGGCATAACACCCATCAGGTGGAAATAACAAGAGGGTGAATAGAAAAGAGAACGAGTGCAGGAGTAATAAACTCCTGATGTCTATCAACTATAGGTGTCCCAAGTTGGATTTTTTCAAAATTTTTTTTATTCAGTATTGAGTTACGATTGCATATGATCATGGACTAAAAAAAAAACTAATGAAGCGAAAGTGAAGTAGGCTTGACCTCCATAATGGTTCTAACAACGACATTGGGAGGATGATAATAATTGCTGATATGATAGAATTATGTTTGAAGGTTGCGTTGACACAGTGAACTCTCGACTCAGGTACGGCATTAACATCGACATCCTACTGAGTCCTACAACATGACCCAGATATGATGCGTATAAGGAGGATGTTTGAATTATTCTTCATATTATCGATATTAGAGATTGGCTCGATCAAATTGCTCATTTAAGGGCGTAGCTCATTCAACTGGGAAAGCATCGACGATTCTTGATAAAATCATTCGTCAAGATTGGGGAGGCGAACATGAGGAGCCAGAGCTCAATGATCATGAAAATTTTGAATTCTCTCTGCGTCAACCTATCTCACTTGCGTAAATTTGACTCGTGACAACTCTGAACTATTCAGCGAAATAAATTTCTAACAGTATCCACGCCTGCTTCAATACAAAATATGCAAATTTATTCAGTGTTATAAATCTATAATCAATCAATTCCCTTCATCATACATCGACTATTATTGATGAAGAATTTATTAATAATTTCAGAAAGGAATTCAAGAATTTCAAGAATAGCAACATAATTTTGCATAGAAGAAAAACTACATCCAAGAAGCCTTGAGTGTTCCATCTTCTCTCGATATTTCACTAATTCTAATACTCTAGGGAATTTGCATAGTGGAGAAAATACACCAGTGCATGGAACAGAGTATCGAATAACTAGCGTTATCCAACTGGAATCAGGAGCAACTCGAAGAGGTCATGTACACAGCTTTATCCGAAGCCAAATAACTTCGTTACTGCCTATGTTTTTCCCTTCCTTCCGCGTTTTTGAAGCGCTTGAAATTTTACCGCGTCATTTGCAGCCTAAAAATAGGCATTAATGTGGTGAAAAAATCACTCACATGATTGCTAGCTGTTAAGAATTTGTCCATCTTTTCGAATACTTGAACTATATTTAATACAGGATTTTTAAGAGATTCTTATCGACTTAGCGTAGAACAGACTGCTCAAGGGAGATGGCTTCTTTCTTGAGAGATATTCTGACTGGTGGTGAGATACCTTAATAGTGGGGCTGAAGCCTCTCATGCTTATTATGCTGTGATTGGTACATGTTTATAAATTGTTTTTTTTTTTTGCAGTGAGATCAAAAATCGATTATTTATATCATAAATTGATACAAGATTAGAGCATGTGCTTCATTAGATTAGATTATGTGCTTTCTAAATTTTTGAAAACTGTTAGGATTGGGACTCTGATCACCAGGATAATTAAAACAATTGGTTCATTACTAGGAAATCTCAGACTTTTTTGTCGAATCAATCCGAATCGACTACAAAACCTATTGAAAACAGAATTTTTCACGACCTTGAAATAAATCAAAGAGCATTGACCGTGTTAGAGTGAAGTCTGTATACTGCGAAATGGTGTAATTAAACTGTGTTGTCTCACTAAAAGGAATCCGGATAACTAGACAATGAGAATCTAAGCCTTCCGTGGGTGTTTCATTATTCTCCCTAGGAATAAGAGTTTAAAATATATTTCCATGGGATGAAAGACTGTAACGGGAAATTGTGTTAGAATTTGCTCGTGGGAACTGGTGAAAGAGGCACAGAATGTTTTCATGAGCGGATCAAACACTACATATTATGGAAAAGTGAAACAATATTGTATGATGATAGGGGGTTATTCAGAGAAGATGGAAATTATACTTAAGGGTTTGAAAACAAATGTGAAAACAATCTTACTTTCTAAAAGTCTTTGAATCGTAGATGTTTTTATACAATTTGGGCTTGTTTAAATTTCCTTCCTTCAACTATAATGATTTTTTACTCCAAAACACTGAATCGTTCAGAGCCCAGACGCACACTCATCACCTACGTTGTTTAGTCTGGCCAATCAACAACCACATCAACTTCTTCCTTATCCCTGTCTCACCAGATAATTAAAGGTATAATTTAATATTGATACCGCAAGTTTTTGAATGCCTTAATGGTGCATTACAGCAAGTATCAGTACATTAATGATCCAAGAAGATAGATTAAAAGCTTTTGAAGAAGTCAATGAAAAGTTTTTCAACAGGAATTGACCATATATCACGATACAGCCCACAATACTCTTCCAGAATGCGACTTGGTTATGTGGATTCATGAAACGGTGCTCAGCAACTAGGTTCCGTTTGTGACAAAACATTCTGGAATGCAATCCACCCTTATTGACTTGATTTATTTTCGCTTAATGACCTCGACGTGCTGCTCCAGTTTTCACTGATGTTTTAACGTCATGGGTTCAGAGTAGTTTCGAATATTGTTGACTGGATCATACATACCTGAAATCAAAAATTATGTTTTTTCATTAGTTCAGTATTTTGCAGGGTGAGTTTCATTCAGTTGTACTTTTTACTTGAAGATGGAAGCATTGTATAATTTGCGGAAAAATTTTAAAACGCTTTTCTTGTGAGGAACAATCATTTTGTTTCAATATGGCTTATTACCGAGGCAATCCAATAATTAATTCGATGAATTATATCTATTCGAGCTGTTTCATCAAGTCTCATTGAGAAATTAAATTTTTTCTTCTTTTCTGTTAATACTGTAAGCATCTTTCATACTATCATTTATAATATATATTTATGTAGGAAGTATTTATTATTCATAACACGGATATCATCGACAGATGATTGAGTGTCACCAAGTAATCAAAACGATACCGAAACCTGATATTGGATGATGTATGGTTTAACTCAAAACCGGTACATATATGTGTAGTTATTGAGAAATGGAATTCAGAGCGATATGCTGCGATGTTAATTCCTACTGCGGAATTCTCGAAGACGTGGCGTCCGCTCCAATAACGTCGATGCGGGTCAATGATTTGGAATTTCGAAAAAATTAAAAACTCGGAACTGATTCCCGGGAAGAATATAGAGAGAAGAAATATTGAAAAAAAATTTCGATCAACTTTTTCTTTTTTCATAACAGAATTTTTTTTTCCCATTGTCGAGAAGTGGATTCTTCAGGCCAAGTGCGGATTTGATTTCACGTTCGCCGGGGCAAATACGTGATCTTTACGAATGATGCAGCAGGTCGGTATCCTCTTCAGGCAGAGTGTCGTATGCCTTGAAAAGGAAGTCGATAACTACAGACCGCGAGGAAGTAATCCAATGTATTATCCAGGAAGGAAGATATAGAATATCGGTTTATGGGGCGTAATTATTTCTTCAATATCACGGACGATTAATCTTCCTAATTGACAGGTTTTGTGGCATGCTTCAGGGAGTTCCATCCTCACCTGTTTACATTGTGAGTTTATGAATTCTTTTTCTTTTCCCGATTAGTCATCATCATGTGTGATAGATTAAGATTTTTAAGAATCTGATTTTTCAAATGTTTCGAAGGAAAAGTCGAAGAGGATCATCTCTATTTCAATATTATTTGTCAATTTCTTCCTATCATGAAATTATACACTTGAACTGTTATCCATGAATGATTTTTGTAATTAAATAAGTCCTTCTGCGAAACTTTTCCGATGTTTCAATTTAACAATACAAATAGAATGAGAAAAATTCGGAGAAATTCTTCAATACACTGATTGGAATCTCTCACCCTGAGTCCCAAGTTAGCTCAAAGCTATCTCCTACGTCCAATATCGAGGAATTCTTCTACAGGCGAAACGATCTATTTAAATAATTATTCAAAATTCAGAGCAGAGAGTTATAAATTTCATTTTCATTCAATATTCACAAGTGTATTGTTGAGAATGCCTAAGCCTATACGCTCATACTGTTCAATTCTCCTCAGTTAATGTCAAAGTCAAACCAGAAAAAATTTATCGTTAGTATAAGCGCTTAATTAGCCGGAAATACCGAAAATCATGAAACGGCTTCATTCTTGTAACTACAGTTACACAGACAAGGTGAGATTTAAAATATATAGTTATGTAGTGAAGAGAAAAGGCATCAGGGAAGAAGGTCATTTCACCATGATTATACATGCCGATCGATTTCTCGATGAAAGTCCTCACTCGATAAAGACGGAGAGGACGTGAGTGACTGCATAGCGTTTCGGACAATAAATGAATACGAGTTCTGTGAAATGAAATCTGACATCCATCATGAATACTGGATATATCCAGAGGGAAATTGGATGGACATTTATATGTCCATTCGAAAATAGAGAAGAGAGAATCACTGAACGTTTACATTCATCATTCAATGTGGAAAATAATCATGTTTTACATGAAGAGTTTTGTTTCAAAAAATCTACAGAATAAGGTGGATGGGAGAACGTATTTATAAACATTCAGTAGATGGCTTTTATTTCGAGAATATGTCGAGAGATATTTCCTTATAAAGATAAGTTATACACCTGTTACGAAAAAGAGCTTAGCGATTAATTCTCCTGAACCTGAGTATTTATGAGATGATAAAAGAGTATAACGTTCATGTCATTCTTGGAGCAATCTCCTTCCACCTTTTTACGATATAATAAGAGCATAATTTCACGAGTTACAATAAGATAGTGATTCACAATTGCCGTTGACCTACAATTGGATTGCCAATGTCTCTCTTCATCAACGGTGAACAGGTACAAGTATGCGTGTTTACCATATAGCAGCACTTGACAATTTGCGAATCGATGTTTGACTGAGTGTTCACTCATCAAAGTCCTAACCATACAACCCACTCCTGTAGATGGAAAATTATGTTGCGATAAAGGATAATATAGAAAAATACATAATTTGATATTTTCCGTGAATTTGGAAAAATGATGAATTTATTTGAATGCATTTGGAATACAATGGCTTCATTGGTAAATGATTCAGGGTTCTTTTTGAAAAGTAGGAATACTATAAATTCAATGGAGGATGAAATATTTTTCCAACTTCCGATAAATCATTTGACACTTTGTCCTCAAATCAATCATTCCAGAGATAAATTCGTAATAATTTCGGAAAATTTTACGTTCCATTTACATCATTGTACCCTTGCACAATTGAGAGAATGGATTTTCAATGTTCATTGACCCTAGCTCCTCTTCAAATTTTAGACAACTTGTTTTCTTTCGAAGATTACCTCTCGTCAGTCTATTATTGCATGAAAAAAAAAAAAAACATTTCCTCTCGTGAGGAAAAATCTATTATCATTGCCAATGAATACGCCAGCGATTAAACTCCAATGATTTGATGGACGATGATTTGATCATAGGTTAAATTTATCTCGATGACGTGTCCTCGAATCTGAGTTTGAAAAGAAAAAAAAGAGAAAGCATTATGCAACGAGCGCCACTCGGGTCCGCATACAGAGTAATGCGAGTGAACCAAGTCTTATTTATACAACACATGTCCGTCGTATGGATAAACGCTCATTGATATGCACCTAACGATCTTTACCATTGTTTTCCGTCATGGTTAAAGGTTACGATTTCAACTAATACAGAAGTAGGTATTAGTTGGAGAAGTTCATCTGTCCAAATATCTCAATCTATTGAGCGTCCAGCCGTTTGTCTGTTTAATAGAACATTCCTCATTGCGAGTAACAGAAAATTGCAGGGGACCGGAGCAGCATGAAAAAGCATTGTGAAGATACTATTCTACAGTCTACAACTAAACCCTTAACTTTCTTTTTTTCCGAATCAAAAGGTATTGATTGATTGATTCTCATTCACTTCAGGTAACGAGAACTAATTGGATAATGTTAATGAATACAAAATTTCAGTAATAAAAAAAAGAGTTGACGAATTCGCATCAAGCAAAGCTCCAGATTGAATTGAAATGAGAAAATGAAAGTTTCATGTTCAAGTTTCAGATTCCAGTAAACAGAGTATGGAGTGGAAAAAAATTGAGGAGAATTGAAAATAAATAGGGGATTTATTCTTCGAAGAATTCGTTCATAGGAAGCATTCATATAACCGCCTACAGTCATGACGTGACTACGAAAAACCTCGAGAAGCTTTAGCTGACTAGTGGTGGCAGGGCGTGATATCGATTTCCGTCCCAAGGTTGCTCCTTGAATAATCCACCAACAGAATAGACATGCACATAGCCTAGGCCTTCTAGACGATCTTCCAATATATGTCTTCCCTTTTGTTTTCACCAAAACCCGCATTCTAAAAAGCCTCATTCTTCTCCTCTCTTTACCATTCAACGAAAATTTTTTTATTCCAAAATTGAAATATCGGGTAGAATATTACTACTCTTAGTCCCACAGACATCGATTTTCATCAGTGGAAAAATTGAGATTTATGCCCTGAGGAATATTTTTCAGTGCAAACGTTTATGGGTGTCAACAATCATCAGTACATCACCGCCACTACAGGTGCATGCCTGAAATGGTGGGTAGTTGCATAATACATTTATGAGTGTAACGAGGCTTATCCCGGCTCACAAGGTCAACAATGATGATTAAAAAAAGTATTACGATGAGTCACTTCAAGATTCTTGCATTGTGAAGATCTACGTATAAATATAAATATAAGTATAAATTCATTTTCAACTAAACAAGAGATTTGAATAATTCAACTTCTCACTCATTCTAACAGTCACCACCGTCGGTTCAAGAGAACTATTTTAAAAACAAATCGTTATACTCAAGGATTTAGATTTCTTCAGAAAATTTTTTCTAAATTGAGAATGTGATTGAAAAAAACGAGGAGTCCATCTTCTGGGATCGATTTTTATGAACAAAAATATGAAGAATTCAAACAAATTTAGACATCACAGGAATTAGGTTTCCAACAATGCCTTTTTGGTTCAATCATATCACTCAAGGATAGAAATTATGAATATTGTTCGAACATATGATGACCTCATTTTTTTTCCTGCAATCGATCCTTCATAAAAATTTGAATATGAAATGAATTTGTTTGACATGTAAAGAAGTTGGAATAATTTTTTGCAATTGGAATAAACGTGTGGCTTATCAATAATTTATGAGAATTAGAAGGGGGGTCTTGATGACAAATAGAATTTTGAAATAATTTTTCAGATTTTCACTTTAAATGAATTTAACCCTCAAGTCTCAGTATCAAGTTTGCTGAATGAGTCCCGTCATCATAGATAAAAAATTTATGACTGCTTATCGAGACATTTTACGCTCTTGAGATATTGCTAATGAAATAATTACCAAAATTTCATCCTTTCTTGACTGAATAATGTGTATCGGAATGTCGGCCACTAACTTTTGTAAAATTTTCGTCAACTCATCTTTCCAAAAAATTTCACCCCCGTAGGAAATTTCGGAGAGTGGAAAATTCTCATGAACTAACCAATGACTTGTCTCAGGTAGCTATGCAGCTAGTGACTTCGCCTAACGGGGGTTTCTATACGTTTCTATGGCGAAATGTTCAGGCGGCGAGAGCGTTGGTTCGCTGCCCTCAGAGAATAGGTTGGATAGATGTGGCGCGCCGTCCGGTAAATATTGCCTTGTACTGTGGTGCTTTCCAGTCACTATAGGCTACACTATATCGCATATATGTACGTTTTGTTGTGGATATACAGTCTCAGTTCTCAGTGCCCCGCTCTCCTCTCTCTAATTTTCTTCCCCCGGCGGCTATCCATCCTTTTTTTTCTTTCTCTCGGTATTTCACCGACATAAAACAAGGGGCCATTTATTTCAAATTTGGTCGCGTGTGTCGCAGACATTGTGACCTCATTTTTAACCGCAAATTATTAATGGCTCTCCACTCTTAGTATTTGTTAAAATCTTTTCCGGTAGATTGTACATTTTAGAATGAAAGTATCGATGAAACAGAACTGAATATAAACAAGCAGGCGTAGAGGCCATGCAGCTGTAGATATGCTTTGTTTCCTTGCCATCAATAAATTGATGGTGAGCTTCCGGATGGTTCTTTAAATTGAACTGGTCCAGCTAGCCGAATAGTGAGAGGACACGTTAGAATGGAACAAATTCAATTTCGCGATTTGCAGGACTTTGTTGCTTCTTCGTTTATATTTTGTTTGAAGGTGCGAACGTTTTTTTACTCGATTTCTTGATTGGAGATCCATCGGGGGGTTATGGGGAAGTATTGGGAATTTTTACAGAATTCTGGAACTGGTTGAACTATTGGAAAAATGAGGGGGTACTGGTGACAAAATCACACAAATGGTAACGCTGTTAACATATTCAATCATCTAACTTCGTTCTCACAGGTACAGATTACAAGAATTTTCAGTGGAAAATAGAAAAATGGCCATATCTGGAAAACTACATGAATGAATATACATATTTTGTTATTATCGTAATTCCCTAACGAATATATCTCTGGAACTGACCGTCCGATTGAGCTGATTTTTAATACCAAACATGACTATCATAAGAGTCACCTTCATGACAAATTTCAAGTTGACGTCTTGATTTCTTCGAAAGTTAGAGCGATTACAATTATTTTCGGTGAAAAACGGAAAAGTGGCCATATCTCAAAAACTTTGTATCGACGGGTATACATATTTTGCTTGATTGAGATAGATAATATTGAGACAAAGATTTTGAAGAAAAAAAGAATCAAATCGGTGCAGCCATTTTCGAGATATTGACGTCAAAAGATTTACAAACAAATCACTATTTCTCAAAAACTACTTGACCGATCAACAATCTATCAAAATTTCAGATTTTTTGGGAATGATTTTCCATTTACGAAAAAGTGACCACTGAGTGGACATCCGCACATACGGTCATTGGCTCCAAACTTCGTATTTTTATGTTTCAGACCATTCTACATCATTTCCAGCGATAATTGGAAAATGTGAAAATGGAATGATTACAAGGCTTCCATCCGGAAGCAAAAAATATCAAATTATTCCTCTCGTTTATATTTTCAATCGACAAAATTATCATCTATCAATAAAATGGCCATCATTTTTGATTCCGGTTTACTATTCGAATCGGTCAACTCTATTGGTTATTTTGAAAATTTTGTCAATGCACATCATCAGGTGTTGGTCCGCGAAGGATCTAAGAGAAAAAAAAATAATTTTTTCATTCACACGTTTCGCGTTTCCTCCTATTGTTCAATGCAGATCCTCACACGAGAGATTCCCGGTAGTTTACCACAGTGTTATATTCCAATTTTACGGCTCTTTATCGGTGTCTAGGATATAAAACGACGTTTCGCCTTTCTAAGTTTCCACCTGTGCCATTCTAAAACGTGACAACTCTGCGGTTTAAATTCTTATAAAGAGGTAAGTGTACTTTTTCTTCTCTCATTGTTTTTGAATGTAATCTTCATTCGAATAATTTTTGAGTATCCCATTGGAAAGTTGGAGAAACTCTTTATTGAAATCGTCATGAGAATTATAACTCATAGAAAAAAAAATTCTCCTCCTTTTTTGTTATGAATATGTACTTTTGCTAATTTCTTGATAGAAAATGAGAGTTATCCATTTTTCTTACAAAAACGGTGAAGAATAGAAGACGATTGCAAAATTTGTATACGCTTCATTTCGCAAACATCTCGTTAATCAGTACATAAAAAAAAATCGTTTTTTTGTGAAGAGTTTGATGAGCTTTAAAATTGTCTAATAACATTTTTTTCCGTCAGAGCTGTAGATTTTTAGAGATATTATCAGAATCGGTATCAAAGTTCGACACTCGTTCTCGAACCTCTTTGTTACAATTTGCTATTTGTTCTCTCTTCATTTAATTACCATAATCTATTATGAAGAATGAATATCTCAGACAGCAAAAATAATCTTTGATTAATCTCCTTCTAAGAATGGAACATCAATCCCCCTTCTGGTTTTGATAAACAATTAATGAAAATGATACAATTGATAGTTTAATGTCCGCTAGTATGATTTCGATTTTAGAGAGTAATTCCAAAGGAGAAAATATGGCATATATATATAAAGCTCGACCTTCTAGCATTGGTGTTCGGTTAACCCACTTCCATATTGGTAGTTGAAATTAATCGTCTCTTTTCAGTCCTGGCACCTCGACCCGCTTATCATTATCCCATGCGCACGTTACTATGTATATGAATTCCATGCAATCATGATACATTATGAGATGGCAGATTGGAAGAATGAGAGAAAGCTCGTTTTTTTCATATTACTATTGTGTTAAGTGTCATCTTGCGGCAACTCTTTGAGCCCTAAAATTCATATTACGACGAGGCCCGCACTCCTCTCAACGACGGATCAACCACAATCCCTGACTCCTCCAATGCGATACGTAAATATCTGTTTGTATGCGTTACTCCGATTACGTGCAAAGAGTGAACTAAACTCGTGTTATGTACACTAGTAATATCATTGGTAGTTGCACAATTTTTATTCCCGTGATAGTAATCTAGTACGAGGCTTTATATTAATTCGTCGTAACGTTTCAGTCCATTCATTCTAACATCTCGATGTGAATAAAATGCCAGACGTAGTTAGAGTGGATAAATCATTCTTACTAGTTGCTGATTAGACAAGAAATAAAAGTCATTTCCATTCATGGCATCTCCTTAATTCTCTTAACTAAAATGAAAGCTAGCTGAATTCCGTAGACTTGTTGTTTATGTTGTGCAATTATGGTGAATGATAAACATTACAGTAGACTCTCGTGATAGTAGAATTTCCCTTCATATCAATTTTCTTTGACGATCAACGCTTACCCCACTCACTCTTACATTCGCTCTTTATGATGTAAACATTGCCGTATGTATTTTTTTTCTCTCGACCTTTATGTGGTCCACATTTTGTTTTTTTTCTCTTCTTGAGATTTCCAAAGATTAGCGTCAGAGGGAGAATAGAGAAATATAGTCGAATTCTCCGAATTCACTTTCCCTATTTCTCCCATGCGTTTGATTATACCGAGAGTTTATTGATGCTAAATATTCTGGAGTTGTTGGAGAAATTGAATGATTTGAATTATTGCGAGGAAACTTTATTAAATATTTAATTTATTTATTTTTCCTTCAGAAAAGTTTCTGAGGGCTGAGACCTAAGATTCAATTAGCTAACAGAGCTTGATAGTGCAACTATTTCATCATTTTTCCACAGTTTTCAAGTGAAATTTCTTGAAATACTCAGGACACTGAATCAATTTAGCAATCAATCCCAATTAGAATATCAATGTAATTCGACATAACGAATTGACAGAAAGTAGTAAAATTCAAAAGTCACTAGTATATTCAACTCCCAATAAACTCGAAATTCAACTGAATTGAATGTGGCATTTAATGAACAGGGAAATTATCATATCACGTCCGACATTCACTAAACCAATTCAAAGAAATTGCGTTATATTTATGATAAAATTATTGGAGCAGGTAATGGATCGTTCGAATGCTCTATAATACTAATGAAAAATTCACGTCCAAGAACATCGAAACACTTATCAAAGTTGGAACTTTATACAATGACCTTCGCTTATACCCAAACTTAATGCAGAGAATGTTTGAGAAATAAAAAGAAAAATATACATTCTCCGTGTAAACAATGCTCTCAACAATTCTTCATTCCAGTAAATTGAATATAAATAGATTTTTTGAAAGTGGTGTGATATATATAAATAAATGTGACTCGCATTAATGTGTGTAAAGTACGACGGAATGTGATAGCGACCGGTGAGAGTCCAGGGCGAGTTGGACAGCCGCCAATTTGTGCTACATCCAAGAGTGTTCAACTGACGTACCGAGTACTTTGCACCGGTGGGAAGTTGCAATTCTCTCCCCACTCTGCACTCATTCCAAAACCCAATAAATATCGGGCAATGAACCACTAACAAATTTCATATTCTTTTTATTCCTTCAGCAGCAGTTTTTTTCTTGTCCCGCCAACGTAACATTGTACTAAATGAATGCCGATTGAATGGATCGAAAGAATGTTAACAATTCTTCAATATTTAGAATTCACTCTTTTCATTCAGCTTTAACTTTAAAACAAAACAATTATCTCTGTATGCTAGAAAAATAATCTAATCAATAAAATTTCATGAATTAAAAATCATTTATAATGGATTCAGAATTCTAGAAAATGTTTATCAGCGAAATATTTTCCATTTCACATGAAATTTTTCCAATAATTGCCTCATCACGCTCATCCCTCATCAGAAATTTAATGAAAGAAAAATCGAAGCGATGACTTCTGAAAAGCTCTGTGAAGCGCAAAATTATGACAAAAGAGAAGTGCAACCACTCGATGTGAGAATTATCGACTTTTATCCCCTGTCTCGCATTTCCGACTCGTCGTACGTGACAGTGTCAGTATCACGTACGTAAAACGCTGACTTTTTTTTTCTTGTAAATTCTGTATTTTTCATTTTCACGTCCTGAGGATGACGAGCTACCTGTTATTTTTGGTTGAAAAAAAAATCCCGTATTTCGCCTTGTTCCACATTTGATGGACCAATGGTAAAGAGAATCAACAGTTTTTATACGCATTTTTGATTTTCGTTTCTACAGATGTTCAACTCACCTCATGACGTAGAGCCATTCACGTCACTGGATTTTTAAAAATAATATTTTTCTGTCTCCTGTCTGTTATTGCCAAAGATTTTATTTTCCTCTGCTCTTGTTTCATGATATTCTTGAATGTTTTCAATTACTTGTTTTCCATTGAATTATCATTCAATCAAAATTCAAATAATTCAAGGGAATTGAAGTGAAGAAATTTTAACACTAACCGATAATAACGAATCAGTAATATTATACAAAAATCATGATTACAGAGACTGTCAGGGTTGAATGTACTCATTCCGATTTGATTACTCAGTTGAATTATGAAATATATCGAAGAAAACATACCAGAAAAGCTAAAACTCATAACATCTAATAATTACGATTGATTCCTATAGTGAAAAACAGTTTCCAAATAATCCAAATGAAATAAATCCATTGAATTAACACTAACTGCTGATAAGAAATGCTAAAAATAATCCAAAATTCAAGATTACAGAGAGAGAGAGGGAATGACTTTTTATGTCACCGTTCTAATTTGATGATGACTCAAGAAAAAATCCAAAACATGAACTAATTAAATACTTGAGAATTCTTTAACATTAACGAGTTTTAGTATTTGTACTCCAATTTGATCACCAAATAAATCAAGAATATTGAAACTTATCACTTTATCAAATTCACAGAGGCCGTTAAAATTGAACGAGAAAGAATAGAAACTATTAAAATAATAATTGAGATTATTGGCGCCTCTGGTGGATCACCTGCGTAATTTCTCGTATTGCGTCACCGATAATTAATAGAAATTTTCCATATTAACGATCAGAAAATGACAATAATCAATTACCCATGGAAACCCTTCACATTTGAATTCCAACAGCGAAGGGAAAACAATACAAATTATACAAAATAATCAGACAATCTCTCTCCAATATTTTCAGTCAAACATTGTTTACGTGTTTATAATAGTGATGTACGCCTGCGGAAATCTGAAAACAAACAGGTGGAACGTCTGAGGTTCTACAGCACGTAACGTAGTCGTTCCTCTTTACAACCATGCAAGTGTTTTATTCCTCTCTCATTCTTCAAATACGCACATCACCCGATGTCAATATATCTCCATGTGTCTTTAAATCTCTCAAGTATAGGAGTCTCTCCCCTTTAATGGACAATTATCAGCGAGAGAATCCCCGAGGCTTAAAGAAATACAATTCACCCTTGAGGAATTTTTTCTCCTTTCGCGATAATACTTGATCCCTCATACTCACCAAAACGTTCCTTTCCTGGGCTACAAAGGTGCGCAGGTAAACGGTGTATCCTTCCAAAGAAAAACTAATAACCAATGAGAAAAAAAAAAAAGAGGAGAATGAAACCAAACTTGGACACGTGTGCACGTAACGAAATTCCTCACTCAATTCCACTCCACTAAAAAAAAAATCACTGAGACAAATCACTCAATATGATTTATATGATTCCCACCGGTGGGTAGGACGTACACGACAATTTCGGTTGTTTTTTTTAGCGGCACGAACGACCCCGTATTATTTTTCCGAGAAAACTGTACAAGTACTCATATTGCTGGCTCCACAGCGAATTGCCAGCTTCCCTCACTGATGGTCGACAATGGGCGTGGTTTAGTTGGCGTAGATGTACGGAAAGGCTCGAACATGGCCGATTGTGGTGGTGAATCATTGGTCAAGAATTGACGTATGAGAATGAGGGAAATGAGCGGAAAAAATTTAAAAAAGATGAGCGATATATTTTTTAGAAGAATAGAGTTCTATGGAATCTTTGGAATTGGTTTTGAAGAATATTCAGGGATTATTTATTATATCTTCGTCGTAGAGTGAAAGAGGCATAAGTGCCAAAAAAACCCCTTTTTAAAGTGAAAGGGGCGTATATACAAAATCGCTGTTTTTCCAGCTTTTCATTGAATTTCTGATTTTTGATTTCTGAAAAAATATCTAAGAAACATGTTTTAACAAGCAAGTGAAATTACCACTTTTTAACAAGACAGGGACGTATCTCCACACTTACACCTATTTCACATTACATGTTATGCACGTTATGTTTATCATAAAATAAAAGAGGAGTATATGCTCTTTTCACGGTTCTCTTCCATTTAAACAGCAGCTGACTCGATAAATGACTATGAATATCCTTCTATAGGAGATATTCACAAAATAATCGTCAGTTTTACTCAATTTTGATTTAGGTGATTGATTTGTATCAATTTTATTAACTGTTACTTCGGAAAAAATAAAATCCGTTAATTTCCAAAAATACGCGCCCAATACAAAATCTTACAGTTCAACAAATCACCGTGCGTGGTGTAACGCGCCTGATAGTGCGGCATTACAGCCGAAGACTGTATACATGTGTGTCTATGTGATAGTTTAGTGTTTACTGGTAAGTGGTGTGAGTCCAGCGTTGACCGTTGACTGTATCACTCTGCATTATGACATCCATCTGAGTTGAAACACGTTTCCATACCGGAACGCATAAATTTAATACACAAAAATGGCTCATTCTCACGTCATGCCAAACAAGGTAAATTTCATTAATAAATTTTATTCTCAATACGGAACAACTGTGTACGTGGATTTGTGGGGTGAGGGATACAGATAACCTCCAAGGACGAGCGTTGTGGATTGAATGCATAAGCTGGTTTGCCGTATCATTGACTAGACTATTGGGAATTACTCGAATGAAATTTAACTTTTTCAAATAAATGATTGTCATTGGTTTTTTTTTTTGTTCCAGAGCGAGGAGGAGATGACCCCTGAGGAGCGAATGAGGTATATTCAGTTTTATATAAATTCGAATTTGTATTTTTGAGTAAATTTATGGCTATTGATGATCGTTTATGAGGACTAATCATGGTGAATTTTCATTGTTTTTAGGGCAGAGCACATAAGGTTACACCAGTTACACAAGGGCCATGAGTCGATGCATGCTGAGATGTTGCTCATTTTATTAGTAACTTTGATTGTAGTTCAAGTGATTCTTGTTGAATGGAAAAAGAGGCATTTTAAGTCATACCAGGTAATCTGTCAAAATTAAATACTGCGAAAATATGGGAATCTATTTATTTTGCTATAAGACTGACATAATGATTTTTCATTGGTTCTTACAAGAATAATTAATAGTTGTGAAAGAAATTTTTTCCATTATGGATACATGAAGGGGATGATTTATTGATCGAAAATCAAATTTTATTATATATAAAAAAATCAAATCATCGTAGAAATAATGAATAAACCAGTCCTGAGTTTTTTCAATTAAAAAATCACAGATTTGGATTTCCAAAACATCTGCTCTCTTAGTATCTTCGAAAGTCACACAAAATCATGATATTTTCGAGAAAAAACTATTGTCTTTTGGATATCACCAAAGCCATCGGTACAAAACGAACATATTTTTTGAAAATATTTTTTGCATTCTAATCCATCCTCCAAAATGATGAGGATAATTCCAAACATGAAAATTATTATTTCTCAAGTCACAATATTTAGGCAATCGTTCCTCTGTTAATTAATTCATGTAATTACCGAGTCAGTGCTCGAGAATGCTCTGTCAAGTATGATGATGTTAAATAATATAGTTTACCTCATTTCAAATAAACAAAAAATATGGAATATTAATTTTCCTAATGATGATTCTTCTCTTTTCAGTTTGTTACATTAATAGGAGTATGGCTGATACCATTTGCCATGTGTCTGAGGAATTATTGGTGGAGATTTATATTCTTCTGGCTGTTATTCTCCTGCATTACAGGACTGGTTGTTAGAAAAGCCCTTCAAAGACCGATACGAGGAACTACACCTAGGTATGAACATGAAAAATTTAATTATGAATAGATACGATGGATTGAGCTGATATTCCCGATCTTACCAAATATGGAATTATTTTGATGATGATTCATTTTTGAATTTTTGTAGAAAATTACCTCAGCTATCGGAATAATTACATCAACAAAAATCTAATGACAGACTCATCCCTTTTTCCCACATCCTAATAGAATTGTTTCAACTAGTCAGATGAAATGTTTAATAATGTTTCCATTTCTGTTACAGATTAGTGTATAAATGGTTCTATTTTATTTATCGATTAAGTTACATCCTTGGAATAATTGGATATTTCATAGCCCTAGCCACATTTTTCGGATTAAATCTAGTCTTTGACTCTAAGGCACCAGTTTGGATGGATTGTGGATTGATGTTTTTATTTTATGGACTTTATTTTGGAGTTTTGGGACGTGATATTGCAGAAATATGTGCTGATAAAATGGCATGTCATATTGGGGTAATGATTTTTACACATAACACATTTTTCTTTCATTAAAAAATTTATCACATATGAGAATTTTAAAATTATTCAGAATGTGGAAGAAGAAGTTGTAAGAGAAAAAAAAAGAGATTAGGTAACAAAATTTGCTACACATTATTTTGTAAATCTTTCCAAAATTCAGAGACTTATAGAAGAATTTCGAAAAATCTCATCTGATATTAATGACATTTCCCATGTGTTTCTTCTAAAGATATTTTGCAAAATAATGTAAAAATTCAATGTGATCTTGCCTCAAAAACCATTTTTAAGGATCAAAAGTGGTCCTGGGATTTATATCGATACATTTCACAGTTTCATGATTGATGGATTATCTCCAAGAGTGATTTTTTGACAACATTTTTTAGTTTAGAAAAAAAGTTGCCCAACAAAATTTTATTTCTGCGATGAATGCATATTACAATGAATCCAAAATACAAAATAGAATATTTTACCCATTTCAATACAATTAATTTTTTCCTCCAGTACTATACACCCAAAAGTATGCCAACGAGGACCCTAGATCCAGGAGTCTGTGCTGTATGCGGCAATAAACTCCTCGTCTCAGAGCACGAGGAAGGTGTCATAGAGAATACCTACAAGCTGAGCTGTGACCATGTGTTTCATGAGTTTTGTATAAGAGGCTGGTGTATCGTTGGGAAAAAACAGATGTGTCCATACTGCAAGGAAAAAGTTGATCTCAAGAAGATGTTCTGCAATCCGTATCCTTTTTCCATCATCGACATCAAATTAAAATGCTAAATACTTAGACAAAATGAACTTTTTCTCTATTTCTAAAGGGCAAAAGAAAATTCTCTCAATATTTCATTTTCCAAGGAATTTTTATTTTTCCCTTAACATTTCATTATTGAAGGTGGGAAAGACCACATGTGTTATTTGGCCAATTACTCGACTGGATTCGATGGCTAGTGGCTTGGCAGCCACTAATATTGTTACTAGTTCAAGGTATCAATTGGGCATTTGGCCTCGAGTAAGTAAGCAGCTGAGATGAGACAAGGAGCACCCTACTGTGTCACATTTCACTCACACAAGCTGGAATTCATTATCAGGCGCTGCAAATAATATTTCTATACGATTCTCTCCATTCGATTACATAATGAGGTGTTGAAATGGGATGAGGAAAAATATTGAATGCCTTTTATTCATCAAATATCTTAGAAACGAGCAGGCTCAGGATAATTTTTCACGAGGCCTTTCTGCTTGGTGATGATATTTTCCACTGAGAAGGTTTCATCAATTCATTATGCAAATAGTCCAACTTCCGTTTTCATCGATTAAAAATGTCTATTTACTTCTTAATAATAATTGATGAAAAAGTCATGCCTTGTACATCAGAACTATCTGATGAAACTTTTCACATTTTTCTTCAGTTTGTAAATTTCGTTCATGTCCATCTCGTGTTACTGACACGTGTAATTTTTTAAACATTCAGTAGCTAAATAATCACTAGTCAGGATTAAGAAAATTATTTCATCATAATATTAATTCTACGCCAGTATAAATTAACGTGAAGGAATCCTCTTTTCAAATTCCATTGTTACACGTGATTTTCACATTTTTATACATGGAATACGTGAATGTATAACTGGAATTTTAACTGATATGGAACTCACAGCATCAAATTACGAAACTAAATTCATTCGTAAATTGAGATCTTTCGCGTTACTAAATCCTTGATAGTACCTGAATTATCAGAAGATACTGTATCATGTTCTTTTTTTCCTTGTAAATTTGTACGTTTGTTGTAACTTGTTAATGTCTTCATAATTAATTCCTCGTCTATTGAATAAATTGTTCATTAACATATTTACTCCAATTGATTGAAACGATAAATCAAGAATTGCAATCGCGAAACAAATATTCTGTGAAAATATTAAACTGTAAATACGTGATAAAATAATAAAATATAGCAGCCACAGGTCATTGAATAAAAGACGAATTGTAAAAAAAAAAAAACAGAAAATTGAGAGAATAAAACATTGCGCAGTATTGAACAAAGCTAAAGATTTTGTTTTTTTTTTTTTTCATCACTCTGCTAGTGCACAGTTTCACTCATGAACAAGCCTGTAAAGAAAGAGAGTGAAGAAATTACGCGAATTTTCATTTTTTTCCGGTATGATCGTGGCATTGAACGAGACTAGACTACGCAACGCGGAGTCAAGTTCTTGATGAATATATCTGAATCTGATAGAAGTAACGAAATTTTCATATGAACATTTCTTCGTAGTCTTTCTTCCCATCGACTACAGGAAAAGAAGACGGACCCTCATGAACATTGTGCTATCGGAACGCGAAATTTTGATGGGGAAATTTTGAACGGGGAAATAAACTCTTAGAACCCGCCTGATTGCAGGTTCAGACTTTTCGAATGTGGAAAAAAAACATCCAATTCTTTAGATTCATCCCTTCACCCTCTTCCATTACATGGCTCTATCCGACAGATTTTCGATACAATTTCGAAGAAATTACACCAAAATGACACTCAAATATTCAAACAATTTTTTCAGATTTTCTGATCCAGCCAAACACGCCGCTAAAATTGAATGAGGCAGAGCTCCAGAAAGAAAAAAGAAGAAAAAAATTTTCGAAACAGACCAAAATAATAAAAAATATTGCGTTTTTGAACTACGTTTGTGGTTTCGATAAAAAACAGATTTTTTTGAAATGAATATCAATTAAGCATAAAATGATTTTCATCGTAAATCACGCTTGTGCGAAGCCTTCTAGATAATTACATACACCATTTTCATTTCACTATATTCATTTATACAAAAAATAGAAACTGTTATAGTGTTCAATGACGAAATTGTTTGCTTTCCCTGTGGACCGGAAAAGACATGTTGTGATAGGATTAATAAGGATGTGGAACAGGGTATTTACAAAAATTATAGAAATTGGACAATTTTATAGATATATTCATTCTGTACTCAGCGTGTAAGAGTACAGTAAAGTTCCCTTACATTTCCGCTTCCTTACCTTTCCCAATCACTCTCCGTCTTACATTGGCCAAATTACCCGACCCGAGAAATTGGAGGTGCCGACGAGGGGCTACTCACTCCATGATTGAGTGACACCATGACTTCAAAATGAAGTCGATTTCAGCCTGTGATTTCAATGATTTCAGAAGGATCTGATTTCAGTGATTTCAAGTATCATACGGCATGATTTCGTGACTGCAATTGACTTCAAATGATTTCATAAATTTGAAATCAAATCTTTCAGATGGAATGAAATTACTGAATCAGTTCATTAATTAATATTCGAGTGAATGAAGAAGGGTGAGGCAGAATGGACCGTTGTTAATATTTAAAACCAAATAACTTTTAAACTCTGTATTGCAACAAAACATTATCATACATTAATGAGTACAGATATAAATTATTACATCAGCTGAATCTCTTGAAAATATTGTTCCATTTCCCCAAGAATACTAGCTGTCATCTAGTTTCAAACTTCCACTTTCAGTTATCAAAGGAGGTGAGATAGTTCTCCGATACTGCTTTATATCGATATAGCCATGTGCACTCATTGTCTGCATTTTTAGACAATTAACTTACTCCACCTTTTGCCACCTCAAGAATCGTATGCTTGACAAATAAAAAGGGAATTCTCAGGAATAAGAATACGGGAGTGAATGCGAGATCTTATGTTTGTTGTTGGTAGAGCCGTCGAATTGGAAAATCGAAATTATGCCCGTGTCACAAACAGTACAAGTGATTTCGGATTTTTGATTCATTGAATTCAATTGATTTCATTGATTTCCGAGATGATTTCAAAACTGATTTCAAAACTGATTTCAGCGAGTTGAAATCCCCTGACTTCACTGATTACAATGACTTCAATGATTTCAATTGATTTTAATGTGATTTCAAAGTGATTTCATCACAGAGTGGCGCCATGATTTCAGGAGTGAGTAGCCCCTCGGGTGCCGACTTTGGAAATTTCTTTCGATATGTAAAAAGGTTTATTGATTCAATTTCTCGATCGGAGGTTCATCGGGGGGTCCTGGAGAAATACCTCCTAAATCGGCAGCAAAAAAAACGTGTTCTACTATGCCAAAAGAGAGGGAGAGTGTTAGAAGGCAAAATTGGCCAAATTACCCGACCCGAGAAATTGGAGGTGCCGAAAAAGGTTTATTGATTCAATTTCTCGATCGGAGGTTCATCGGGGGGTCCTGGAGAAATACCCCCTAAATCGGCAACAAGAAAAACCGTGTCCTACTATGCCAAAAGTGAGGGAGAGTGTTAGAAGAGAAAATTAGCCAAATTACCCGACCCGAGAAAATGGAGGTGCCGACTTTGGAATTTTCTTTCGATATCTAAAAAGGTTTATTGATTCAATTTCTCGATCGGAGGTTCATTGGGGGGTCCTGGAAAAATACCTCCTAAATCGGCAGTAAAAAAAAACGTGTCCTACTATGCCAGAAGTGAGGGAGAGTGTTAGAAGACAAAATTAGCCAAATTACCCGACCCGAGAAAATGGAGGTGCCGACTTTGGAATTTTCTTTCGATATCTAAAAAGGTTTATTGATTCAATTTCTCGATCGGAGGTTCATCGGGGGGTCCTGGAGAAATACCTCCTAAATCGGCAGCAAAAAAAACGTGTTCTACTATGCCAAAAGTGAGGAAGAGTGTTAGAAGGCAAAATTGGCCAAATTATGAGTCCTCTTTCGATACCGGTTACAAGCCACTATTTGTTATTCAATAGTGTCCTCCCGTCATTGATGTCTGGTAAAATTTAAATTAAAAATTCCTCTTTCTTCAATCAGTAATGCTCTATGATCTACAGCATGGGGTTGAAATTGAAATCGGCAATGTCTCACCTACATTCGCACTGAAGCCACATTTTGTCAGCGAACTACTGAATCCTGTCCGTCGTCATGATTCAAAGGAGGTAAGCCCATAGTCATCAGCTGAAACACATGATATTGCACCGTCACCAACCCCATCAGTTCTTTTCCAGAAGCCGGCGGCCAATGGCCTTCGTAGATCTTGCCAAGGTTTTGGGTCCCAAGTAGGTTTATCAACTCGAGAATGAAACATTCGATTGATGAATACGTCGATTATGATGATAACGAGTATGGAGTATTAGTTCACACAGCGCATTCTTTGATCTTTTGAGTTCCCGGTTGACACTTACCTTCGAATCTTATTCTCCAATCAGATCAGGGATCAGATTACGAATCGAATGCTGAATGAAAACTGCAAATTAAATCCGCGAATTAAACGGCTGCGACCGTGAGGCTCGGAATCAAACCCATGAAACCGCGAATCAGAACCGTGAGATCATAATTCAAAATGATGAAATCGTGAATTAACCCTTTCTCTGATTAAATATAATGCTGACAAATACTTCTACTATTTGGAGATGGGCTTCACCTCTTATAGTGTTCTAGAGGATCTCATACAAAACGGTAGAGCTCCATCCATACATTGTAACTGGAATAACACGTCACAATATGCAGCTTCTCAAATCTTTACATTGTCAGCGTTTCATGAATGACACTTTGTTGGCGATAACCTTGATCATATTCTCTTACTTTATTAATGCTTTTTCAACAATTTACATCAGAAGATAACATGCTCGAAAGTAAACTATTCGATCACATTGGTTTCTACAGCTCGTTTTGTTATGCTTTTATCAATGGAACATTGAATTTTTCAATAAGAGTTATTTGTCATTTATATGATCAGTTCCACTCAGTTATTCACAGAAAATCATTCTCTACCTACTCCATACATATCGTTTCCTTTATCAATATATTTGTAACTGGAAGCCCTAGACTACTAGGTTTTACATGGACGATGTCAATGATTCTGTTATCAAAACATAAGCTATCTGCATAAATCCCTGAGGAGAATGATGGATACTGCGAAAGAAAATTGCCTCCCCCGTAGATAGACTCCAGATTGGACTCTCCAGACCGCTGCATCACATCCGCTAGCACCTGAAGAAAAACAAAAGTTTGCGATGATAATTTCTATGTCACACCAAAAGTTGCTAAGGAATATGCGCGAAATTACGACATCGCGGAGTTATTGCTCGCACTTAATTCAAATTTTAATATTAGGGTTAGGGCCAGCTCACTGAACTTGGACAACTAGTTAGAGCCACTGAATTATTAGCTTGAATTTTTGACGGTCAACACTTTTCTTGGGATGATTTCAGTTTTCCGATGGAAAATAGCTGAACTCGTCAAGAACAAGAGTGATGGGTGTTGAAATAATTCAAATGCAATCAAAAATGCCAAAATAAGTGAAAATTTACCATTTTTGCGCAGCTGGAAAGTGAGAAAACGTCGCAATACTTTCAAGGAGAGAGGGCAGCGCGCCAAATACAAATCTGAGGTATTTCTTATTTTCCGCCGATAAATAAACGTAGGAAATTAAGAATTGAGAAAAAAATGAATAGATTACAAAAAAAATCAGGGAATCTCTTTAAAGTACGATATAGTTTTGATTGTAACAGCTTCTAGAAGCACGGATATAAATATTGAAGTAAACAAGTAGGCGGCAGCGACATGCGGCTATAGATTAGTAACTTTAGATTTGCGGTTGTGGAGTTTGTTAATTTTACGTGTGCGTTTTTTTTCGCCATCAATCAATTGATGGAGCGCTTCCGAATGGTCCTTTCGATCCTTTTCGCGTATTGTTATAGTAAATGTTTTGCATTTCATATCTCGAAAGTTGAATATTTCCGGAACCACTTGTCCATTTGAGCTGATTTTAAATACCAAACATTACAATCATAAGAGATACCTTCATGCCAAATTTGAAGTTGATATCTCGTTTTTTTCAAAAGTTAGCATGTTTACAAGGATTTTCAATGAAAAATGGAAAACTAGCCATATCTCGAAAACTTTCTACCAACGGGTATACATATTTTGATTGATTAAGATAGAGAACATCGAGACGAAAATTTTGAAAAAAAAAAAAAAAATCGATCCAGTCATTTTCGAGATATTGAAGAAAAACGAATTTTTGATACATAGCAATATCTCAGGAACTAATCGATCGATCGAGCTGAAATTTGGCACAGAACTAGCCCCATCTAATTCCAATTATCTCACAAAATTTCAGATTTTTCGGAACTCTTTTACACGTTTAAGGATGTTAGTGTGCATCCCCCATGGAAATTTATATATATGGGGCGAAAACATATTTCACATATTTTAAACACAGGAAATATATGAAATTGGCACATGAAATATATTTTTTTCCGTATGGGCAGTCAGAGGGTGTTTGAAAAATGCAGCCAAAATTCCCAAAATTTTTTTGACACATTCTTTGATTTTTTTAAAAACCGTGTGCAAAGTTTCAGATTTTTCGCAAGCGTAGATAAAATGTTATTAATTTTCGAAAAAATGCTATTTAACACGGAGTCTTATGGGAATTCAGAAAAAAAATTCAAAAGCAATGCAAAAATGCAGCCAATGTCACGAAAATTTGCACACGCGTAAAATGTTCATAAATGGACATATGAAAAAAATTTCATTTCGATTGCGAGCATTGTTTAAGCAAAATTATTAAAAAACTCACATAAATCAGAATTTCAGCGCGCGCAGCTCGGAATAGCGACAACGTCGTAACAACCAACTGAGTGAGGGTAAGCGCGGTCTATTCAAACGCATCCAATGAGAGAGCAACTCAGATGCGCACATCAACACTGCGCATGTCAGTACTGCTAACTTCTACAACCAAAATAATTTCTCTGTTGCCACGTTTTCCACTCACATGAATAATTTATCATTAATAATAAAAACGAGTTGCAAAAAATATTTAACCCCTGCAATATGTGTAGAGGAAAAATTCTAAAGCTATAGAAAAAAATCTATTTGACTATAAAACACTGCGAAAATGGGTTAATTATCCAATTGAAAAGTTGAAATTTTTTTGTTCAGGGATTGGATTTTTCAGAAAGAACAATAGATTCCCCTGCGTCCCACCGCCTACATGCCAACTGCACACTAACATCCTTAATCGTTAAATTTACGAAAAAGTGACCACTGGTCAGCATGACCACATACAGACATTTTCGCCAAACTTCGTATTTTTACGTTTCAGACCATTCTAGAACGTTTCCAAGCAAAATTGGAAAATGTCAAAATGGAACGATTACAATACTTCCATTCGGAAGCAAAAACGATAAAAATATTAATCAAATTCAACATAAATAAATTTTCATTCTTAATTAATTATCCACTTAAAGTGTAAGTAGATGATAATTATTTGGCATTTATTTTTTCTTATTATCAGCCAGAAAGTTGATAATTTCGTGGATCGTTTTCTTTTGAATTGCACCCATCAGTTTATTTTTAATTTTCTCATTGAAAAAATTGAAAATACCGGTAGCTTCAAGGGCTGAATGAATATCCTTGAGATTTCCACAACTAAGAGCAGCTGCCGCCGATCAAGACAGTCAGTACGTTGTTCTTGGGAGTCTACAACACATGCCTTGAGGAGAGTAATAAGAGAGTACAGAATTCTGAAATATGAAATACTCACCATGACTGTGGGGTGCTGCGTCACCAGTAATGGAGGCTATCAATGGCTTATCCTCGGTGATTCCTATTTCGGTTGAAGAAGTATATGCTCCTTCTATGGAGACGAAACAACCCAATCGTAGTTGACCATCTCGGAAATTATCACTGGAGAGTTTAAGTTCTAGGTCAGACGTGCTTTCTAACATCCGGTCCGTTGTCAAAATCTCTCTTCGTGTGATCATTGTATCGTTCCTCTGAAAAATTAAGTGCGTTTTTCATGAGATACCGTCCGCGTTAATAGTTCATCCACTGTGACGTTATGAGTTTTACCCGGAGGTAAAACTCAAGGTTAAAGGATTTAGTTCTTGGTTGGTGATAGTATTGGGAACTCTAGAGCTCCCTTTCTACGTTGTTATAATTATCCTTTATTCACTCCGCTCTCGGCTAACTTCGGCGGTGAGCTCACGGGGGGTTCGCTCACTCGGCGGATGTCGGGTGGAAGGATATCGGAAGGGTTGAGGTGTTCTCTCAATGAACATTCGCGTGTTAATCGGTAAAAGATGCTCTTATATTGTTCGTTAAATGTTCAGATACACTCAGGTGTTACGAGTGAGTTGGTATAGCGCGTAATTACTGATGTTAATGCGAGCTTGGAACTTTGACTCGACTCTATCTTGTATGGCTTAAGGCCTGAGCTCAGAGATCTGCTCTGTTTCGCTCCCGTTCGTATTCTGGTGCTCTGGTGAGTCCAGGGGACCCGCCGAAGCTCGCCAAAGTTCCAAGTTGCTGAGCTAAGCAGTCCCACGGTTTTTTTCACTAACACTATTTTGTGCCATCAATGACACAACCAATACACTTAAACAGTTCAGCCCACCTGAACTGAACTTGCAAAAACCGTGAGACTGCTTACCACGATGTCCAAATGACACCGTGGAATCGCTGATCGAAGCCTGGATGACAGGAAAGAGAAATCACATTTCTCTGTCCCTCCATCCGGTCCTATATGAACATTTCTTGGAATTATAACTAAATCGACGTATTGGCCGATCCCAATACGTCACACCACCAATCACTGGATTAAATAGGAGGCTTAATTTGGTGTCGGGAGGAAAGATGTGGGTATAATAATTGTTGGCCATTATAATAATTGACCTGATCATGATTTTTATTTATTTTTTTTTTGACGTGAAGCCGTCTATGGTTTTTCATGATATTATCTATAACATCAATGCACTGAGAGTGCTAATTATTTTGTTTTTAGTGAGAATCGCTTTTTGCTATTTTAATAGGGGAGGTAGGGGCAAAGCGGATCCTCTAAGAGAATTGTTTATTTCTTCAACTTTTTATTGGGAAAGGATTTGTCGTGGAGGTCAAAACTTGATTATAATTGAAATTAAGATTCGTCATTGAATTTTTTCGGAAATATTTGATGGGGGCAAAGTGGACCCTCTGTTTTTCGTTATATTATGTTTTTCTTCACTAAAAATTTCCAAATATTAATATCCTAAGTAACGGAATTACAAATACTAGCGCTCAATTTACATACTATTCGGTAGGCTGTTAAATAGGTAAAATTGTAAGCATTTAAACCTTACCCCGAGGGTCCACTTTGCCCTCACCTTCCCTTTACGATTTGTAAATAATTAGATAAAAACGATTAATAAAAACCAAAGATGCAATATTTAAAATGAAAATATTAGAATCAAATAGTTATTCTGTATTTTTGTTCCATTGTGAGAAGATCAGAATAATGAGTGTTGTTTTATTTTGTGACGTGGATCCGTCCATGATTTTTCATAATATCGAATGATATCAAAGCACTGAGAGTGCAAATGATTATTTTTATAATTAATGTTTTATTATAACACGATTACCGGCTAATTGGAAAGCCGAGAGAAAAAACCAATGGGAACAAAAAGTGTGAACTAGATGATTTAATTCGTAAATGAGAAACGAAATCAAGGGGCCATTCATTTGTGAAATCACGGTGTCACTCCGGAATGAAATCAGTCTTGAAATCACATGAAATCGGTCGAAATCAGTGAAATCATTAAATAAAAAATGAATGTTAAATAAGAAAAAAAAATCAAAAAGGAATAGAAAAGAAATGGAAGAGTATTTTTTGAATCCACCGACAGATTCTTTTCTAACTTTTTGAGTAGTTTGTGGGGAGGGTACTTGATAGTCTCTGCAAAGCGACAGCCCGAGGGGGGCATTTTGAGTGGAGGATGCACTCTCCTCGAAAATCGAAAAAATTCGGATTTTTATATATGACCCAGTCGTGCTCGATTTAAGTTTCTAATTCTATAAAATGAATAGATATATCAAATGAATTGACAAGAAATGATTTGATCCTCATCGCTTCACTTTCATGGTTTCATCCCTTCATTCATCCCCCTTGTAATGACTCTCATGTTTGAGCCTTTTTACATTAGTATGATGCATTTTTCCCCCCGAGTTCTATCCACACCCCCCCCCCCCCACCCTTCTCCATTCCTTCCTCCTTCATTAAATAGGTGAAATCGAAAATTTGAAATCACTTGAAATCGAAAAGAAATCGTGAAATCACCAAAAAATCCCATGAAATTACATGAAATCGATGATTTCATGAACTCATTGAAATCGCTTTGATATCACGTGAAATTAGCAATCACTGTGTCACTAAAATTTTAAATGAATGGCCCCTCGAAAGAATCGAAAAGACAGAATTTTGGATTGGTCGGTACCAGAGGTCAGCCTACTCCCTGTCAAAATGGCCAATTTTGAAATTTTCTTTAATTCAACTGTTTTTCCATTGTTCTCGCCAGTTTTGAGTAGCCGGGCAGCTATTATAGAAATACCAAACGCGAAAGAATCGAAAAGACAAAATTTTGGGTGGGCCGGTTTCAGGGGTCAGCCATTCTTCAGTCTAAATGGCCAATTTTGACATTTTCTCTAATTTAACGATTTTTCAATTTTTCTCGCGAGTTCTGAGCAGCCGGGCAGCTATCAGTGAGATACCAAAAGCAAAAGAATCGAAAAGACAAAATTTTGGGTGGGCCGGTTTCAGGGGTCAGCCATTCTTCAGTCTAAATGGCCAATTTTGACATTTTCTCTAATTTAACGATTTTTCAATTTTTCTCGCGAGTTCTGAGCAGCCGGGCAGCTATTATTGAGATACCAAACGCGAAAGAATCGAAAAGACCGAATTTTGGGTGGGCTGGTTTCAGGGGTCAGCCATTCTTCAGTCAAAATGGTCAAATTTGACATTTTCTCAAATTCAACTCTTTTCTAATTTTTCTCGCAAGTTCTGAGCAGCCGGGCAGCTATTATTGAGATATCAAACGCGAAAGAATCGAAAAGACAAAATTTTGGGGTCGGCCAGTTTCAGGGGTCAGCCATTCTTCAGTCAAAATGGCCAATTTTGACATTTTCTCTAATTTAACGATTTTTCAATTTTTCTCGCGAGTTCTGAGCAGCCGGGCAGCTATTATTGAGATATCAAACGCGAAAGAATCGAAAAGACAAAATTTTAGGTGGGCCGGTTTCAGGGGTCAGCCATTCTTCAGTCAAAATGGTCAAATTTGACATTTTCTCAAATTCAACTCTTTTCTAATTTTTCTCGCAAGTTCTGAGCAGCCGGGCAGCTATTATTGAGATATCAAACGCGAAAGAATCGAAAAGACAAAATTTTGGGTGGGCCGGTTTCAGGGGTCAGCCATTCTTCAGTCAAAATGGTCAAATTTGACATTTTCTCAAATTCAACTCTTTTCTAATTTTTTTCGCGAGTTCTGAGCAGCCAGGCAGCTATTATTAAGATATCGAACGCGAAAGAATCCGAGGGGGCATTCATTTGTGAAATCACTGTGTCACTCCGGAATGAAATCAGTTGAAGTCGGTTGAAATCAGTGAAATCATGAAATCAAAAATGAATATTAAATAAGAAAAAAAAATCAAAAATGTATAGAAAAGAAATGGAAGAGGTGAAAATTTTTTGACTTAAATTTGATGACCTGTCATGCACGGAGAAAAAAATTCAGGAAAAATTATGAAAAAAGTCACGTAATCGTGAGCTGAAATGTGATTTCAGCGAAATTTTATTGAAAAGTTACAGAAAAAATAAGAAACGAATTGTAAATTTTACGATTTGTTCCGCAAAATTTATTTCAAAGTTCCGAAATTTTTTCTATAAATGTAAAATTTACTGAGTTTTCATTAAAAAGTACAGAAAGAAATGGAAATATTACTCAATTTCTCGAAATTTTTCTGTGACTCTTACTGTTTTTTCTACGTTTCCCAGTTCCGTAATTTTTTTCATTACGAGACGTAAATTTTCCCGTCTAGTATGGAGAGGGGGCTGGCTTGACCTTGCATAGAAAGTGTGGCCCCCCCCCACTCTAATGATTAGGAATCCATCGATTGTCGTCGGACAATTTCGGGGGTACAACTGTTCGAGCAGTGTATTGCGTCTCATTGCGTTATTCAATACGAACTAACAACATAATTAGTGGTGACAGTGGATAAATGAGTGGTAAAAACAGTTGAAAAATCTAGATATTGATACAAGTGTGTGTGTTCTGTGTTCCATTGACTAACGACGACTGTATTTTCATTGTAAAATTGTGCCATAGTGTTTATTTTAACAAACGTATTTAATCGTATAAACTCGACGGTGAACAATACTCTTGGAGTTTACTCAGTTCCAACGACGTAAAAAGGTGTTTAATCAGAAGGATAGGGGGATGCGTAGGAGAAAAATATATTTTGGAAATATAAAACTGAGTTTGAATGTTAGAATGAATCTTGTTCACATTTTCTAATAAAAATAATCAGTGAAAAAAAATTCTTCATTTTTTAATCCTCCTCTCATGTGCCCCAATAATTCCCAAAATTATGATCTAACGAGTGAAAAAAATCGGCATTAGAATTAATAAAAAATTAAGTACAATTATCATTAATATTATTATCATTATTCCGCACGAAAAAAAAAAAATCAAGTCAGGGAAAAATTACGAATTTATGTAGGAAATTTTCCTACACAGCCCGTGTAAAAATGAATTCTTCCGAAAAACTTCTTAAGAATATTCCAGCGGAATATTCTAAAAAACTTCCAAAAATGAGACAATTGAGAATTCCAAAAAAAATTCCAGAAAAATTCTTTTGGCCCATAATTGCTTGGGATTGAGGGAAGGGTTTTTTATTATAATAAAGACAAATTTTTTAACAATTTGTATTGTCTGCTATGTGAACAACTTTGGTTCTGAGGGCGACAAAATCTTGAAATTTGGTATAGACAGTCCTGGGCAATAGAAATTGCTAAATAAACAATTTTAATTAGTCAATGATTTTTTTAATCATTCTCGATGGCTGAGATAGTCTTCTGGGGTGCCCCGGAATGTCTATACGCAAGCTCAAGGTTTCCTCACCCTCAGAACCAGAGTTTTCAAGCTAGCAGACAATAGAAATCGCTAAATCAACAATTCTAATTAGTCAATGATTTTTTTAATCATTCTCGATGGCTGAGATAGTCTTCTGGGGTGCCCCGGAATGTCTATACCCAAGGTCAAAGTTTCCTCACCCTCAGAACCAGAGTTGTCAAGCTAGCAGACAATAGAAATCGCTAAATCAACAATTCTAATTGGTCAATGATTTTTTTAATCATTTTCGATGACTGAGATAGTCTTCTGGGGTGCCCAAGAATGTGTATGCCCAAGCTCAAGGTTTCCTCACCCTCAGAACCAGAGTTGTCAAGCTAGCAGACAATAGAAATCGCTAAATCAACAATTCTAATTAGTCAATGATTTTTTTAATCATTCTCGATGGCTGGGATAGTCTTCTGGGGTGCCCCGGAATGTCTATACCCAAGGTCAAAGTTTCCTCACCCTCAGAACCAGAGTTGTCAAGCTAGCAGGCAATAGAAATCGCTAAATCAACAATTCTAATTAGTCAATGATTTTTTTAATCATTCTCGATGGCTGAGATAGTCTTCTGGGATGCCCAAGAATGTGTATGCCCAAGTTCAAGGTTTCCTCACCCTCAGAACCAGAGTTGTCAAGCTAGCAGACAATAGAAATCGCTAAATCAACAATTCTAATTAGTCAATAATTTTTTTAATCATTCTCGATGGCTGAGATAGTCTTCTGGGGTGCCCCGGAATGTCTAAACCCAAGGTCAAAGTTTCCTCAGCCTCAGAACCAGAGTTGTCAAGCTAGCAGACAATAGAAATCGCTAAATCAACAATTCTAATTAGTCAATGATTTTTTTAATCATTCTCGATGGTTGGGATAGTCTTCTGGGGTGCCCCGGAATGTCTAAACCCAAGCTCGAGGTTTCCTCACCCTCAGAACCAAAGTTGTTCACATAGCAGACAATACGAATTGTTAAAAAGTTTGTTTTTATTATAATAAAAAACCCACCCCTCAATCCCAAACAATTATGGGCCAAAATAATTGTTCTGGAATTTTTTTGGATTTTTTTTGGAATTCTCAATTGTCTCATTTTTGGAAGTTTTTTAGAATATTTCGCTGGAATATTCTTAAGAAGTTTTTTAGAAGAATTTATTTTTACACGGGAGCTAGGAGAGTCAATTTTTACGGAACTGAGTATCGTAATTTTTACCGAGAGATTCGTAAAATTTCCGCTACGACACGTACTTTTTACGCAACTACATTTCGCCCCACGATTACGTTTCGGATCGTAATTTTTACGTGACTTTTTCCGTAATTTTTCCTGAATATTTTTCTCCGTGTGATCAATATTTTTTGAATCCACCGACAGATTCTTTTCTAACTTTTTGAGTAGTTTGTGGGGAGGGTACTGATAGTCTCTGCAAAGCGAAGGCCCGAGGAGGGCATTTTGAGTGGAGGATGCACTCTCCTCGAAAATCGAAAAAATTCGGATTTTTTATATATGACCCAGTCGTGCTCAATTTAAGTTTCTAATTCTATGAAATGAATAGATATATCAAATGAATTGACAAGAAATTATTTGATCCTCATCGCTTCACTTTCATGGTGTCATCCCTTCATTCACCCCCCTTGTAATGATTCTCATGTTTGAGCCTTTTTACATTAATATGATGCATTTTTCCCCCCCGAGTTCTATCCGCACCCCCCCCCCCCTACTCCATTTCTCCCTCCTCCATTAAATAGGTGAAGTCGAAAATTTGAAATCACTTGAAATCGAAAAGAAATCGTGAAATCACCAAACAATCCCATGAAATCATTGAAATCGCTTTGAAATCACGTGAAATCAGCAATAACTATGTTACTGGATTTTTAAATGAATGGCCCCTCGAACGAAATGGCATTTTTGGCATTATTATTCTGCGAATAAACAAACCCTCAAATTTATCAGCACGAACTAAACACATTTCAATAATTGATTAAAAACCCGTTAATTCGTAAAAAATAGTTACTTTATGCTCTTCAATTTTTTAATCAATTTTCAAACACGCTACTCATCCCGCTTTTCGTGACGGTCCGCGCTTTAGTTGTCGACTCGCTCTACCGTGCCTGGAGAAGTTTCACTCAGCCCCCTGACTCGAGCCGAACAGCTACCCAGATAATGAGTCCTCACTAGAGGCGCTGGTAGCTACCTGCTCTATCCCCTCCACTCACTCCGTTCCCTCCACGCCAGCATTCAAGCGCACCGCACAAACGTATATTATAAAGGTTTACATATAATCGTACGTAAAAAGAGAAAATTAAAAGGAACTGACTTTTTTTGCCAATGAAATTTATTATGAAAGATTATAATACAACACTGCCATGATGTATATGACGTATAAACATAAATATGAGTAGGATTACTCGTTTACAGATTGGGCATGAGACCGTATCCATAATTTGCTTCGTGACATTCGCTGTGATGTAATACATCATACAATTTGATATATTTGACTGACTGTAATCATGTTCAGAACGCTCTAAAAAGTCGTCTAACCCCCACTTCACGTCTGTCAGACCGCTATACCATTTGTGGTTCTATTTTCTAACATTTTCATTAACAAATGCCTTATTTTCAATGTTCGCGATATCAAGAGGAATATTTAATATAACTTCATGTAGTTTTACCCTGAATTGATTTTCTTTGCAGACGGGTTAAACTCTCAATAGAATGCTCATCAAGATACTAATTGATGGGCCTAATTGTTGTTAAATTATTGAAAAATGAATTAATAATGATATTAATGATAAATATAAGTGTTCGAAAAAAAATTCCATAATTTATCATGCATTGAATAGACTTATACTAACTACATAGGCCGGTCTGAGAGACCGCAACTCTCCCACTTTCGGGTATTTTTATCGATTTATCGATGGGTGAAAAAATCCAAAATACCTGGAATCGATTGAAACCGATGAAATATGAAGATACTAGGAGTTTGAAATTTTTTTCTTTAATTTATAAATAGTTGTAGACTGTGGAAGTTTTGATAGCAGTCTCACAGACCGGGGGTACGGTGTAAAGGTTAAATTGAATTAAATGATTGAATCATATTAAATGATGAAACGGATGAGATAGAACGACAGAACATAGAACCACGAGTGAGTGAATTCGAAGTTAAAAATTGCGACAGTTTGCCTGCGCGTTTGAATGCTGGCGCGAAGGGAACGGAGTGAGTGGAGGGGATAGAGCAGGTAGCTATCAGCGCCTCTAGTGAGGACTCATTATCTGGGTAGCGATTCCTATAGAGCGTTAGGGAGAGTTGCAGCGGGCTGGTTTCACTTCAAAAATCAGCGAGCCAAACTGACGTACTCGAGATCTATGTGTAAACATCTCATCGCCGCCGTACGGATCTGTAATCCCCACTAGCGACATCGGCCGGCCGCCTGAGGGACTGCGTTGAGAGAGCAGTGCAGTTTGACGTAATTTCCTGTTACAGACTTCCGTCACATTTACTCTAAATCACTCCGAGCCAGAGTATGGTGCGGGTGAGCGATAAAATGTTTACACATGAAAAAAAAAGATACATTTTTAATGGGCACATATTCGTGAGAATCAATCGATAGAGGAGGTTCAACCGATGGAATGAGTAATTTTTGAAATTGGTCTCGGTTGATTATTTTTTGAGGATTGAGAAAGAGTGTAGACTGGTGCAATTGATGCTTTACAGCAATTGTATAAGGTACATTCTTATGATTGGCTGATACTGCAAGGCCTTTCTTCATATCTCTATGCTTTCTCTCGAAGCACATTGTCCACAAATGACGAATGGAACCAACGGTTAACATAATACGAGGATAGTGAAGGAACAAGTGATACTTAGGATACAGCAGACCAAGCAAAACGATATACAGTTGATGATGTGCCTGGATCAAATCACGTAGATGACGTGCAGTTTCTGGTGATATCGTTGTTTGCAAACATATAAAAGTGACTCTCCTCAACAATTGATATAATTTCCAGTGTCTATCATTCTTTGGGATGTATTCTTCTATCATTAGACCTAAATTGAATACAAGGGTTTTCATTTCCGTGGCTGGAATAGTTGAATATTTTGATCCAAATTTATCGATACTGATTCATGGGGGCTTGTTTGATTCTGTACGGAAATCCACATATTTCATGATCTGATTTAATCCATCTAGCGAAATAAAAATTTGAAATTGTAACGAGATGATACAAACTCTCTTCCAATTTAGACCTGTGAATTCCCTCGAGTCCATCATGTAAAAAGTCAACATAAAAATTTTCTGTCACATGAAAATCAATCACTTTGTTCCATGGACATTCTAGCCCCCTTCCCTTCTGAAGGGCATAATTACTCGTCGATAAACGTGATGTCTGTCCTCATTTCTTAGAACCACACTAGTAAACTCTAGTAAGGATCACGTTGACTTGATCCTTAGGTGGTTTGACCTTGGGCGTTGATTGTGTGACCTAGAAACAGTACTTCCGGCTGTCTAAAGACTGATTTGGCTATGTTGATTATCAACCCGTAGTCTTGGAATAGGATTTTTAGGTGTTCTTTATGCTGTATCTGGTCTTCGGATGCTACTAAAATGTTGTCAATGTATGGAAACAGAAATGGTAGATCTCGAGTAAATTCATCAATCAGACGTTGAAAGGTTTGAGTGGTGTGTCTGAGACCGAATGTCATGTAGGGGAACTCGAAGAGTTCGAATGGCATGATGATAGCCGTCTTCTAAATGTCCTCGGGGCCACTCGTATCTGATTGAACGCTTTTCCTAGATCGATGGTGGAGAATATGGTTTCGCCATGTAGACTAGCAGCAAAATCCTTCAACTAACAAACAGGGTATTTGTCTGGGATGGTTCTATCGTTGAGCACTCTGTAATCTCCACACGGTCTCCATTCACCATTTTTCTCGGGGGCTCAATGAAGTGGTAAAGACCAAGGACTATCACTATCACTCCTCTGTGTTGTGCCAAGCTTGATCATGCTCGAACATTCTGCCTGAGCCACTCTGAGTTTATCTGGGGCTAAGTGATATGCTCTGCACGAAACTGGTGGTTCTGGCGTTGTTGTAATGTGATGGAGTGTAGAGTGTTCTGCGTTCTTCAGTAATCCCTCAGGTTTGGTAATCGCTGCGAATTCACTCAACAGATCAGCATATGGTGAGTTTTCATCAATTGTGAGGAGTCTGACGGAGAGTGTATTGCGACGTGTAAACTGGTCAGTTGATATTAGACCAGTGGTATTGTCAATAATCCGGCCATTCTTCAGATCAGGGAGTAAATTGAAGTGATGGAGAAAATCAGCACCAATGATGGGCTTGCTTACATCAGCTTCGATGAAACGCCGGGCAAAATCTCTATGGAGATCAATGTCTGCCGAAATTGTTGTATATCCATACATGTTGATTAGTGTACCATTTGCTGCGAAAAGCTGGTACCCAGTTGCCTCTTTCTGCTTTGCAGGACGCCTGCAGGGAATGACGGAGATGTCTGAGCCTGTGTCTACGAGATATTGAACTTTAGTCATTCCATGAGTGATAAAGAGACGTCGTGATTTTAAATGAGAGTCAGTTTCCGCCTCTAACGACTCTCTGTCATTTCCCTGAAACTTACAACCTGGCTAGCAGTTCTTGGCATTGCTGCCATGTTTATAATGATACCAGCACGTGTCGTATTTCTTAGGCACCTTCTTTGACCTTGAGTTGCTGCGTGGTCTGCTACTCGCACCGCGTCGAACTCGTGAGCGTGAGCGAGAACGTGAATCTCATGCTTGAGGCGCAGCCACAGTTGCTGTAGGAGCTTCCAGTTGTTTGGCAATGTCAAAATCCTGCCTGCTGTCTCGTTTGGCCACGGAGGATACTGTTGTATTCGGGGAAAATACCTCGTGCATGCCGTCGGCTAGCTTTCCCAGTTGTTCACTGGAAAGATTCTCGTTCGCCACTCTTATCTGGGGTGCAAAATGGGATAACCAACATGCTTTTAGCACTTTCTCGTCAATATCTGAAACAAGACTTTTCAGGTGCCTTAAGTATTATGAAGGCTTTCGGTCTCCAATGCTCTCTTTATCGAGCATTTGGAGGATGTTTGCCTGTTTAGATTTAAAATAACATTAAATTAATGCATTTTTTAATTTCTGGTAAGAAGCATCCTTTGGGAGTGGTGGATTAATTATTAAATCTTCCTCACTAGCTGACTCGTTGTCAAGTAAAGGAACTGTCTTCCTGAATTTTCTCAACTCGCCGACGATCTCAAAAATGAAACCATAGACGTATCTACGTCAAAATAAAATGAAGATTTTATGAGTCTTTATTTTGAACCAGCACAACGCAGCGTCTCTGGACGCTCAGCAATGTGCCAGCGATTTCACAAACACTGATATCTCTGTCGCACTCACGCACTGGGTTCATAGCGGTCCGACAGGCAGTCTGTTTTTGAGGATTTCCAAGGGCACTGAAAAACAATGGGTCGCCGCCCGGGCTTCGGAAAGTTCTAGAAACCTCGAGACGTCGTGAGAAAATTTGCACTGGCCACGCGGTGATAACTAATGGGTTTCAGGCGCGTGGGAGTGAGTTACTTGTTGCGGTCGCAACGTATGGCACTTGGTCGTATTGAAACGCGCTCGTGTTGGCGGTCAGAAGATACATGCTTTACCCCGTATCTCGCGTAGTTCGCGAGTTATTTTCATAAAACGCATTTTTGGGGTAGTTTGCCAATTTTTATCACCCCTTGCCGAAAAGTTGATACCATATTACGACCGAAATTGTTTACAAAACTTGAAAATACATTTTTAACGAAAAATTCAGTTTGGCGTCCAACAGCATGCCTTTCGGAACTTCATTCACTGGACTATAGCTTCACGTTTAGTGGCAATTACTATGAACAAACGTTTTGTCTGAACTGTTAGTAGACCGTAAAGAAGCACTTCAGAATACTACCTGGCGGTCAGAAAAACGTCCATAAGACCTCGCTCATGATGCATCAGTGAGAATAAGTATAGCTTGCTAATCGGCCATAGGGTGAGGTCTCACGTATCAGTCTAAGGATATATCACACGAGGCAGCTATTCATATGCACCTTGTGCTTTTTTGTCATCCAACATCTTCAGAAGACAGTGTAAGTATTGGAAATACTGAATATTGGAAAAAGATGTACTCGACACCAGGGGTTCAACGAAAGATGGAACTAAAAGGATTCGCTTGATACTTACTGGACTGCCATTGATGGTCCATGTGATGTTTGGGGCAGGGTAACCAGCTCCTGATGTACAATTAGCCTTCAATGTATCACCTGATGATAGACGTTGTCGTTCGAGGATGAGTACTGGATCGTTCTCTGGAACAACTACAGCAGAAGAGGAAATTGAATCAAATACCATTTTTGATGTGTAAACATCTTATCGCTCGCCCCTACCACACTCTGGCTCGAAGTGATTTGGTGTAAATGCGACGGAAGTCTGTAACTGGATATGACGTCGTATTGCGCTGCTCTCTCAACGCAGTCCTTCGGGCGGCCGGCTGATCTCGCTAGTGGGGATTACAGACCCGTACGGCGGCGATGAGATGTTTACACATAGATCTCGAGTACGTCAGTATGGCTCGCTGATTATTTATTCTTCTACTGATCATGAAATTTTAAGGTGTTTGATGTTTTGAATGAAAAATATTATTTCTTGTAGACTAAATTACTCGCAATTGAAGACAGTTAGTGAGACCGTCGTAGAAGTCTTTCCAAAGGAACGTTTGAGAATTCACTAGCGATCTCCAATAAAGAAAACCAAGTCAGCACACAAAAAATCAGAAAGAGCGAAGGACAAAGTCTAAAATAGATACTACAATATCGTCAAAGGACTCAAGAGACTTAGACAAATTGGTCCTTGGAGAATTCTGAAGAGGAAGACGAAGCTAAAGTTGAAAGTGCGGGTGATTAAGGTAGTTATCCTGTGGCATACTCGTGACAAACAGGGCCCATGGGATGCATATGATAAGTGATATACAAGTAACGGGATTTGCATATAATTTATTGTAAATCCTTCAATACATTTCTAAAATTCTGAAGGAACAATAAGTGAAGAATACTTGTGATATTAATGAAGAATATAAATTAGATTTTATTCGAATTTCGATTTTCTCGAGATTTAAAAATATTCATGATATTCTCTGCTTCGTTCTGCTGCAGTCTTCGGTTTTTGAAGTGAAACTTCTATAGGCGCGTTGGGTGTGAATGAAATACACGAAAGTTCGTATGCAACGGAAGTAACCGACACCATCAACGAGGGGGCAGCGCCGTGAATTGGTGTGCGCACAGCGCAACGATGCCCCCCCCCCCCTCCTCCATGGGAAACACCGTCTTCCACAAAGTTTCACTTCTGTCGCGTAGCTTCTACGCTCTCTTTTTAACTTCCCGATCCTAAAGGGAAGTTGTTGTAATGGGTCCGAAAATCAAAGGTGAAAATTTCAGCTGATCTCCATGTTTCATGACCCCTAAAAACGTTCCATGACATTTTGGGAGAGATGTTTGTGTGTGTGTGTGTGTGTGTGTGTGTGTGTGTGTGTGTGTGTGTGTGTGTGTGTGTGTGTGTGTGTGTGTGTGTGTGTGTGTGTGTGTGTGCGTGCGTGCGTGCGTGCGTGTGTAAACAAAATTTTGACTCGCGTTCTCTCTTAAACTAATAGTTTGATTTGAGTTTTTTTTTCTCAATCGATGTGTTTTCATGTAGCTTCGACGTGATTAGATTATGAACATGATCGTCTCAGCAGTTTTTGAGTTATTTCAGTAAAACTTTTAAAAAAATGACAAAAAATGATGTTTTTTTTACAAAATCGACGATTTCTCCGCGGAAAACAATGGAATTCAAGTGTTTTTTTTTTGCAATCGATGTGTCTTTGAGTAACTCGAAATTGGGTGAAATTCGGACAAAATCGTCTCAGCGGTTGTTGTGTTATTGAGTTATTTAAAAAAAGCAATTTTTTGAATGTCAACAAATTATCAATTTTTTTGTTCGATCGATTCGATCAGATAAATTTTCCCCCCTCCCCCTCATCGCCATCTACCCAATCGGTCAATTAGTTCCTGAGATATAGCAATTTTTCAAAAATCATCACATGATTTTTTCTAATCTGAGGTTTGACGGATTATAGATATTGAATATATTGGAAATTAGAGGAATTGAGTTTTGCAAATGAATGTTTTTCTTTTCTTTCATGATCCTGATTGGGTATTAGGCAAATTAATTCAGCAGTTGCTTACTTACTTGCATAAATTTCTCATATTTTATGGTTTTTTGCGTTGAATTTAAACTAAAGAGAGTATTGGTCGGGAAGTTATTGGTTCGACCCGCAAAGGGTCACACCATCACTACTCGTTTTTTAAGATATTCGCTGTCTCTCACGCCACGCTCTAGCACATTCCGTACTCGTTTTTGGTATTATTATTCTGCGGATAAATGAATCTTTCAGTTTATCAGTACGAATTAAAAACATTTCGATAATTGATCAAAAACCCATTAATTCTTAAAGAACACTTACCTTATGCTCTCCAACTATTTAATCAATTTTCAAACACGATAATAGATAAAATGAATAATTAATTCAGGACGATAATTACATGAGACGAACTGACAATGCATGAATTGTAAGTTATAATTTTTCGTCGATTCACGCATCAGCTGAAAGAGCCCCACTCTTCTCACTAGTTCCACTTACGATTCCCTATTCAGGAGGTGGCACCTCCGAAGCGAAATGTGCAGTGTCCTCACTATACGCCGTAAGCGGAGTAGTTACTAGAGCCGTATTGGTGTACTCCACTCCTAATCTCCGACACTCTCTTACTCTAATGACTCCCCTCATCATCCCGCTTTTCGTGACGGTCCGCGCTTTAGTTGTCGACTCGCTCTACCGTGCCTAAAGAAGTTTCACTTTAAAAAACAAAAAAAACACGTTGATCGTAAATAATTAATTGATTATATTTCAATGAAAATTAGTATAGATGATCATATCAGATCAGATGATCCACCAGAACCTGAGGCAGAAGACTATAAAGTTTGATTGAAGAGAAATATCGCACCGTGGCCAACAGTCGAGAAGAAGTTTAGAGGATCACGAGGTCTTCGGCAATGACATATTCAGCTTTCCAATTCATTACAAGAGCTTTTTGGAGAGTGGCCAATTTTGACGCATGCTAATGCTGCTATCTTCAAAAATAAATATTCCAAAAAATTGGAACTCTCGGATTTTACGCTGGACTTTGATGTTTTCAAAAGGTTCGTCAACGATATGATTAAGATTTGTCCACCAAATCCAAGAGACATAGAGGCTACAAAATACGCCAAAGCTCTGAATGATGCTGACCATGATGAAGGTAAAAATGGGAAAATTAATTGGATTCAATATTTGTTTAATAATCTCAAATTGAATCCCTTATGAATTAATTGTCCCTGGTTGGGGACAAAAAACGTTTCCTGGACTTTTTAATAGAGGAAACAAACGAACCAATATTTGGATCCAGTGGGTTGAAAGAATAAAGATTCGAATGAAATAATTTGCTCAACCCAAAATATGTGTAAAATACCCCCTCGCTACTCGACTTTAGCATTGAATTAGAATTGACTGTTAGGTCGTTGATGTTGCAGTAGTTGTCAAGCGTACCGAGTGCTTTTACTAAGTTGATATGAGGGTTGATCAGAATAGCTGTGTCATCAGCATATAGTAACATCAGCACATTAGTAATACCAGTTACGTTCAAACAAGGGATATTCTTTTTTCTGAAAATCGCCCGAAGTCTGCAATGTACAGGGGAAATCAGAGCACATTCTAAGTCTCGCCAAAATTCGTTTGTCTTGCCCAGTTTCTCCCGATAAATTCCCAAGTTTCGTATTATGATTAATATTGAGTAAAATCATTACCGTGAGCGACGGGCCTCCCTACGGTACGTCTGGAATGTGGGACTCTGGGGTGCGATGAAAGCATTCCCAATGAGGGATGTTGTAAGAATATTCATTCACAAACTCAAATTCTAGGAACTCGGAACTTGTTGCAATTCTTATGAGAGCACGATACTGAAGCGATAAGAGGGCAAAGAATATTAAGAGATGGACAATGACTTCAACCAAGAGTTTTTCGCTTTTTCTCCGAATGATGCATAATGACCAAAATGTTCCAACTCCTAACTTGATTCATACGTTCGTTTCCCATCATATCATATAGACTCTGTACTCACCGGCTACTTGCATCCGCCCACCAAGTATAGCTGTGTGATATGAAGGGTAATCTTCAGTTATTTCACATTTGTAAAATCCCGTCATTTCTCTGGATACATTCACGAGAGTCACGTCGTGGCTGTTCGAAGTTGAAACCTATCAAATATAATGTAATTCATATAATTAGTGAATCCAGAAACCTAATGCAGGAAAAAAGGTCGAGAAGTATTTGCATATTTATTCATTGAAAAAATAGAAAGCGTATTAGGAGCTACGTAACAGGAATGAAACTTCATGCGAGATCTCTTGTTCTTTGAATTTTTTCCTTCAATGTCTTCGACAATTTGTTTCCGATGCTTAGAATAGGATCTCAAGCCAAATTTCATGAAACTGATAAAAAATAAATTAGCCCACTCAATCCTTCAAGACTCGTTACTCACAGGCAGCTAGTGATTAACAACAAACAGACATTGCTCAATGAAGAAATTTATCTTCAAAATTAACATCAGTCAAGTCATATTTCTTGATTTTTGTTTTACTTCACTCTCAAAGAATGAAAAAATTGACTAACTGCTTTCTCTCTCTTATTGTCCAACTTTTGATGCTAAAAAATCATGATGTGACGTCTGTCGAAAAATTATCTACAATAATTTTTCCTTTTATTTAAAATAAATGGATGCCCTTTCTGAGGAATTTCAAGTTATCTTTTCAGTGATTTGGGGTCTAATTGTTCCTGGCCCAAGTATATATTTACGGAGATAAATTATCTATAAATTTGGAGATTTAGATTTTTGAAGTAAAACTTCTTTAGGCACGGTAGAGTGAGTCGACAACTAAAGCGCGGACCGTCACAAAAAGCTGGATGATTTGAGGGGAATCGATAGAGTAGGTGTGAGTCGGGGAGTGGGGGAGTGGAGCACACCAACGCGGCTCTAGTAACTACTCCGCTTACGGGGTATAATGAGAAAACTGCACATTTCGCGTCGGAGGAATCGCCAGTGGAACTAGCGTGAAGAGTGGGGCTGTTTCAGCTGCCGCGTGAATCGTCGGCAAATTATAACCTACAATTCATGCATTGTCAATTAGTCTCGTGTAATTATCGTACTGACTTAATTATTTATTTTATCTATTATCGGATTTGAAAATTGATTAAAAAATTGGAGAGCATAAGGTAAGTGTTCGTTAAGAATTGATGGGTTTTTAATCAATCATTGATATGTGTTTAGTTTGTACTGAGAAATTGGAGGATATATTTATTCGCAGAATAATAATGCCAAAAACGAGTACAGAATGTACTAGAGCGTGGCATGAGAGCTAGCGAATGATAAGAAAAAAAATTGAAGACTGTAGCAAAACAAAGTAGGGAATATCGTGAATACTTTTAAATCACGAAGAAATCAAAATACAGTAGAGCCCCCCTTTTCTCAACTCCCCATTTCTCAAGTCCTCCCATATTTCAACAAATTTGTCTCCTATAACTCAACTTCTCCTCATCTCCTTCGTCCCCACCAAATCGACACCAACAAATTCGTAGCACTAATGCGCAACTCACTGCGCATAACACAGGGGCGATCATAACCCCAACTGGACGTTTATATTATCTGTCAAAAGTAAAATGTTCGAGCGGAAAATACGTGAAAATAATTATTGAAAGTGAGTTTAATATAAATGAAAGGGGGAAGAGAAAGAAAAAGAGTTTGTTGCACTGTTCTCATCATCACTCAAGGTTAGTAGCATCTCATTATGTCATGAAAACCATGGTAAATTTTTCTTAACCCTGAAAAAAAACTCCCAATATTTCTGCAGTGTTTAATTCATATCTTCTATGATTTTTCACAAAGGATCATCTATCTCATTTTTTTCTCTTTCTCTTACGTAGATGGCAAAGCAGAAGAAGGGACGTTTAACCATTGAGGAACGCGCAAAAATTATCGAAGAATTAGGATTGGGGAAGAAAGGATCCCAACTTGCTACTGAGTATGGCGTTTCTGTATCAGCAATAAGCCACATGAAAAAGAATAAGGAGAATATTATAAAGCAGAAACGAACTTTAGAGCAGTGTGGATCTAATGTGAAGCGTAAACGATACACAGGCATTGAGATAGGAGACATAGGAGATCCCATCTCAGGACCAATTCTCGCTGAAAAGGCAATACTATTCAATCAGATTCTAGAAGGATCTCAAAATTTTAAAGCTAATCGAGGATTTCTGCATAAGTTCAAGCAAAGACATTCAATAAGAGCATTATCCATCCAAGGAGAAAAATTATCGGCTGACGTTTCAGCTAGTGAAAATTTTTGCCAACGATTTTTCCAATTGTGTCGAGATGAGGATTATGATTTAGATCAAGTGTACAATGCTGACGAAACTGCCCTTTATTGGAAAATGTTACCAACGCGTACTCTTGTCAAAGGAACTGAACGTCAGGCTACAGGAAGAAAACAGGCAAAGGATCGGGTAACTGCTATGGTGTGTACAAATGCTAGTGGCTCTCAAAAAATTCCCCTTCTACTCATCGGGAAATCACAAAAAACTCGATGCTTCAAAAATGTTCCACATTTGCCAGTGGAATACAGAGGCACTAAAAAAGGATGGATGACTAAATCTCTTATGCTCGATTGGTATAAGAATATTTTTATCCCAGCAGTTGAAGAAAAACACCTGTTGACGGGGAAAAAAGTGATTTTACTTCTGGATAATGCACCCAGCCATCCTGACCCAAAGGAATTTGAAGCCATTAATTACTTGTGCAAAGTTATCTATCTTCCACCTAATGTTACCTCCTTGATTCAGCCCATGGATCAGGGTATCATTGAAAAAATGAAGAAAATTTACAAACGAAATCTTCTTCGGTTGATTTTGAGTGCTGACAGCAGTCAAGGTGTTACAGACACTCTGAAATCGATCAACATGTTACATGTGTGTAATTTTGTTGCATATTCGTGGAACGAAGTTTCTGAACGAAATATCAGACATGCACGGAAGAAGATTTTTTCTCTGGAATGCGACAGTCCAGGTGAATCTCCACTATCAGGGAGACATATTTTAAACATAGTTCGTGCACTCCCAGAATGCGATTAAATGACTGAAGAGGAAGCAGAAACTTGGCTTAATGCAGATAATCATGATCCAGGATGGAGAATGTTGTCAGATGAAGAGATCATAAATGGACAAAATAATGAATCTGATGAAGAAAAAGAGCATGAAGGTGAAGAAGCGGAGGCTGAGACTGCACTAAGCAAACGTGAAGCACTCAATGCCCTTAATACTTTGCTGGGATGGTATCAAACCACATGGGAATGTACATTTCAAGACACTCACTTCTTTGAAAACCTTCGGAATCAATTAACAACCTCTCTGTCAGATGATTCCAAAGTGTGGATTTGAGAAAAACAAACAAAAATTCGATTTTCTTCTCACACAATAAAAATTCCATTTTTTGCATATCAGAAATTTGGGCATTCCAGTATTGGGTGGGTTTCAACAAGCTTCAGTGTAAGGAAAAAAAATTACGACATTAGGAAATGGAGAAAACTTTCATATGCATAATCTTTGAATATTAACACGGATTTATAAGTTTTATATGAATTATTGTTGACAAAACTCTTTTAGCTATATCGTTTGTTCATTTTTAAAATGACACTAGTCTGTTATTTCATTTCCACCAAATATATGATGTATTGTATCTTCTAAACGTACTTTCAATAAATATCTATAACTTAGCAAATAATTCTCCCTCTTTTGATAGGTCAGAATTGTTAATCTGCATTTCATCTCACTCCAGGAAGTCACTTTAACTCATTTTTGTATATTTATCATGTATTTTTCTACTGGTCCAATAACAAATCTATGGACATCTTGTTGTCTCTCAAAAATTACCCGCTATGATCGAAAAGACTGAACGCATGCGCGTTATTTGGACGTCGAGTGGTGGGGATGAGAGGAAAAGTTGAAATATTGGAAACGCTTGGTCCCGACGAGTTGAGAAAAGGGGAGCCCTACTGTACAACAATCATCTCTTCACATTTGAAGCCTAGAGAAGTTTCACTTCTGTCGCGCGTAGCCTCCACGCACACATTTTTTTAACGAGCACTTGTTCCCGAGATGAATGAATAATTGACAATTCTACCTTGATTAACTCCATACTTGTCACACGCCATTAAATCTATCAAGTTAAATCATTTCAGAGTTAGAATTAATTTGTGAAAAAGAATAAATTTATGAAGAACGAGAAATATGGACAATGGAATGGAATGATTGAAGCACTTTTGAGTTCAAAATGCATTTTGAATTCCCCCGCTTCCTACTGCTTCCTCTCGACTCCGTGGCGTTACACTCATTGATAATTTGAGTCATCTCAATGTTTCTATTGTTCGCGGTGTCGAGCAGTGCCGAGTGAGAGTTTGCTTACATCTACAATGAATCGAATTATTGCGCCCACTGAATAAGGATGAGGCTGAAGCTAGCCGTCAGCCGTTCAGCCGCCACTGAGTGGTTTTCGGCAGGGAATGTAGGCTTTGGCGGCTACGTGCATTTGAACTACGGTTGACGAAAAAAATCATTAAAAATTCTTTAACATTAGCGCTATTACAAATTTCCAATTGCGAAATGGTCAGGGGGATCCCCTCAGTAAAATAAAAAAAAAAATTATTAAAAAACATTTTCCTGGGTGGTCAAAGGGGTATATATTATATCTAAAGTTTCCTCCCGATTATTAATGAAACAAGTAGGCCATCGCTTCCATGCGGCTGGTGTTAAGGATTGGAAGAAATGCGTTACTAATATTATTCTATTATTATATTATGCTTCTCTTTTTTTTTCTACCAATTCTATTGGTAGTTAGCTTCCGGATGGATATACGATTCATTCTGCTCATACATTGATTGTCTGTATCTCAGGAACTAATCGACATATCGACTTCAAATTTTACACAGAAGTTGAATCCGACAAGATCAAGTACTAGTCAAAATTTCAGATCCTCACTCCAACTCCTAGTCGTATTATAGTACGTATGAGCGAGTTTCGAGAATGAAAATAGAAAAACAGCAATATCTCAAAAACTTTCTATGGGGGTATATATATTTTGATTGCGCTAGGTAGGAGTTATCGTGACGAACATTTTGAAAAAAAAAAAAAATCAAATCGATTCAATAGTTTTTGAGATATTGAAGAAAATAGTTTTACACAAAAAGTTGAATATCTCCAAAACTAATGGTCCGATTGCGCTCATCTTAAATAGCGACTATTGTTATCATAGGACCTAAAATCATACCAAGTTTAAAGTTTCTATCTCCAATATTTCTCAAGTTATCATGCGTACAAGGATTTGAGTGAAAAAATAGAAAAAGGGTAATAACTATGTGACTTCTCCGTGGTCCGGCTGAATTTTTGAATTGAAATCGATAGATATTTTTATGACGAATATTTTGAAAAACAAGTAGGCGGCAGTGACATGCGGCTATAGATTTGTAACTACACATTTGCGGTTGTAAAGTTTGTTAATTTTACGTGCGCGGTTTTTTTTTCGCCATCAATCAATTGATGGAGCGCTTCCGAATGGTCCTTTCAATCCTTTTCGTGTATTATTATAGTAAATGTTTTGCATTTCATATCTAGAAAGTTGAATATCTCCGGAACCACCTGTCCGATTGAGCTGATTTTAAATACCAAACGTTACAACCATAAGGGATACCTTCATGCCAAATTTGAAGTTGATATCTCCATTTTTTCGAAAGTAGGCGTGTTTACAAGGATTTTCAATGAAAAACGGAAAAATAGCCATATCTCGAAAAGTTTCTACTAACGGGTATATATATTTTTATTGATTAAGATAGAGGACGTCGAGACGAAAATTTTGAAAAAAAAAAAAAAAATAAATCGATTGGGTTGTTTTCGAGATATCGAATAAAATCGATTTTCATGCAAGGTTAAATATCTCCGGAACTAACCATCCGATCGAGCTGATTTTCAATACCAAACATCGCAATCATAAGAGATACCTTCATGCCGAATTTCAAGTTGATATCTCGTTTCTTTCAAAAGTTAGCGTGTTTACAAGGATTCTTAATGAAAAACGGAAAACTAGCCATATCTCGAAAACTTTCTACCAACGGGTATACATATTTTGATTGATTGAGATAGAGGACATCGAGACCAAAGTTTTGAAAAAAAAAATAAAATAAATCGATCCAGTTATTTTCGAGATATTAAAGGAAAACGAATTTTCGATATATAGCAATATCTCAGGAACTAATCGATCGATCGAGCTGAAATTTGGCACAGAACTAGCCCCATCTAATTCCAACTATCTCACAAAATTTCAGATTTTTCGGAATACTTTTACCCGTTTAATCGTTTAATTTACGAAAAAGTGACCACTGGTCAGCATGACCACATACAGACATTTTCGCCAAACTTCGTATTTTTACGTTTCAGACCATTCTGGAACGTTTCCAGGTAAAATTGGAAAATGTCAAAATGGAACGATTACAATGCTTCCATTCGGAAGCAAAAAAATCTGATCGGTCAAATTATTCTCGAGATATTGAAGAAAAACGACTTTTCGATAAAGAGTGATATCTCAAGAACTAATCGACGGATCAAGCTGAAACTTGGCCTGAAGTTTGACGTAACTAATATCAATCATGCATGAAAATTTCAGATTTCTATAGATAACTTTTGTCGTTTTATTATCACAATTTAAAACAAGTAGGCCATCATCCATGCAGCTGGTGTTAAGCATTGAAAGAAATGAGTTATGTACTATTATTATTTTATTATTATAATTGTTATATTATGTTTCTCTTTTTTTCTACCAATTCTATTGGCAGTAGGCTTCCCGACGAACAATTGATTGGTAAATGATAAGCACATTTTTTCTGTAAAATTTCTTGGCCATTAATTTACCATTTCTTTCCTATGATTTTTTTATTCGTTGAAGGAAACACAATATGGAAATTCACAAAATTCATCGAGGACTCCTGTTGGGAAAATCTCCACAAAATATCCGTTAGAAAAGAAACTCTGTCGAGAAATACTGAATACGAATTCGTGAATTTGAAGTAAAAAAAAGTTATGAATAGCTGTATCTCAGGAACAAATAGACAGATTCACATAAGATTTTACAAAGGTGTACAAAGTGAGAATGTTAACTACTAGCCCAAATTCCAGAACCTTAGCCCAAACTCAAGTAGCATTAGAGTGCGTCTGAGCGAGTTTTAGATGTGAAAATAGAAAAACGCCGATATCTCGAAAACTTTCAATGGGGGCGTATGCATATTTTGATTGAACTAGATAGAAAATATCATGAAAAATATTTTGAAAAAAAAAAATGCAATTGGTGCCATAGTTTTTGAGATATTCAACAAAGTAGTTTTACACTCAAAGTCGAATATCTCCGCAACTATTGGTCCGATTGCGCCCAAACAAAATAGCAACCTTTATAATTATAAGCCCTCAAATCATACCAAGTTTCAACTTTTTATCTTGAATATTTCTTAAGTTATCGTGCGTACAAGGATTTGAGACAAAAAATAGAAAAAGCGCAATAACTATGTTAATTCTACATCCCCGGAAAAAATGATATTGTAGTAAAAGATAGATACTTTTATGACGGATATTTTGAAAAAAAAAAAAAAAAATCGATACCTTGTATCATTTTTGAGATATTGAAGAAAAACGATTTTTCGAAAAACGGCTATATCTTAGGAAGTGATAGACCGATCAAGCTGAAATTTTGCACAGACTTTCACTTAACTAATATCTATCAATGGCCAGAATTTCAAATTGTTGGCAATAACTTTTGCCCTTTTTAGTGGAATAATTCTGAAAAAAAATCGTCACGTAATGGCATTTGCACACACACACATACAGACATTTTCTAAAAACATCATATCTTCACGTTTCACAACATTCTCCATCATTTCCAACCAAAATTAGAAAAAGTCAAAAAAAGGCTGTCGCAATGCTTCCCGTCGGGAAGCAAAAAAAAAAACGAAAAATTTGCACACTGTTACATACATACACACAGACATTTTCTGAAAACACCATATCGACGCGTTTCATAACATTCTAGATCATTTCCACAGAAAATTAGAGAATGTGAAAATCTGGTGAAAACAAAGCTTCCATCCGGAAGCAAAAAAATTAGAAAAAATACTTTCAGGGGGCGCTATTGCAAATTTCTAATCGCGAAATATTCAGGGGGATCCCCTGAGTAAAATAAAAAAAAAAAATATTAAAAAACAATTTCCTGGGTGGTCAAAGGGGGACATGTAGGGGGAAAACTAAGTTTTCCTCCCGATTATTAATGAAAAAAATTTAGAAAAAATACTTTCAAGGGGCTATTGCAAATTTCCAATTGCGAAATATTCAGAGGTGTCCCCTGAGTAAAATGAAAAAAAAAATTACTAAAAAACAATTTCCTGGGTGGTTAAAGGGGTTTATGTAGGAGGATATCTAAAGTTTCCTCTCGATTATTAATGAAAAAAATTTAGAAAAAATACTTTCAGGGGGCGCTATTGCAAATTTCCAATTGCGAAATATTCAGGGGGGTCCCCTGAGTAAAATGAAAGAAAAAAATGATTAAAAAACAATTTCCTGGGTGGTCAAAGGGGGATATATAGGGGGAAATCTAAAGTTCTGACGTTGATAATGATAATAAAATGAAACGGTTGGTGACACAAACATCAAACCTTTCTGTGCTAGAGGATGAAGATGTTTTAGCCAAGAATCCCTCTGGACTATCAGTTGGATCATCCATATGCGCACAGATACGTAGGAAAGTTATGCCCATTCTTAGTGACACATCCAACTCATCTCCTTCACAACAAACTAAATCGGTGGATACTGAGGCCAGTAATATTACTAGTGGAACTTTCACCTCTTGAATAGAAAGTTTCTCGGGTGACTGTACGAGAGATTCAAGTTCCTCAAGCGTTGCTAGACACAGCTCTGACAATCGAGAGACACCTGATACTCCTTCTGCTCCAAAAAAGACACGTCACAGACCAGGGAAGCCAGAAGAATGGGTGAAAAACGAATGCTCTTATCAACGAAATCATGGAGAACCTAATTATATCTCCTATGATGGCAAATATGTTTCGAAGAGAGAAGTTGGAGATTCGTGTAATTGCAAGGAGCAATGCACATTCAAATTTTCTGCAAAGAAAAGATCTCAAATACATAAAGGGTTTTGGGGTCTCGGATCTGCCAATCGACGTCGAGAGTTACTGGCAAAATTAGTTACTGCAATGTCCTGTGCTAGCTCAAAGAGACCAGGCTCTTTTAGGAGACAATGAGTGATTGAGTCCTTTCATTTCCCGAAATTTTTCTTTTGAAGCATATTTTATGCGTTTAATTTTTTCTTCTCCATTCTATGTGTTAAATCGAAGTATCCTTCATTGGCTCCTTGTAAATTTGGATATACCTATCAAATTATTGGATGTATTTTATTATCAATTCTGTTGCTCATTTTTTTAGGTTCTGGAGAATTTACACGCTCGAGCGAGGGAGGAAATTCGTGCAAGTGTGTAAGGTGTTTTTCCTAAACCCACTGGATATTGCAATAGACTTCTACGCTATCACTTTTTGGTTTTTGTTGATTTGCTTCCTAGATTGGCGTTAAATCCTCATTTCCTCTATGAGATTTCTCTGTTTTTATCTCCCAGAGTTTTTGTCGCTAATGGCAGACGATTCCTGATTTCTGATATCGCTCGTGGCCGACAATTTTCTAATTGTCACTGAACTCTCAATTCTTTGTCGCCTTTGGCAAACAATTGCTCTTATTTTTGAAGTGAAACTTCTTGTGGCTCAGTAGCTGCCGTCAGGAGTAAATGAGAATTACAATGTGACGGAGCGTGAGAAAAAAGGGGAAGGGACGGGAGAGTAGTGGGGGGACCGAGCGGTGAAGAGAAGTATCGTTCCGTTTGCCACCGCTTGGCTGCACGCAAGTGCTCGGGGAGCTCCGTAACTGCATAAAACGAATTGAAATGGTTACATTGTCTAATGGATACTTTGTCTGTGCAATATTTTCTTAACCAATTGTCGAATTTATTCCCATCCTCTCGTACTAAAACTTTGTCAGTTAAGTCATAGCTTTTCAGAAGTGTCACTTCTACCACGTGACGACTCACGCTCAATTTTATTGTTGAACGCCTTCCGCTGCAACTTATTTGCTACCTTCCTCTCAAAATTTCTATTGCCAATGGCAGATAATTTCATCTATTGTTTTTAGTCTGATATCGCTCGTGGCCGACAATTTTCTAATTGTCACTGAGCTCTTAATTCTGTGTCGCCTTTGGCTGACACTTGTGTTCTCTCTTTTTTTATTAATCATTACAATTCTGCTGAAGGTAAGAATTATAATGATAGTTCATAAAGGATATTCCAAAAAACAGCTCTGAAAATGGTCCTCAAAGATAGATCGATCGCAGCTGATTATCGAATGATGGCGATAGTTCTTTCGCAAAGAGAACCCCAACGTTATGGAATAACTTGAACGCCAGACGGCAAGATGCGTGCATGGTGGCCACGCACGACAGAAGTGAAACTTCTCTAAGCTTGAAATGTGAAGAGATGATTGCTGTATGAATATCTCGATATGCTACCTATCCGTAATTCTCTCTGTTGGAATTCAAAAGAAAGGAGTGAAGAAGAGCAATAAGGGGAGAATCCTCGTGATATTAATGGAAAATATAGATTAAATTTTATTCAATAATTTCGATTTCTTCGTGATTTAGAAGTACTCACGATATTCTCTGCTTCATTCTGCTGTAGTGTTGGTTTTTTTATTTATTATTATTCGCTATCTCTCAGGCCACGTTCTAGTGCATTCCGTACTTGTTTTCGGCATTATTATCCTGCGAGTCAACAAATCCTCCAATTTATCAGTACGAACTAAACACATTTCGATGGTTGATTAAAAACCCATTAATTCTTAAAGAACACTTACCTTATACTCTCCAATTTTTCAATCAATTTTCAAACACGATAATGAATAAAACGAGTAGTGATGGTGTGACCCTTTGCGGGTCGAACCAATAACTTCCCGACCAATACCCTCTTCAGTTTAGATTCAACGCGAAAAACCATAAAATCTGATAAATTCATGCAAGTAAGTAAACAACTGCTGAAATAATTTTGCCTAATACACAATCAGAATCATGAAAGAAAAGAAAAACATTTATTTGCAAAACTCAAGTTCTGTAATTTCCAATATTTTCAATATTTAGAATTCGCGAAATTTCAAATTAGAAAAAAAACAATGTGATGATTTTTGAAAAATTGCAATATCTTACGATCTAATTGACCGATTGGGTCGATGGCAATGAGGAGGAGGGGGGGGGGGAATTATGTGATTGAATCGGTCGAACAAAAAAATTGATAATTTGTTGACATTAAAAAAATTGTATTTTTTAAATAACTCAATAATCGCTGAAACAATTTTTTCCAAATTTCACTCAATTTTAGGGCTGCCCACGAGACGAGACGAGACGAGATTATGGACGGTTTCGTCTCGGTCTCGTCGAAAACTCAAAATTTTGGTATCGTCTCGGTCTCGTACCAGTCTCGTGGACCTCTGTCTCGTCTCGTCTCGGTCTCGTATGAGTCTCGAAGAAACAAGCCAGGTTTCGTCTCGTCTCGTGGGGTTTCGCTCGATTTCAGAATGAAGTTTTCGAAAAATTTCAATTGTCACCAATTTTTTATTTTGTAATTCTTTCAAATATTATTTTTAGAATATTCTAGCGAGTAAGTAACGCTATTCATGCTGAGGGGAATTTAACAATTTCGGCTGCCACTGCCCGAGAAATGGTGATCGCTCAAACGACAGATGTACGTGAGTCTATCCGGAAAGATGTTATGGTATGTATTTTCTTTTATTCCATCGATTAATGCTGTTATTCCCGAATCAACTAGATCGTTATATTTATTTCGAATATTCTTCTCGAAATTCAGGGAAGATTGATTAGTTTGAAGGTTGACGCCGCTACCCGCCTAGACCGTGGATTCCTTGGAATTAATGTCCAATTCCTCGAAGATGGAGTTATTCACATTAGGACCCTCGGAGTTATAGAACTGACGGAGAAGCACACGGCCGAATATTTGAAAGAGATCATTGGAAATATATTGAAGAAATATGACATAGAAATTAAAAATATCTATTCGTTCACATCAGATAATGGAACCAACATGGTGAAACTCGGAAAAATTCTAAAGAAGGATCAAGAAGAGATTTTGGCGAATCAACAACAGATTTTGACGAATCAGCAAGAGATTTCAACACAGGAAGAGGAAGAGAAAGATGACTCTTCAGATGAAGAAGACTGCGATGATATTGATCCTTTCATCGAACATATTGCAGATGGTTCAGCAAATGATGAATTCATGGATGCAGCACCGATCGAGTCAACACTGCCCAAGATACTGGAAGGATGTGAGTTTTGCTCCTTATTCAAGGGAAGTGCGCTGATTTCAAACCTGCGATGTGGAGCGCATACTCTTCAACTATCGGTTGAGGATTGCTTGAAGGAATTGAAAGAAACGAGAGCAACATTGAGTAAAGCTCGAAGCGTTGCTAAGACCTTACGAACCCCAACCATCAGGAAGGTGCTGCTACAATTCAATCCACGTGCAAAGAAGCCGAAGCTAGATGTTGTTACTCGCTGGAATTCAATAGCAGATATGCTGGACTCATTGATGGAATACAAAACATTCTGTTTGGAATATTCTACTTTGTATAAAGCACTGACGTTGTCAGAGAAAGAATGGAAGCAAATCGAAGGTTATCTCGAATCCCTGAGGCCAGAAAGAGTGGCTACTATTCGAATGCAGGAGGAATAGCTGACCCTCGGATCGTTCTATGGTATTTGGATGCAATGCAAAGTTTTAACGGAGAGGATTCCCACGGTTCTAGCCAGTTCATTGGTAAATGCCATAAATCGACGGGAAAAGCAATTGCTGGAGAATGAAGCTTTGCTGGCCGCAGTATATTTGGATCCTAGGTATCAACCCCTGTTACCGAAGGAACATTATCCAGCAGCTATCGCTCAGTTGGAGAAATTGTGGATGACATTGGAAGAAATGAAGTGTTCGAGCAATTGTGAATCAATTTCGTCAACACCAACAGATGTTCAGGCTTTGGAACTCCGAACAGACATGGATGAGGCGACTACCGCGGACGATGACATTTTTCATCGCATATTGGACAAAGCTGCAGCTTTTCGACGTATCGCGCCTCCTATAACTTCAACCATACGGAGGCTTCTAGAAGAGTACGGAAATACTGCGAGTCTCCATGGAAAATCCAACGTACTTCAATACTGGGAATTGAAGAAACATCTGATGCCGGAATTATATCAACTAGCCACAGTTGTTCATGGAGCACCAGCAACTCAAGTCAGCGTCGAACGCCTGTTTTCAGGTGTACGATTCATCTTTTCATCCTTGAGAGCGAATTTGACAGGGTCGATTCTGGACGACATCATGGTCATCCGCTGCAATTACCTAAATACGAAGAGAGTTAGAGTATCCAGCAAGCCGATCCACAAACGTCAACGTAGGATTACTGAGAGTCAGATTTCTTCTCCTAGACCTTTCAGTGCGAGCAGTCCTACTACGGTTCAGACCAAGTCTGCTATAGCGACCAATCAGAGAAATGATAACAACGGAGAACTGTCATCACCTGTGATAGCACGCACAGTAAACTTTAACGATTTCTGAATAATCACTGAGTCATATAAATTGTTATTTTGTTATGACCTTCCCTTCCTGTTTTTATTGTTATGACCATGGTTATCATTGCTACGACTTTGTTACAAAGACATTGACCGTTTTTTGATAAATAGTATTTATTAAATACACCTGTAACAACTAAGTTCTCTTGATTATTATTTATATATATCGATGATTTTCCCTAATATATCATATTATTACATTATTATTAGTAATAATTTATTACATCACCTGAAAGGTAAAGATTTCTCATTCCCCCAGAGAGTGTTTTTACGACCTTTTGGTTCAAATTTTCAAATTTTCAAAATTTCAAATAAGTTATAAAAATTGATTCATAAATTTAAAAAAACGAGTAGTAATGGTGTGACCCTTCGCGGGTCGAACCAATAACTTCCCGACCAATACTCTTTTCAGTTTAAATGCAACGCAAAAAACCATAAAATATGAGAAATTCATTCAAGTAAGTAAGCAACTGCTGAATTAATTTGCCTAATACCCAATCAGAATCATGAAAGAAAAGAAAAACATTCATTTGCAAAACTCAATTTCTCTAATTTCCAATATATTCAATATTTATAATTGGTCAAACTTCAGATTAGAAAAAATCATGTGATGATTTTTGAAAAATTGCTATATCTCAGGAACTAATTGACCGATTGGGTAGATGGCAATGAGGGGGAGGGGGGGAAATTCATCTGATCGAATCGATCGAACAAAAAAATTGATAATTCGTTGACATTCAAAAAATTGCTTTTTTCAAATAACTCAATAACACAACAACCGCTGAGACGATTTTGTCCGAATTTCACTCACAATCAGTTCCGAGTTACTCAAAGACACATCGATTGTAAAAAAAAAACACTTGAATTCCATTGTTTACCGCAGAGAAATTGTCAACTTTGTAGAAAAAAACGTCATTTTTTGTCATTTTTTTAAAAGTTTTACTGAAATAACTCAAAAATTGCTGAGACGATCATATTCATAATCTAATCAAGTCGAAGTTACATGAAAACACATCGATTGAGAAAAAAAAACTCAAATCAAACTATTAGTTTAAGAGAGAACGCGAGCCAAAATTTTATTTACACACGCACACACACACACATACACACAAATTTTGTTTACACACACACACACACAAACATCTCTCCCAAAATGTCATGGAACGTTTCTAGGGGTCATGAAACGTGGAGATCTGCTGAAATTTTCACTTTTGATTTTCGGACCCATTACAATAACTTCCCTCTAGGATCGGGAAGTTAAAAATGTTCTTCAAAGTAGTGCTCAGATGATTCAGAATCATCATCTGAAATGTGGAGATTTGTTATCTCCTAAGATAGTGAATATATTACCTTTTGGCTCTAAATTTCGAAAATTAACAAAAAATGGCGCATATTTCCTTTTGGCTCAACACACGCGATTTCTGGAGGTCAGGAAACGTAAAGATCTGATAACGATTCCATTTTTGGGGTCGCTTTCTCGAATATTTTATATTTTTATAAATGGCGAGAAAAAAATATCATTCCACACTTTTACAATGCATCCTGAACAGACTCTTTAATTTTCTTCCCTCATTTTTAAGCGACAATGCGTATCAGTTCCCTAGTTAACCGAGAGTGTTATTCATGCTGTAATGCGAAAGGGCCCAAAAGTCGTTGAGAACCTTCAAATTTCACTACGCCTGCCGTTCGTTGCAAGCGCACTGTCCACATTTCACTTCCAATTTCGCTCTTTGGAAGAGTGCTCCCAACATTTCACTCTTATTTTCACTCTTTAGGGGAGTGCTCCCAACATTTCACTCTTAATTTCACTCTTAATTTCACTCTCAATTTCACTCTTTGCAAGAGCACTCCCACTTCCGCTCCGCTCTATTGTAAAGAGCAGAGCGGGAGCGGGAGCGTGCTCTCAGACCCTGCTAATTACACAGGAGTAACAAACTACATTCAACGTTCATGCTAAAGTAGGATTAGAATGTTGATGATTTTTCCACCACTCCAAGATGTTCTGATGTTTATCAGCTCTGTCCAATGATAAATACTCGTCCAATTCATCAGTCCCACCTCTCGTTGCTGCAGAATCTTTGAAAAGGTAATTGATATCAATGGTATTGCACTCATCACTTTGTCTCTTTTGTTTTGTTGAATTATTTAACTCAATTGCCTCAGTCGTTGTCTCTGTTGTAGGCTCAGGACATTGGCAATATTCTTCTTTGTACATCGCATTGAAAAACTTGATAGGAGACTCTTTCATTTCTTTACCCCAATCAGAAAAAAAAATGTCGTCACTTTATGACGGGGATCGAGGATTAGTGCAGCACAGTACAACCAGTTCGTTTTATGATAATGCTTCAGCATTTTGTCTCGTCCTGCTTGAAAGGCCAATAATAAAATTTCGTCTGCTCTAGTTCTATCAGGTTTTGTATCCAGAAAGGAAATGGTCGTTTCAATTTTGTCCAATAAGAGGTTGAATGCGACAATCACGAGGGGTAGAGTGACGTATCGTTGGCCTCCAAGGGCAACAGATCTTTTTTTAAAATCTCTCAAGAATCGATGTATCTCGAGTAGTAAATACCACTCGTCATCGTTCATTTTGAATTTTGAGACCCTGTCACAGTTCTGCCAAAATAAGTCCAATGCTGGTCTCATTTTTAATGCAACCTCGATCATATTGTCTGTGCTGTTGAATCTCGTAGTTATGTCCAAGATTGGTTCTATATATTTAATTTTTGAAGCACTACAAAAGCCTTTCAAAGTAATCTGCGAATCTTCAGATCGTCGGATTTCTTTTGTTCTTTTCTTGTTTTTTCCTTGTTCTTTTGTCGATTTTCTTTTGTCCAAAGTCAAGATTGAGTGAATCTCCAGCGTTAAACATCGTCTGAAATATTTGTTTGTGGCAGGATCGCAGATATTTCCTCATACCTGTGGTATTCCCTCCTTTCCTCTTGATCACTTTGTTGACAATATTTTTTCTCTTACATTCAAGACAAATCGCCACTTCCTCGTTATTACGAGTTTTAAAGCGAAAAGAATTCTCAAATTTTGAGTTAACATCGTTCTTAGTAATAACAGGAGAATCAGCTGAGGAAATTTCAGAATCACTCGTTGAATTCGTACTTTCATGTGTTTCGAGGTTAAGTACAGTGTTATTCTCAATATGTCTCCTTTTGGAAGGATTAGCACTCATATTCTTACTCGAAGACATTCCAACAATCCACGAATTCACCCCACAAGACTTATCAACAGAAAAATCAATTTCTTTCATCAATTGATGAATTAATTTGGAGCTCTCATCAATACCCACAGACACTTGGGTTGGTTGCGTAAGTACGGTGGTCTGGGCAAGACTACAATGACATGAGGGCGCCACTTCCGATCTTTCAGAAATTTAAGCATTCAAATAAACCGTTAAAATCTCGAGACTCCGATAAATCAAAGCCCATAGGCTGTAAGCATCTGGAAAAAGAAATCCGAGACTCTCGCCGAGACCTCTGTTTGGGTCAGTCTCGTCTCGGTATCGTCTCGAAAATCCTCGGCGTGGTATCGTCTCGGTATCGGTCCCTCAAACGAGACGAGACGAGACGAGACCGAGACTAGTCTCAGCCCTCAGTGGGCAGCCCTACTCAATTTTGAGTTACTTGAAGACGCGTCGATTGCAATAAAAAACACTTAAATTCTGCGATTTTTTCACAAATTTTACTGAAATAACTCAAAAACCGCTAAGATGATCATGTTCATAATTTAATCAGGTCGAAGTTACATAAAAACACATCGATTGAAAAAAAAACTCAAAGCAGACCATTAGTTTGAGAGGAAACGTGAGCCAAAATTTTGTTTACACACGCACACACCCACACACACACACACAGACAAATATTTCTCCCAAAATGTCATGGAACGTTCTTAGGGGTCATGAATCGTGGAGATCAGGTGAAATTTCCACTTTTGATTTTCGGACCCATTACAATAATTTCCCTCTAGGATCGGGAAGTTAATAAATAATTAAGTCAATACGATAATTACACGAGATTAACTGACAATGCATGAATTGTGGGTTATAATGTGACTACGATTCAGACGTCAGCTGAAAGAGCCTCACCCTTGACACTAGATTCCCTATTCAGCAGGTGGCGCCTCCGACGCGAAAAGTGTAGTGTTCTCACTATACGCCTACTATATGCGGAGTAGTTATTAGCAGGGACTTGTAACGCGTTACAGTTTTAGTTTTGTTACAAGGCAAGGAACGGAACGAAACAGTAACGTTACGCTTTAAATACCAAAATGGTAACAAAAGTGAGTAACCTTACACGCCGAATATTAAAATTGTAACAAAAGTGCATAAAGTTACTCGTGAGGAACAAAATGTCGCATAACGAAACTTGAGTAACATTACTCATAAAGAATGCGTCAGGTTATTACTCATTAGAGTCGTGTTGGTGTGCTCCATTCCCCCAATCCCTGACGCTCTCCTCCTCTAACGACTCCCCTTGAATCATCCCGCTTTTCGTGACGGTCCGCGCTTTAGTTGTCGACTCGTTCCACCGTAACTAAAGAAGTTTCACTTCGAAAATCGAATGATAATCTCATGTTTTCCTGGAAAAGCTGGAGAACAACTGGAACAATTTTTTCCAAAATTCTTTTGGCTCTAACAATTCTGAAATATCCTTCTTTTAGTCGATTTTCTTGCAAAATAATATCAGGAATTGTCCTGGTTCCCTTCCTACCTACTCCAAAATCCTATCCGACAATATCTTAAGACGTCACTAGATGTAGAGCGTCATATAAATTCTCGTAACTAGTGAAAAATTGATTCTGATGATAATGATTAATTTTTTGAAGTGGAATTTCTTCGCGCTCGTTGAGTTATAATTCCAAACTCCGATGGAACGAAAAAGCGACAGGAAAAGGGAAGGGATAGTGCGCGTTGTGACGCGGCTCGGGTCGAATGAGACATGGGAGAGAAATAAAAATCCCACTGACTCGGAGTGGGGGTCTGTCAAAAGCAGAGGGGTGACAAGTGTGACAGCGAACTAGCCCTGACGGAATGAGCCATGAGCGCAAAGAGGGGAGCGGTGAGTAGGTGCAGAATGTGGATACGTGCCCGCACAGGACACCAAATTTAAGATATTTAAATCATATAAAATTACAACTTTTCATATCATATTCTTCATACCACAAACCATTCTATCTTTTTTCATTATTTAACATTATTTTCTTGTCCTTACCATCTAGATTCCAGTCTCAAATTATACAATACTTGGGCAGTGATATCGATGTCTTATTCAAAATCGTGCAATTCCTAATATTCATTAGAATGTAAAAAAACATTGTGAACTTACGTCAATTTTCATGTCCTTCCAAATGAGATAACTATTTTGCGGTTGTTCAGCTTTCGGTACGTATTGGTAGAATTCTTGCTCATTGAGATACCATTTGATAGTATAAAGTGGGCCTTTCTCGAGATCATACAGACAGGTGAGCGATACTGTATCCCCAGATCTCACAATTGGTGGTATAATAATCTTGAGATTCTTCACACCCATTGTTCCTGGAATCAAAGTTTCCTCATCAATTCCCCTCTGCAGGCCATCTGGATGCCTCTTGCTTTTTTGTTAAAAATGTATGTATATATTCTGAAAATAAACTTCCTGTTCGTGTCACAGGATCATAACGCATACTCTCTTCATATTCCTAAATTTCACAAATTACCGAAATATCAAAACCAACCTCGATAGCTTCACGAAGCTCCAGGACAACCCAGGTACCTAAAATTTTGCGGTCAACAGAGTCGTCATGAGGACAATCGCCTTACAGTAAACCTTGACAATATAGATGGCACAATGGGGACGACAGTTTGCTTTGAAATACAGCAGGGTAAAGTAGACCACGGTGAAATAATTGACGCGTTCGACAAAATTTGACATTTAATATTCACACTCTTCGCCAACGTGGACAGTAGGGTACGCTACGGGAAAAGTCCCAGTCTTCAAAACATGAATATAATGAACAAATGTCAAAATATCTAATTTCCCCCTTTCCTTTAACATCGTAATGTGTCATAGTGTTACCCGTACGACTTTCAAGAACAAGCGTCTCTCGGATCGAAGAGTATTAACATTTATTGTTTCATATTCTGAAGAAACTTTGCCAATGAGAGGTTAGTCTGGATTTCACGATTGAAATTACATTCCCGGATCTCAACGACTTCATATCCTAAGCTCTGAGAAATCCGAGTAGTGGCCCCCGTTTGTTCATAACATAAGTGAGAAGCACTTTTTCCATTCTTGACTCGGTTGGCTTCCGGATGGATGCCGCGTTGAGTTTCAGCATTGCGTCGACGTTTCGCAAACATCGCAGTTTCCATCTTCAGGGCTATAAGCTCCGATTAGATTTCTTCATTCTTGTTACATACGCCGCAGTAATATGTGCCGCACTTGTACTTCTTGGAATTTGCAGCTGTCAATTTCGCACTGCAATTTTTACACAAACTAACAGGCCGGACAGTCTGGGTAATCTTCATGTTTGAACCGATGAAGATATTTTCGGAAGCACCCGTGTCCTAAGAGCATTTGTATTAGGTAATAGTTGACTGAAGTTCACCATGTTCGCGGTTCAGCCAAACATTGATTTGTGGAATGAGACGAATCTACCCTTTGTAGCGGTATCCCACAGCATCTGCCATCTGCGTATACACTTTCGCCGCTCCTTCGTTCTGAGTCCTCAGGGCTCAATGCAATTGATCCCTTTCGCCGGTGAAGGGTTCTCCGTTCTTTGGCTGGTACTCCAATGGGAAGCATTCCGGCGATGATACACACTGCATCCTCGGATGCTGTGCTGTGGGTGATGGTGACTCTCAAGTCACTCAGCCGTTATACTGGCGCGACTTTCCTCCGTGATTCCTGTGTCTCGAGTGCGTTGGCCCAGTCGGGGATTCCATACATGAGCACAGACGTGACCACTGACAACAGTAGTGCTCTCTTCCTCTGCTTCGGGTCCCCTACAGCCGTGATAAACTCGCTCTGACTACAGACGCTTTGGCCCCCCCGTGCTCCGCTTGCTGCTTAAAGTTGAGATACGTAAGAAATGGCTGAGATGTGATTTCATGGGCTCCAACTTGCAAGGTAATGGTCTCCACCTGCTTCCTACTAGTTATGAGCACTGCCTCAGTTTTATGTTCAGCTAACTTCAAGCCAACTGTGTCCATCCACTAGCTGATATTCTCAAAGTTAGTGTCGAAAGCAAAGTTTATCTCTTCGAGATGTTTTCCGACGATCACTACGGCTACGTCACCTGCATATGCCACAAACTTCACTTCCCTTGGTAATGCCAGTTTCAGTAGCCCATTGTACATGATGTTCCACAATAGAGGATTCAGGACCGAGCCCTGTGGTACTCCACCAGTGACTTTGTACTCTTTCAGGCCGGTCTCTGTATCGAATCTCAGAATCCTATCGATGAAGTCATTGGTACGTTTATCTGAATGATCGCTTCCATAATGCAATGCCATTTGGCGGAGTTGAAGGCGTTTTTGATATCCAGTATCGTCACTACGCAGTGCTTCTTCAACCCGCCCTTCTATCTGGTCCCTGCAATTGCTTCCTTCGCTGTGTTGACAACTATGTCAACTGCATTCAGGGTTGAGCGTCCTTTCCGGAAGCCATATTGATTGTCAGCAAGTAGCGGTTCGACTGCTGCTTCGATCCTCTGGTGAACGATACGTTCAAGGATTTTGCCGGCTGTATCCAACATACAGAGTGAACGGTAGGATGATGGTATGTCCGGTGGCTTCTTACCTTTCGGGAGAAGTATTAGTCTCTGTTGCTTTCACTTGGGAAGAAAAGTACCTTCTTGAAGGCACGCGTTCTAGATCTTCAAGAATAGCGCTGGCGCTGTTTTGATCACTGTCTTCAATGCGATGTTTGGGATTCCATCCAGACCAAGAGCTTTTGAATTCTCCACTCTATTGCATGCTTCCATCAGCTGGATTTCCGTGATTGACGGGATTTCCTCGATCCCTTACTGCCCTGTGGGATGATGTAGTTCCATTTGCTGGGGAAGCAGAGCGGTCACAATTTTTTTTCAAGAGTATGGGACATATTGGCGATAGCATCATGGTTGTTTGACAAGCCATAACGACCTTGTACCTGGTCCTCTACACGATTACCATCATAGTGACACGTTCCTCTCACTTGGCGGAAAGAAGATATGATTTTCGCCTTCGCCATGACGGAAAACAGTTCTCACCACAGGAGGTACGATGTGGAACCCTTCCTCACGTGCTTACCACCCGCACGTGGGTAATTCTGCACGTGGGAATGGCTTCTTCATTTTATGTCGATCTGTCCGCTCTCTCCTCGTTCTTTAACAGCCCTAGGGCGGTTAACTGCCAGTTAACTGCCCTCTGGCTAGGGGGGGAGGGGGTTAGGGGTTGGGAACTCGGTTAGTCGAACCTCATGACATGAAATAGCGCATGTTATATGGCTCGATAAGTATGTTTATAACAAATTTGATCACAATCCGCGCATTCGGATTATGATCAAATTTTACCACGATGGGCGGGACATATGAATTCAGTACACCTGACGCAGCAACAACACAGCTGCCGAAACTATTAAAAAGAGAGACAGACTACGGGAGAGAAATTACGTATGGTTGCCGCGATCGACACCATTCAGCATTAGCTGTATGCGCACGTATTGCGGCACAGTATATTCATGTATGCGTGAGGCGCGTCGGACTGTACTTTGGTAAAAGTTTTTGGTCTAACCCGGGCGCTCTGTTCAGCGGGATGTCAGCGCTCAGCGGGAAAAATTTTTGACACTGACTCTCTCACGACACAACCTTAAGACCGTGACTCCTAAATTACTATGGTGTGTGAACGTACAAGTGCGGTTAGGTGATTTTCGACGAATGTGAGATTCATCAGTTTGCCATTCTTTTTACAATATGCGAAAGCTCATTATCACCCACGTTGCTCATTGTGCGACATGAGTCGTACGGAATCTCGTGCATAAAGTGAAGAAAACATGATTTCACCACGATCGCTGAACTTAGTGAGCATTCAAAAAAATTCATTAAGTCATCGTTAAATACTATGGCTCGGAGTGATTTCGTGTAAATGCAACGGAAGTCTGTAACAGGAAAAGACGTCAAACTACGCTGCTCTCCCAGCGCAGTCTCTCGGGCGGCCAGCCGATGTCGCTAGTGGGGTAACTAGTGGTAGCCTTGTCACCAACATTGAAAGAATAACTATAGTATCTATGTAATATTAATAGCAGAACCATGTACATCTTGATGTTGAGGATAAAAAAAAAACCAGCGAGCCATATAGTACTCGAGATCTATGTATAAACATCTCATCGCTGCCGTACGAGTCTGTAATCCCCACTAGCGACATCGGCCGGCCGCCCGAGGGACTGCGTTGAGAGAGCAGCGCAGTTCGACGTCATGTCCGGTTACAGACTTCCGTTGCATTTACAACAAATCACTCCGAGCCAGACTGTGGCAGGGGCGAGCGATAAGATGTTTACACATTGAAAATGATAATTGACGAAAAATATGAAGGGCAAACGTCAGTTCGCTCAACATGGATTACAAACTCGTACGGCGGCGATGGGATCTTTGCACATAGATCTCGATTTTTTTTTCGTCGTATCGAATAACCTCAATTTCATCCACTCCTCATTGATACCATTATGAAATTGAACCCATTGAGTGGGAGAGAGTTGTCACTAAGGCCCCTTAAGTGGGCAGCACTTTGTATGGCGCTCTGGTAGCCGGAGAGTAAAAAGAACACAATTGATCTCACAACAACAAAAACAAATCTTGAGTACTGGCTAAATAATGATTCTTGATGAAAAATTCAGGATTGAAGGAAAAATCTATGCAGAACTTTTTCTGAATATTTGTTATTTGTCTGAGAACTGGAACCTCTCAGAGGCGAAGAAAAATCCAGCGTATATTGAAGAATTCATAATGTTGAAGAATAGAATTCATTGCAGTAGACACCCTTTACATCGTACTACGCCTAACTCGTTGAATCGATCGGGATTCTCGGAAGCTCCACCTTTCATGTGAGTGGGAGGGGTGACCTCTAGCTCAAATTCCTGGAAGCAGGAGCCCTGAAACCGATGAGTTAGAGGGAGTCGACTGTATCATAAATTTTAGAATCCACATAGTCTGAACTATAATGAAAGAAATCAAGATCGAATTCCGTTGAAGGGCAATCACCTATACAGCTCCGTGAATACAAAGATTATAACTATTCGCTCGCCTTGTCGATGGTATGGATTGCAGCCTGTCGCACCTTTCTTCCAAATCTACAACGAGTATATGATGGGATTCATCCTGACATAAAAAAACCTATCAATCCACTCCATTTGCTCAGGGAATCTCATCCAGTCACGATGAACGTTTCCAAGAAATACAATCCCTGATAATTTTGAGAGCATTTGCATATCCGTTTAGGGAAGATGAATGAGCATAATTGTCCAATTAAGAAATCGCTTCCAGAGTTGATATTCAGAAATAATTCGCAAAAATTCTTGGATGTACTCCGACTCAGGGTCAGTGAATATTCCTTCATTCGAAAAGTCTTGGAGATTCGTCGCGAAAAACTTTCAACCCTGATCACCACAATCAATTGTTGATTAAGAGTTGGGCTCAGGTCCTTAGCCCCTGAGCACAGTTATGAATGTATCTCATTCAGGGAAATAGTTTCAGGTTCCAGTCATGGATGAAGACGTGTACGGTGCACAGGAAACTTAGTCTTCATCTTAGAATTTACATTAAAGAATAATAACTCCACTATAAAAAAAAGGCCATACTAGGAACATCGTCGACAGACAGATTTTACTGATTTCCTGAGCGTATCCTATTACATGTTACTCTGTTGATTCATTCTCTGAAGTAGAGAGGAACGATTTGTTTCCCGCATTGAAAAAATAATCAGTCACGCTGTTACCATCATCGAGATTAGATTCTGTTTTTTATCGAAAATATTCAATGATAAATCATTCAATATAGAATATTCAAGCTCACCAGGAATTAACACCAAAAAATAGTAGATCGAAATTTTCTGTAGTTTCACATCCATTCCGCGCTATTAAGTCAACTGAAACAATGGAAATTCACTTGACAAAAACAGATAACTGTCACTCAACAGAGGGAAGACATGTGATATCGTCTCTCTTTCAACCTTTACAAAAATTGTTGGAGTATCGAAGGGAATTGACCCGTTTATCCTACGTAGATGACTACAATTCACAGTTGTGACATGATTATTTCACAGCGTAGAAAAAACATTGTATTACTCTAAACGTTGTACATTGTATTACTCTAATAATATACAAGTGAATACCGGGAAAATGTGAGATTAGAATGAACTCGACGACTTCTGAGTTGCAACTGATACGAGGATGCTGCAACAGTAAGCATTTGCGCCGGCCTCACGCGCCCGCGCATACAATCGTTGCTTTCCATCACTTCACGAACTATTGTAGATGAAGAAGGGAGCGCACCCCTACACCTCCTTCATAGTATAGTTTTTTTCTCTCCCACTTACCCCTCGGCGTGTTCTTCTTTCAACGCCTTCGTATCTTAAACCCCACGGAGGCTTATAGAAAAATTTAATTGAATCTGCCCGCCAAACGAGTTGGGCGAAATCTGATTGTCGTCAATGTTCCATTTCAATACATTACGCTGAACCGAAAAGTTGTGGATTTCCTTAGAGTAATCCGTTTTTACTTTTGTGCTTCCGAATGGAAGCTCCGAATTGAAAAATTTTCACATTCTCTACTTATGTTTTAAAACGTGGTGAAACGTGGACAAATTACGATCTATGGTAACGACTGTATGTGCATGTGTGTATGTATGTGCAGATTAATGAATCTTTAGGAAATCAAAGCATAATATTGAAAAATTCCTTAAGAAGTTCGGCTGATCTCAGATCAATCATCTCAAAAGTTGTGGAGATGAAGGAATACATAATAAGAACAAAAATCCAAAAATTTACGACTATTCTCTTATTAAATGGGAATGATAGGCTATTCCATAATCGATGGAAATATCATGTGTGGATATATCAATGAGCGAATCCATGAATTCTAGGATTGGTACTGTATCTCAAAATTTTCGGCATTTGCTTCCCGACGTACGGATTGTGATTGCACCTCTTTGACTTTTCGTAATTTTGTATGGAAATAATGGGGAACATTATGAAATGTAAACATGATATTCTTGGAAAATGTCTAGATCATGTGTGTATGTATGTGCGGAATATTTTCCCGAATTCAGTATGACTGCACCCAAAAAAAAAGATGGCTGAATCAAGTCGAGAAATTGACCTGACCTCATCCGAGTTGGATCAAGCCAGAACCCGACTTGAATCGAGTCGGATTTCTGGCTTGAATCGAGTCGATTCAATGAACAGCATGTCGGAGTCCGGCTTGATTCATGTCGGGTTCCGACTTGATTCAGCTCGGATTCCGACTTAATTCCGGTCGGATTTCGCGGATTCCAACTTTCCGGCCTGAATCAAGTCGGAATCCGAGCTGAGTCAAGTCGGATTTCCGACTTGACCTCTTCCGTCCTGAATCAAGTCGATTTCCTGCTTGAAATAAGTCGAAAATCCGGCTTGATTCAGCCATAGATATCCTGCTTGAAGCAGGTCGATTTTCGACTTGATCTAGCCATCTTCTTTTTTGGGTGTGCACTAATATCCATATTATAAAAGGAGATGTTACGGTAAAATCGTATCGAAATCGAAATTATCGAAAAAAACTCGAAAGTCGAATGGGAAATAATATCGATATTGATGATGACGTGATCCGGTGAACAAATGAAGGCGCAGGCGCGCGAAGCGCGCACTAACCTCAGAAAACATATGCTAGTCCATATTATAAAAGGAGATGTTACGGTAAAATTGAATCGAAGTCGAAAATATCAAAAAAATCTCAAAAGTCGAATGGTAAATAATATCGATATTGATGATGACGTACATCCGGTAAACAAATGAAGGCGCAGGCGCGCGAAGCGTGCACTAAACTCAGAAAACATATGCTAGTCCATATTATAAAAGGAGATGTTACGGTAAAATTGAATCGAAGTCGAAAATATCGAAAAAATCTCAAAAGTCGAATGGTAAATAATATCGATATTGATGATGACGTACATCCGGTAAACAAATGAAGGCGCAGGCGCGCGAAGCGCGCACTAAACTCAGAAAACATATGCTAGTCCATATTATAAAAGGAGATGTTACGGTAAAATCGTATCGAAGTCGAAACTATCGAAAATATCTCGAAAGTCGAATGGTAAATAATATCGATATTGGTGATGACGTACATCCGGTAAACAAATAAAGGCGCAAGCGCGCACTAACCTAATGCTAGTCCCTGAATGAAAAAATTATTGCTTATATCTCGAACAAGGCAGTTGCTATGGGGGTAACGATTCGATTAATCGAAACACTGACATGGGACGTTGACAATAGGAGTCTCATGACATGAAGACAGCATC